>NW_019168159.1:22027075-22570160 GCF_002303985.1 Durio zibethinus
TTAAACATATCGATCAAATTTGAATTATAAATAATATTTTTAATAAATTTTTTATATATTATTAATTTTTACATCGAATTTTATTAATTAATTGATTTTAATTTTTTATTAAAAATTTTTTAAAAAAATTTTTAAAAATTTCATTTAAAAAATTTCATGTAAATTTTATCCCAAATGAGAGAATTTATAATAACTTTCTTGATTGAAATAAAAAGTTTGTAACTTCATTGGTCATTAGTTTTAGAAAATAAAAGTTTCTTTATTTTTATTTTCTTAATTAAAATAATAATAATAATAATAATAATAATAATGTGTTTTGTAATTAAAAATAAAAATGAGTTTAAATATAAAAATTAAAAGAAATTATTCTCAATTATGAAAATATGAGATGTTCATTACTTTTTTAGCGTTTTACAAGTTAAAAAGTTAGCACACTTTTGAAGTTATTAATTAATATATGTATTATATTTATAATTAAAAATCAATAACAGTAATTATTTTCTTATTTGTTTTTTTTTTTGTCTTTAAATATATCTGACATATTGAATTATTTATAACCTTTTTTCATCTCTTTCCCTTCAAATTTCTTTTACAACAGTTTATCAAATTATTAAATAAAAATCAGAAGTTTAAAATCTACGATAATATCATTGAATATTTTAATTATTTTTTAATTTTAAAAAAAGTATATCGTACATAAAACATATTTCATTATTTTATATTTTAAAAATAATTTTATTTTTGTTTATCACATATATTTTTGAAAAAAGCAATGAATAAAAAACAAAAGGTGAAAATAAAAATAAAAACAAAAATATTTTCTCAAACAATGCAAAAAAAATTATCTCAACGTAGATGTTTTGAAAAAAAGAAAGTCTTCTTTTTTGGGTTTTTTTTTTTTTTGTAAAATTTTTTTTCACCATTAAACTTTTCTTTCTCATTCAAAAAAATAAATGGAAGGATTCAACCTACATTTTGGCATCCGAATTGCCATTTGTCACCAGTTAAAATTTATCCCTCCATAGTCCAAAAAAGTTCTTATTTGACACATTCTGAAAAGGTAAAATCCTGATTTAGAACAAATGATAAGTTTGATCCTTATTTACGCAACAATCTAAATATTATTAGCTAAATTCAGCATTTAGCCAATTAAATAGATAAAGATAAAAAACGGTACCTGTTTTTATCTTTTTAGTAAGGCTCCGTTGGGTTTCCTTTTACTTTTACTAAAAATGAGGAACAAATATCAAATAAAATCACCAACAAACAAAGCCTAACATTTTAATGTTTTTTTTACCAACGACGGTGCCGCGTCTAGGTGTGGGTGGTACGGGTTGTGAACTGGAACTCTAATAGTCCAAAAGGCTAACCTGGCGACAGGAACTGAGCAGCAATAAAGCCGAAAGCACTGCACTTTCCAGTTTTCTCACAAAAATAAATAAGTTAAAGCCGCGTGATATCATAAACTGTGTTTTTGCTGGATCGTGGTTGTGGGTGCGATTTTGACAGCTTTTTTTCTTTTTATGTATATGTTTTGTACTCAACAACTGTATCCAACCGAGCTGAATGGAGCTTCTTGGCCTTTTCGTCTACCCTTTCCAGCTTTCCTTTACTATAAATACCAAGCTCTAGCCTTCTTCTCATACAAACCAAATTATCAAGCTACTAACCTCTCATATTCCAACATATTCTCTCTGCTGGGCAAAAACCAGAAAAGAAAAATGAGTTCCTCAAGTTTCAATTTTACATTGCTTATGCCTCTTCTAGTTGGTTGTCTTATGGTGGCTTCTGCTAGCCACTTCAACCAGGATTTTGACATCACATGGGGAGATGGCCGTGGCAAGATAGTCAACAATGGGGAGGTTCTCACTCTCTCCCTTGATAAAGCCTCCGGTTCCGGTTTCCAGTCCAAGAATGAGTATCTTTTTGGCAAGATTGATATGCAGCTCAAGCTTGTCCCTGGCAACTCTGCTGGCACTGTCACCGCATACTATGTAAGTTATTCTCCATTTACTGCTTTTTTTCCCCACGGCTTTTATAACGACACATACAGATGGTGATAGGTTAAGTGCTGATAAATATGTATATTTCTATGTGCAGTTATCTTCGAAAGGATCAACATGGGATGAGATTGATTTTGAGTTTCTGGGAAACCTTAGTGGGGATCCTTACATTCTTCATACAAATGTGTTCAGTCAAGGAAAGGGTAACAGAGAACAACAGTTCTATCTCTGGTTTGACCCAACTGCAGATTTCCACACCTATTCCATCCTCTGGAATCCCCAACGTATCATGTGAGTATTAATAAATGGAAAAACCAAATCCCCCACTTGCATTATCTTTCCCCAATCTGTTTTCTTTTTTTGACTTTTGAAAGGAACAGTTTGATTGACAAAATGGTTTTGTGCTCTGTTTCAGCTTCTCTGTCGACGGTAGACCCATTAGAGAGTTCAAAAACATGGAATCAATCGGTGTTCCATTTCCAAAGAATCAGCCGATGAGAATTTACTCTAGCTTGTGGAATGCGGATGACTGGGCTACAAGGGGTGGTCTGGTGAAGACAGACTGGACTCAAGCTCCTTTCACTGCCTCTTACAGAAACTTCAATGCTGATGCCTGTGTTTGGTCTAATGGAGCATCTTCCTGCAAATCAAATACCCCATCTTCTGCCTCAGCCAACAATGCATGGTTCTCTCAAGAGATGGATTCAACAAGTCAACAAAGGCTGCAATGGGTTCAGAAGAACTACATGATCTACAACTACTGCACTGACGCCAAGAGATTTCCTCAAGGTCTACCTCCAGAATGCAATATGTCTTAAGAGGCAACCACAGTTAATTAATTAATTAGAGATCAATATTCTTTCATTTCTTTTTTCTTCTTCAGGCAAATGACGATTCTTTTGTTCTTTGGGAATTCCCTCTATTTTTATGTGATAACTGATACGTTATTATAAGATATGCAACAAGAGGAGTTCATTTCCCCTTTCCAAATTGATGGTCCTTGATCTATTTAGTTTCTAGCTTATCAAATAGAAACTAAAAAATTGAATATAAATATTGAGATATTTTAAATGATAATTTTAAGACTATTATATTAAATAAAAGGAGAGAGCAACTAATTTAGTTTTTCACCTTTTTATATTTTTATGTGATCTATATTTTGACAATTCAATAATTGAATTTTATACTTTATTCATACAAATAAAACATGTTATATTTTATGTTAATTGAAAATGTTTAACTATTTATTTAATCATAATTAAATTTTGATAGTTAATATATTCAAAATATATTATTTTCAATCGAAGTGATAAAGATATTATATTTACTTAATATTTTATGTACATGACTCCAGTTGTTAAATCTAATCAAATGATAATCCAAAGGTTTGGAGTAATATATAAACCAAACCATAATCCAAACGTTTGTAATAATTGTAAAAATAAAAATAATACTGTAATAAGTAATAATAATGAAATTAATTAATTAAGCATATTTTTTATTCTATAAAATCTGGATGGTACCATAGGTTAAAAAGTTAGCAAGTGGCTGGAAACAACTCTGCTTCTTCCCATATGGTTGATAATGAGATTAATTTGGAAGGTTATATGGAATTTGAAAATTCCTAGCAAAATTAGGAATTTCGAGTGGAGGTTGTGTAGTAATGTTATTCCAGTTGGGCTGAACCTACGGAGGAGAAAAGTTGTGGAAAATCCTAGCTGTATTTTATCTGTTGTGCACATGGTCTTGGGGTGTGACTGGAAAAGAGGGTTATAGTTTGAAGCATGTCATGGTTTAAAGGTCAGTAAAGAGTCCATTATTGGGCAATCGGAAAAAGTCCCTGAAAGATGGTCTCTGCTGAAGGAGGAATTAATGGATTAAAATAAAATTGTATTGGAGCTTTTGACCACAATGGCCAAAACTACCGACACTGGTGTTATTGCCCGAAATTAATGCAGACGTAGGGTTGTTGGGGTTTCTAATGTACTGATGGCCGAGGCTATGGCCTTCAAAAAAGGAGTTAATTTGGCTATGGATAAGAATTTTCAGAAGCTCATACTGGAAACAAATTCACAGGAACGGAGGTTCATTATGTCTTTACAAACAAAGGAGAAATAGATAGATCGGAGAATAAGACCAGTTGAAACTTATACCAGAAAAGAGGATTGAGCTGGTAATTAAGGAGAAATGCCAATGCAGCGGCAACTGGGTTACTAACCAAACTATGAAGCTGGTTATATTTGTAAAGAGATGTTTTGACATCGATAATTAATCGCAAATAACAAAAGCTCCAATCAAATGGAGCCTTAATTATTAACAATTGATGAACTGGCTCGTGACTCTAATAGACTTACATTTTTATTAATTATTTTATTAATATTTATTTTTAATTGAAATTTTGAAGAAAAATGAATTTAATTATATTGAAGATTTTTTATAAATATTCTAATATAATGATAATATTTTACAAAAAATCTTCTCACTTAAAGATTTCTTAAAACATCTATACTCGGAATACTTTTAGAATCTCATCATCAATAAAATTTCTTTTCTTCTCATTTTTATTACTTATATTTTTATTTTATTAATCAATTTTTCTTTATTACTATTTTATAACAAAAAAGAAAGGAAAAATTTTATTTTATTGAAATTTTTTTTATAAATACTCCAATAAATGGTAATATTTTAAAAAATCTTCTCACCTAGAGATTTCGTGGGTATCACTACTCGGAGTACCTTTGAATCTCATCGTCAGATAAAATTTTTTTTTCCTACATTTTTATTAGTTTAGTATTATTATTAAATTTATTTTTATATTATTTTGTTTTTAAAGTTTATTTTAAAAATTAACAAAATTATAAAAAAAATTTTAACCACATATTTCATCATTTAAACTAACAAATATAAATATTTTAATATGCATAAATATTAATAAAATAATATATAAAAAATTCAAAAAAAAATTTTTTTTACTTGAAACTGGATTGGTCAACAGTCCGATCAACGTGTGATTCGGTCTGATGGTTCAGGTGCGATTTGGCTTGGTCTAGGCGCGATCTGGTTGGCTCAGCAATTTCGTACCGGTTCGATTCGGGTTCAGCAGTTCGATTTCGGTTTAATCAGACTGATCAGAGGCTGATGGAGAAGTGGGTCGTGGGTCCGGTGCGCAAACCCTGGGTAAGGTCACGGGTTGACGCGTTGATCCTCAGGGGTTAAAATAATGACGTTTTGATCTTTATTGAAACGACGTCATTTTGGTTTTCACCGTTTATATAAAAGGTTCAAAAAAATTTTTTTGGTCATTTTTCCTTTCCTTTCAAAAAAAAAAAACCTGTTTCTTCTTTTTGTTTTTTTTTTTTTCAGGCCGACCTAGGGCTGATGGCCGTCTGTCGTGACGGCTAGGGGTGTAAATGATACATTAGTACTTGCAAGCAACTCGGGTTCGATTCGAAAAAAACTCGAATTCGGTTCGATTATTATCGAGTTGAGCTCGAGCTCGAGTAGCTCGACTTATCGATCGAGTCAAATTCGAGTATTCTTATATCTGACTCGAGTAGCTCGCGAGCCTAATCGACTTTTATATTTAAATATATTTTTATTATTTTAATTAATCAAATATTTTGAATTCAAGTTCGAGCTCGAGCATAAATAATCAAACTCTTGTCGAGTATACGAATCGAGCTTATTTTTACATATTAATCGAGCTTAATTGAGCGAGCTTGAGTAGCTCGAATTCGATCATAAATCGATCTCGAGCTTGAAAAATAAAACTCGATTGAATTCGAGCCGAGTATCGAGCCGTGAGTTATGAGTCGAGCTCGAACTTCTCATTGTATTAGCTCGACTCGTCTCGGCTCGATTACACCCCTAGTGATAGCCGTTATAATCCTCGTCGAAGGTGAGCTCCGACCGCCGTTGCCGATGTCAAAAAATTTTAAAATTTTTCAAAATGATCCCTTCAACACCCTAAATGCAAATCTAGCCTCCTTTTCACCAAAAATTGTCCCAACTTCCCTAGATCTGCTTTCAAAGTTTCGATGAAAATTTTTTTTTAACTGACTCTTTTTTTTTTTAAACTGACGTTTTTTTCTTCTTTGTGCAGGAAGCTCGGCGCTGGGTTTCTCTCTACGGGGAGGACTGTTCAGCAATGTGCAAAGAGGGGCAGTTGTGGACATCAAATTTATCTAGAAAAAAATAATATTATTAAATACGAAATATAAAAAAAATATAAAATACAAATACAAAATACCAAAACAATATAAAAAAATAGAACAAAAAAAAGAAAAAATCAAGGATGGCAGTGGTGCCTTCCCTGGCACCACTGCTACCATGCCCTACACCCCATCCTTCTGATCACCATACCCTACCTTTCACCCCTTTAATCACCCATACCGCAGACAACCACTACCCTCACTATCAAATAAGACAGAAACAAATAAAGATAGCATGGGGCTCGTATTTGCACCTCATGCCAAGCCTTATACCATTCACTGTCGGAGCTTTATAAATAGAGCTCCTGGCCGATCACCCAAAAAGAAGAAAAAAAAAAAAACTAAAGAGAGATTCTGCCAAAAAGAAAACCCAAAAAAAAATGATAATCAGTAATAGAGTAAAGACAAAGATAACAATTTTGTTTGGAATCCAAATGGATTTTTCTTTTTTTTTTTTCTCTTTTTTTTATAGACTACTAAAAAAAAATGCTCCTCTCACTTGAGGCTCGATAATTTTTAAAAATTTAAAATCTAAAAAAAAACTCCTCTCAGCAGAGGCTCAACAACTTTAAAAATTTTATCTTAAAAATGGCTCTTCTCAGCAGAGGCTTAATAACTTTAAAATCTCATATTGAAAAAGCTCCTTTCAGCAGAGGCTCAACAACTTCAAAAATTTTCATCTTGAAAAAAGCTCCTCTCAGCATAGGCTCAACGACTTTAAAAATCATTTTGAAAAGGGTTCATCTTAGCAGAGGCTCAATAACTTTAAAAATTTCATCTTAAAAAAGCTCATCTTAACAGAGGCTCAACAATTTTAAAATCTTATCTTGAAAAAGCTCCTCTCAACAAAGGCTCAACAACTTTAAAATTTTTATCTTTAAAAATTCTTTTAAAAAGGGCTCATCTCAGCAGAGGCTCAACAACTTTAAAAATCTCATCTGAAAAAATTCTCTTGAAAAAGGGCTCCTCTCAGCAGAGGCTCCACAACTTTAAAAATCTCATATGAAAAAGCTCTTTCAGCAGAGGCTCAACAATTTTAAAAATCTCATCTTGAAAAAGCTCTTCTCAGCAGAGGCTCAACAACTTTAAAATCTCATATGTTCTCAAAACTGAGTTCTTTTCTTTTAACAAGTAAATTTCTCTCTTTTGAAATCTTTTGTTTGATCAGGAAATGAAAAGTCTCTGTCCTTATTAAAACTACTTATGGATGCATGTATTGAGTGCTCTAAATACAATACATATAATGCAATCAAACTTATTCATTGTAGTAAAAAGGTTCTCGAAATCTCTTGCTTTTGACTTCTTTTATCAGAATTCTTATATGACCAATCTGTTCTTAACATCTGACCACAATATTTTTCTTCTTCAAAAGTCTGCAACATCAATGTCTTATCATGCTTTTCTCATCCTTTTTCATTTGTCTTTGTCAACTTTTAAAAAGTAATGCTAAGATCTTTCATGTTTATTTTTCTTTTAAGTCCAAGACCAATAAAATGCAATCACACATTTCTCCTATTCTTATGGCAGACAAAAATGAGAATAAAGGAATGAATAGGTGTTATTTTTAAAGAAAAGATAGCATATTTTAATAGACTGGTAACAAGTGCATGGTAAAGTATTTGAGTTGAAACAAATATGCCCAAATAATGATCATAAGATAATCATGAACAAAATATTTTTAGATTTTTTTTCTAAAACTAAATGATCATCAAACTATATTTGTCCCTGTATTGTGGAATGATGCTTCTTCTTTGCATCCAAGCCGTCTTTTTCAGGTTTTCAGCTTATATGAGTCATTATTTTTCATTTTTTACTTTTTTTCATTTTTTTCTTATTTTTTTCAAGCAAAATATTTTTTCACAGCATCTGAGTTTATCAGAGTAGGTAAATCACTTCTCTCCATTTCTGCCAAAATCAATGCCTTACCAAAAAAAGCCTTTTTCACCACATATAGGTTTTCCAATTTGGTATCCATTTTTTTCGATTATCATATTAATTTGGAAGGATCTTTTTCAGCACTAAATCTTCTTCCCTAAAGCAATAGGGATGAATTTTCTTATCATGTGCTCTCATCATCCTCTTTTAATATAATTGACTATGACAAAGTGCTATAAGTCTTTTCTCTTTAATGAGGTTCAACTGCTCGTAGCGATTTCAAACCCATTCTGCTTTTTCTAAGTCTACCTCCATCAAGACTCTCAGCGAAGAAATCTCTACTTTGACTGATAGCACAACTTTCATTCCATATACCAAAGAGAATGGAGTGGCCCCAATAGATGTTCGGACTAATGTTTTGTAAGCATGTAAAGCAAAATGTAACTTCTCATGCCAATCTTTATAAGTATCAATCATTTTTTTAGAATTCTTTTGATATTCTTGTTTACAGCCTCTACTGCCTCATTCATCTTTGGACAATATGGTATCGAATTATGATGACGAATCTTGAACTGAGTGCAAACTTCATTCATCATTTTACTGTTTAAGTTTTTGGCATTATCATAAATAATTATCTTTGAAAGCCATATCTGCATATTATCTCCCTTTTTATGAATTTGCATACCACAGATCGGGTCACACTAACATATGATACGATTTCTACCCATTTTATGAAGTAATTAATCATCGCAAAAATGAATCTATGTCCATTTGAAGCTTTTAGAGTGATGGGACCGATGACATCCATACCTCACATAGAGAATGGCCATGGAGGAGCCAAAACATGCAATGCTGTTGGAAGAGTGTGGATCTTATCATCATAGATCTGACACTTATGATATTTTTTAGCATAATCAATACAGTTACTCTCTATTGTCAACCAATAGTATCCAGCCCTTATAATTTGTCTAGCCATCATATGACCATTTGCATGTGCCTCACAAACTCTATCATGCACTTCTTCAATAATCCTCGTCGCTTCAGTTGCATTCACACACCTTAAAAGTACTTGATCTCAAACCCTTTTATAGAAGACATTTCCATTAAGAAAGAAACTCATAGCCAACCTTCTAATAGTTCTCTTATTATTTTCTATTACATGTTCTGTATATTGCTGGATTTTAATGTATTATATGATGTCATGATATCATGGCTTCCCATCAACTTCTTCTTCAATACCTGAACAATGTGCTGGTTCATCTTTCACATCCAGCTTGATGGGTTGGATTTCAGTATTTATATCTATTTTAATCATTGTAGCTAGAGTAACCAGTGCATCAGTAATTTAGTTTTCCTCTCTAGGTAAATGCTCAAATTGAACTTCTTCGAATTGTTTGACCAACTAAAAAATGTACTTATGGTACTTATGGTACCGTATCAACTTGAAATCTCTGGTTTTTATTCTCCTCGTAATTGATAGATGACTAGAACTGAATCTTCAAACACATCTAATACTTTGATTTTCTTTTCAATTACTGCTTGCAGACCCATAACACAGGCCTCATACTCAGCTATATTATTTGTGCAATTAAAATTTAACCTGACTATAATGGGATAATAGTGCCTATCAGGAGATATTAAAATTACCCCAATACCATACCTAAAGCATTAGCAACTCCATCAAAATACATTCTCCAAAACTCTTCAACAGGTTTATTTTCTTTAATGGCCATCGCATCTTCATCAGGGAATTCCAGGTTCATTGGTTCATAATTTTCGATAGCACGATCAGCAAGAAACTCGGCTACGACACTTCTTTTTATAGCTTTTTGAGTCACATAAATGATATCATATTCTGAAAATATAACTTGCCACAGCGCTATCCTTCCTGTCTATGAGGGTTTTTTGAAGATATACTTAATAGGATCCAGCTTTACTATGAGCCAAGTAGTGTGATAAAGCATATATTGTCTAAGCCTTCGAGTTGTCCAAGTTAATGCACAACATATCTTCTCTAATGGTGAATACTTGGACTCATAATCAGTGAATTTTTTGCTCAAGTTGTATATTGCTCATTCTTTTATGTCAGTTTCATTTCTTTGCCCCAGTACACATTCCATGAAATTTTCATGCACTGTTAAGTACAAGATCAAAGGTTTTTTCAAGATTGACGATGCCAACACAGGTTTAAGTTAAAAGGGGTTTATCTAAGTTGAAAACTTGAAAAGATAACTTAGATAAAGAGAATACAATATCAAATTTGAAAATTCACCAGCATAGAGGCTAGCATGTTCTAATGAGCTCTAAGTTGTTAAGTGCATCAAATGGTTAAGTTTTTAGAAAAAGACATCAAGATATGTTATCATGATTATCTAATTGTTTATTTTAGGCATTGTTTCCCCATACCCATCTTTGTAATTTTTTCCTTTTCACACTAGCTAAAGTTATGCTATCATTTTTGCTAATAAGAGATATTCCACTTCATTCTGTGTTTTTTTTTTTGTTGATTATTTCCCAGCCATTCCTACTCTTTTCTCTTTAATACTTTACAATGGAAGAAATGTGTAAATGCATTCTTACTTTTTGAGATTGAAATAATGATTGATAAATGAATAATAGCATGAAGGATTTCTACATTACCTTAGAAAGGATGAGAGTGATAAAGGTAAATATAAAATGTTCAATTCCTGATAGGGACATTGAATTTGGAAAAAGATTTATTTAAAAAGAAAATATGAGAGTTAAATGAAAGGGATGATTGAGAATTACATTGATTCAATCTTAATACCTAAAGATTGAAAGGTTTGAGGCCCAAAAAAGGAGCTTGAGAAACTTGAGTTCCATAATTAAAGAGAAATTAATTAATCAACATTTGCATAGCATACATTACATTTTTCAATGTCTAGTGCATATCATACGTTACATTTGAGAAGGTCTAGTGCATGAATTTAGGAAGCAAGGATATTCCAAGATCTCACGTAAAGAAAACATATGTGAAAATTCTCGTTTGAGAAAAAACTTATAAGGTAAGATTCTAATCATTGGGAAAGGATATTTCTCAGTATTAGGAATGATATTTAAAACCTTCGGGCATGATCTCTTAAAATTCCTTCAAATACGATTTATGACCCCTCTAGACATGATTATCGATAAGCTTTATTTTATTTTTCAAAGTTGTTAAGCCTCTGATTAAATGCACTTTTATTTTTCAAAGTTATTGAGCTTCTACTTAAAGGAGCCTTATTTATTCTCCAAAAGTCATTAAGTTTCTGCTTATAGGAGCCTTATTTATTTTTCAAAGTCGTTAAGCCTCTGATTAAAGGAGTCTTATTTAATTTTTTAAATTCGTTGAGCTTCTATTTATAATAGCTTTATTTATTTTTTAAAGTTGTTGAGCTTTTGTTTAAAGAAGATGTATTTATTTTTTCAAAGTTGTGAGCCTCTGCTTAGAGGAGTTTTGTGTTATTCAACTAGTGTAAGTGTTTGAAAAAAAAACAAAACAAAAAAAAAGCAAACAAAAAATATGAACACATTAGGATGATTATTTGGACATGAAAGGTGTCTACGTCTTTGCACAATTTCTGTTGCATAAAGAATGCATAAAGAAATGTAGCTGTAGACATCCTAATTGGTTCGGGCCCAAGCCTATAGGGCTTGGCCCAATAAAGTCCAAGTAGTTAGGCCCAAACTGTTTATTATTTTATTTATGTATTTTTAATTTTTTTAGATTTTTACATTTTATTTTATTTTATTTTATTTTAATGGCTATCTATGATTTTTTTAGTTTATTTTTTTTTATTTTTTAGTTGATTTATCTTTAGTGTTTTTAGATAATGATGGGATAATAGCTAAAAATAAATAAATAAATAAAAAACTATAAATTCTACCATGTATAGGGTGCTGGCAGAATTGCAATTGGTTTTAATTTCCTTAGGATAAATTTATGTTCGGGGATAATGCGAAAGTCTAACCAAAGGTGGACATAGAGTTGATTGAAAACTATTTTGATTAAGCTTATAAATACCCACTGATAAGAAGCTTAAGAACACACACAGAAACACAAAAAGTAGAATACAAAGATCAAGGGTGAAGAAAAGCAATCACGAAAATAGTTAGGAATTTTTAGAAAAATTTTTGGGGATTAAAAAGTTTTTTTTTTTTGGAAATTTCCATATTCCAAGGAAAATTTTCGATGAAATTTGAATTTTTCGATAACTTTTCGATGAAATTCCCAGTTTTTAGTGAAGTTCTTAGTTTTTTACATCTATTTTTCATAAATCAGTGAACTTCTGGCTAGATTCCTACAAACCTACCCAAATTCTGGTGATAACCCCAAAATCTGTGAAGGATTAAACCGGTGTTCTTAGTGGTTTAAAGAGAGAGGAAGAGAGGAAAAAGGGGAAAAAAAGTGAGGGGGAAGGAGAAATACCAAATTCTTGCTATTTATACCCCATCAAAATGGTGTCGTTTTGACATTAAGAAACCCTCAAGATCCACGTATTTTTATTCAGGTCAACCCAACTCGAGCGCAACCCACTTCACTAACTCGCCTCCCAATCAAACCCTATAGCCGAGCTAGACCTGAGCCAATTTCCCTGAATCGTGTTTTTTAGCTGCTTTTTGTGTCTGAAATCGAGCCGCTCCAGCCAAGCCATTTTTATTTTTTAGTATTTTTTATTTATTTTATTTAATATTTTATTTATGTGTTTGTTTTTTTCTTAGTATTTTTGCATGTTTAAATTTGAGAAAAAATATAAAAAATAAAAAATAAAATATTTTTTGAAAATAAGTATTAGTTATCCAATGATGAAATTTATAGAAATTTCAAATGGTAAACTTCTATAAAATTCCTAGTGAAAATTTTTCTCTAAATTTGTTTCAAATGATGAAATAATTTAGATGAAATTTCAATAACAATAATTAATATTTATTTTCAAACAAACAAAAAAATCAAAAAATAAAAAAAATTATTAATAAAAATTTTGGAATTAAATACAAATTGCCTAATGATGGGATTATTAAAAATTTTAAATAGTAAATTTCTTAAGAAATCTCTAGGTGAAAAATTTCTCTAAATTTGTCTCAAATAGTGAAATAATTTAGATGAATTTCAATAAAAGTAATTGTATTTTTTTTCCAAATAAAAAATTTTAGTTAAAATATTTTACACTTATCCAATTATGGGACTCTTAGAAATTTCAAATGGTAATTCTTAAGAAATCTCTTGGTGAGAAATTTCTTTAAATTTGTCTCAAATGGTGGAAGAATTTAAATGAAATTTCAAGAAAAATAATTGTCATATTATTTCTTTTTAAAAGAAAAAGAGAAATAAAAGGAATTTCTAAATAGGCCCAAATGGTGGAGAATTTAGAAATTCAAAAGAGAAAATATTTTTAATTTGGCCAAAATTATAGAATAATTAGATATTTTTTCAAAAAAAATAAAAATGATTAAACATTTTTTCTGATGATAGAGTCTCTTCAAGAAAACAAATAGGATTTTTGAATATTCTTGAGGTGAAAAAATATTTTTAAGAAGTTTATCAGATTGATGGAGAGTCTTAAGAATTATTTTCAATATTTTAACATAAGAATTAAAACTATTAGATTTAATACCTTATGATAAATTTAAAATAAAATGGTATCACCTTGTGGATGGACATGTGGGAGCGCTATAACCTTTCTCATATGTAACCGAACTTTCAAATCTTGTTTTAGTTAGTAAACCTGAACCTATTACTCTTACTCAAGCTTAAGAGCTCCTTAAGAGGATAGATTCCTTAGGTAGCTAATTACACTTAGATAAAAAAGATTGGTGACGACTCCATTTATTAAATCTAGCTATAAATTTACGAATCTATATGTTATGACAAACAAACTCTTTGCAAAAAGGATTAAGTGTTTCTTTGGCTAAAATCAAGTCAAATACCTAGGCCATATCATTTCAGTCGATGGAGTATCTACAAACCTTCTTAAGTGGAAGCTATAAGAAGCTTACAATTGCCTAAAAGTTTATAGTCCATAAAAGGCTTTTTGGGAATGATTGGTTAGTGCAGGAAATTTATCAAGAATTATATCATGATCAGCAAGCCTTTAATAGACGTGTTAAAGAAAAATGGGTTATATTAGAGCCATGAAGCTGTGGCAGCCTTTCATCAACTCAAGGAAGCGGTGGGCATTTCTGGTATGCTGGCACTACCAGATTTTTTCAAGCCTTTTTACCTTGAAACTGATGCTAGTTCTATCGGCAATGGAGCTGTATTAACTCAGAAAGGGTGACCTTAGCTTACTTGAGTAAAGTCTTAGGTCTTGATTTGTCTATTTATGAGAATGAGTACCTATCCATAGTGATGGCTATTACCAGATGAAGGCATTACTTGTTAGAATAGAAAATGACAATAACTATACAAGAGAAAGGGTTGACCAAGCTATTTGGATTAGATTATTCCAATCAATATAGAAAGGGCAAAATGAGCAAGGCAGCAGATGCCTAATCTGGCCACAATGAATGAATATTACGTCAATAGAGGTTGTAGTTCTTTCCGTTGTGCCTTTAACACAAAGCTAGGGCAGCGATGTAAACCTCCCAGTGATAGTGCGAACTGAACTCTTGCCTTCGTGATTACTTGTGTCATAAGAAATAGAGCTTTTAGTTGGGCAATGAAAACCGATTACGTATCTTATAAGAGAAGGAAGGGTACAACACGAAAAAGAAGCTCAATGCCAAAGTATGACCTCTACCACCATCATTTCTGAACGGGTTAATGAGATTTAGATTCTGTTTATTTTTAAAAAATAATTTTTGAAAAATATTTACATTTTTTTAATTAAAAGAAAATTTTTGTTGTTTAGAAAAATTAATGAAAAATATTTTTTATTATTTCATTATTTTTTGAAAAAATATGTTTTTTTTTCCAAATAAATATTAGTGTAACTATTAAAGTATTAAAAATTAAAAATTATTTATTATTAAAGTATATTAAAATTATTAATATTCAAAAATAATTTTATTTTAATAATAATATTTAATATTAAAATATTATGTTAATATAAAATACCTAAAATAAAACTATTTATTATTCTTTATATTATTTATTAATATAATATTATAATTTTTATTAATTAATATTATTTATTTATTAATATTATATTATATTAATAGTATATTATTTATTAATAATATATTATTATAATATTTATTTATTAATATAATAATATTTATTAATATATTATTTGTTAATATAGTATTATTTATAAGTAAAATTATACTAAAAAACATTGATAAATAGTCTTACTTATAAACAATTTTTTTTTTAGAAATATCTTTCCTTTTTCAAATTCATAATATAATTTTCAGAAAAATAACTTTATTTTCTATTGATCAATAAGTCATTTTTCATTGATCAATCAGTTTTCTACTAAATAAACACCTAAAAATGTAAAAATTATTTTCGAAAAATTATTTTTGGTGAAACAAACAGAGCTTTAGAATAGCTGTAAAAGGGATGAATTTGCTCAAAAAATCGAAGCCTTAGTTGTTAACCCTATTGTTATTCCCCATTTATCTTACACCAATAGCATGCTTAGTTTCAAAGGCAGAGTTTACCTAGGCAGCCATAGATAGTTGAGGGAACAAGTTCTTCAAATTTTGCATGATTCTCCATTGGGTGGTCACTCAGGTACTCAAGCCACTTATTACAGATTAAATTTGTATTTCTATTGGCCAAAAATGTTAAAGCAGGTACAATACTATGTCCAACAATATGATGTGTGCCAGAGAAACAAAAATGAACATGTTTCTTATCCAGGCATGTTGCAACTAGTTCCTATCCCTAATAAAAGTTAGGAGATAATCACAATGGACTTTATTGAATGGCTTCCACAATTTCAGAAGTTCAGCTACATGGTGTTCATTATTGATAAATTTGTCAAATATGTACATTTCTTGCCTCATTTTCATCCATATACAGCTCTGCATGTAGCTAAATTATTCTTAAACCAAGTCCACAAGTTGCATTGTACTCCTAAAGTTACTGTATCTAATAGAGACAAGGTTTTAACGAGATCAAAAGGCACTAGCGTACAGCTTAATACAACCAACCATCCTGAGTCTGATGGTTAGTCTGAAAGGTTGAATCAATATTTGGAACATTACTAGAGATTTATGTGCTTCCCTAGTCCTAAGACCTGGGGTAAGTGGTTGCCACTAGCTGAATGGTTGTATAACACCAATTATCACACGGCTCTTGGAATGTCACCCTTCCACGCACTGTATGGTTGCCAACGTCCCGGATTTTCTTGGGATGCTAGTTCTAATGCTAAAGTCTCTGTAGAAAAAATGCTCAAGGAGAGAGAACAATTGCACAAGCTGATCATTGATTAACAGGGGAAAGCCTCAATAAAAGATTAACTTCTATGCAGACAAGAACAAAAAAAAAGAGAGTTCCAAGTTATAGGGATGAAATGTATTGAAGATTCAACCTTACAGGGAAACAACATTAGCCCTAAGAAAGAATCTGAAACTTTCATCTAAGTACTGTGGACCCTACCTCAGTTGCTAAAATTGGTTCAGTGACGTACACACTGCAAATTACCAACCATTGTCAACATTCATCGTGTGTTTCATGTCAGTCTTTTGAAGAAGAAAATTGGACCTAAAATAGTGCCAAGTATGGCTCCTACTGACCATGCCACCAAGGAGAGGATAGGCAAAAGAGGAAACCAAGTAGTTACTCTACTCTTGGTAGAGTGGTTCAATTTATGTCCTGACCATGCCAAATTGAAAGAGTACTCAATTCTTAGTTCTCAATTTTCATCCTCTGCTTCTTGGGGACAAGGATTTTTTACAAGGGAGGGGAGGGTAATGTGATGAAATTAACAGCTACAACTAATAGTAGAACAATTATAGGAGCACATTGAGAAAATGGATACAATCACTGCATAAAAGAGTTGGGAAGGCAATATCTAAAAAGATAAGACCGAGAAATAGGGCATGACCGTTGAAGATGCAGGTGGCCGCTTGTAATTAGTTGGTTCTATATTGGATACTAAATTTAATCGCTATCAGATGCTCAATTGTTAACGGTTCCTTGCAATTAACAAACAGTTAAGAAATTCAGCACTTGTGCTTATTTATTGTAATTAGCAAACAGCTAACAAATTCGGCACTTGTGCTTATTTAGAGTACAATGACGTATCGAGCCAAATTTTTATGAATGGAAAAACTAACTGTTTTTCTCTCTCAATTCTCTGGTCTGTCTCTACTATTTCTTATCCTGTTATTTAATTATCAGTCTTTATTCTATGACACCTGGAATTCATCTCCAATCCAAACCGAAATTTAAGATCTACTTTCCCCTTGAACCAAAAGTTTGGTCTGAAACATAACCCTTTCTCGATGTAAACCAAAACGAACTCACCACACAAGATTGCCAACCCCTAAGCCACTTCCAAGTTAAAGAGACTATTAGTCAATTTCTTGAGCACCCTGGGTTGAACATTCAGGCAGTGATGTGCATTATTCGGTTGAGTGACGACCAAACTCAGGCAACAATAGCTTACATATTCCAGAACATCTGAGAATCAGAGAAGCAAGGGCACCAAGGAATAAGTACGTACGAGCATGATGCTTATAGCCTTATATAACAATTAACTGAAACAACTTAGGTCACACCTTATCCATTAGAAAAATCAGTCAAGGGAGGGGCCATCAACTTAAAAGCAAATTTACCCTCTTAACAGATACTCGAATTATCATACACAAACCAATGGTAAAGCATATTACAAAGGGAAGTCAAAGAGACATCTTACTGTACGGGCAACTGTACAAGAAGAGATTCCCAATGTCTAATTAGGGTCTTCAGAAGCTCTAAAACCAATAATTTCATGCGATCAGTACCTCTAGTTTTTCCCTGGCATTCATTGAGAGTTCTAGCAACTTCCATCAGAAATGAGAGGCTTGACGCTTAAAAAGACTTGATAGCTATTCTTCCTCTTCTAACTCAACTATCTGTGCCCGTCTCTCAGCAGCTTTCTTCCGTATAAAGAACCCCCATCTCATTGCTGCCTTAATCTTCAGCCACCCAACAACAGCTTTGCCAGGACGTGAACGATCTTCATCTACAAAGCTTGGCATTGGGGAAGGCATGTAATTTGGGAACCCATACCCACCATCTTCCGTAACATTAATAGAAGCATGACCTCCCATGCTGAAGAGGCGAAGAAGATGCTGCATATCTTCATTCTCAAGCATTTCATGACTTCTGAGGCGAATTTCTTCCTCCGAAAATAAGTCCTCACCTCCCTTATCTCGGTTGTTTGTCCAGTCATCAAAAGGATTAAGATTTGATGGATGCATCGAAGAGCCAACATTTTGGAACCCTAAGGCAGATGACTGTGGAGGACCAAGAGCCAGCCCAACAACATTGTTATCATTTCTTGAGCTTTGTGGTTGCTGCGAATTGTTAATCAGCTGGTCAGGAGGCAGAAACTGCGTGCTGTCAAATTGATTACGAGAATCTGAATTCACAAGGTAGGACTGCCCTGAGTATCTGTTTGACTGATTATCATTAAACCCTGAGGTAACCAAAAGGAAAATAAATGAAGTTACCCAAATGCCAGCCATGATTGGATGAAACAAAGGTGGCTTTAAACCTCAAAATTGTACAGTTGGGAATCTTAATGATATTAAAAATCTCAATCAGAATCCATGCTATAACACAGGCATTATCCTTTAGGGCAAAATATCAACCGCATCTTCAAATAAAGATGTATTTAACTCTAAAACAATAAGGGAACAGGAGACTCCCAACTAAAATCACAGTAACTTTGCTGTAATTTATGACAAAATTATTGATTTAAATGACAAATAGGTGCTATTATTAACCTTTCCTTACAAAACTTTTACAATCTAGGCATCTTGATAGGAAAGGCACCAACTACAGTAAGAATGGTATATATTTCCTTCAACATGCTTGAGAAACAAATTTTATCAAATACAAACAAACAAAAACCAAAATTTCCAACGACCAAGGTACTTTCATATCTGATGTTAAGCAATACATTACCTCATACTGTTAATCAAAATTTCACCATAATAACTGCTATCTAGAAGAAAGTCATTTTGACATCAAAGAATTTCTTAGTTCAACCAGTTTCAATGACACTGATGTTGAAGAATTGCTTTTTGAACTAAAAAGATTAGAAAAGAACTTTCCTTCCATTTAAAATCTGATCCAATATCTTTCGGAAATTATATTTATAAACAATCTAATAAGATAAAACCTCCCATTTATGACCTTGGCTAATGCCAAGACATAAATCTAGATGCAATTCCTAAAGACTATGTTGCTGATCCTTGGGTAAGAATATTGGCTGTCAATATGTATTTAGGTTGTCTGTCTCATCAATTGCCCTAATCTTAAGACACAGGGATATAGCATAAAATATCCAAAGAACACGGTGCAGGTACTTGTTTTACATTTGCATTTTTTTTTTATCAGAAATGGTATTTACATTTATTTAAGCATTGTATATTATTGGATTATACAGATTTTATTTGTGTGATATAAAGGTTAGCTTCAATTTAGGTGATCATAATGCAACACAAGATAGCTACTTCCATGCAATGTTGTTAGCATAATGTCAGCTTATTCTGAAATGTGAAATTTCTGCTTGTATTATACATGGAAAAAAATGGAAAATCAAAGTCTTGTTATGCAAATTTGGACCATTTCTATTTTTATAGGGATTACTACTATTAAAGGTAAAAAACCTAAGAGGTTTTACCCCTTTTCATCCAAAGACATCCCAGCAATGAAATGAAAAAATTGAAGGCCCAAACAAAAAATAAATAAATAAATAAATAAAAGAAGAACGAAAACCAAGCGGCTTCCAACCTTTTGCGGGCTTAAGGCCTGAAACCCCTGGGATGTTAAAACATTAATTTCTTTTCTTCTCTTCCCTATTAGAATGCAGCAAAATGGTCCTCTTCCTTTGCATCATTTCTAGTGATGCGATGATTCTGTCAGCCACTGTCACCTTTTTTTTCCTCTCTTCCTCTCCTTTTGTCCTTTTATTTCTGTTATCTCACTGATTTATTCTTTTTCTCTCTATCCCTCACTCCTCTCTTCTCACCCATTATAGCACCCCCAATCTAGAGATATCTGTGCTGCCAAGGAGGTTATGTCATGCCATGAAAGCCCAAAGTTCTAACAATTTTTTTAATGTCAGACAGTTCCAGATTGCGTCCATGATCATGTCGATAAAATTTTAATACATCCAAGTAACATAACCTAAAGGTTAAAAAGCAGCCAAAGAAATTTGTACCATGGTTGATGCTAGTGCTAGATAAAACAGAGGTCTCAATTATTTTTAGAATTTCGTTATATTAGGTAGTTCCATCTTTTTATTTATTTAGGTTAGCTCATAGCAGGCATTCATCCTTCATAAAGACCCTTTACTAATACCATGTTAATCTTCTGCATCGTACCAAGGAAAAGAAGAACTAAGCAAGCAAGAAGTGAAATGATGTTTATAACTCCAGGAAGATTAAGCTGAGCTATATATCATATGAAAATTCCTTAAAAGCTAAACATTTACAGTAGTCAGAATGCTTACCTTCAACCTGTAGACCAGAGTGTGCTTGCTCAGTAGGAGCTGAAACTGGCAACCGCGGTAACTGCAGCTGATGATCTAAAGCATTAGGGTAATTTATTGCACCCATCTGAAGTTCATTTCGGGCACTTGACCTCCTATTTTGCTTGAAGTTCAACAGTGACTTGCCATCATAGTCTATGACTTGATTCCAATTGTCATAGGCTTTCTTCACCAGCGTATCTACATAGACCTGCAGAAATTTGTGCTCCCCTTGTTAAATTCAATTAGAAAATATAAACTGAAAATAAAGCTCACCCAGAACTTAAGCAGTTGAAAATAATGACAAGGTACAAACTCAATTAAAGGCCTATCAAAAGGTGAAAAACAAAGGACAATCATATTTGGGAAGTAAATCAAAGCAACTCCATGGTATAAGATAAATTTAAATTTAACATCAAACAAACAAAGTTCCCGATAACTCTTTATCACTTGTAAATTAAAGAAAATCTTTAGTTCATTCTAAACCTTATACGATAAATCTTGGCCAAAAAAAAAACCATATGCAACAAATACTGTAGCAAGAACGACTTAGCTCAGACGCTATTGGTTCACCCCTAAAACAAATCAACTGCCACTCCCATGCCTTTAGGTACCACATGACTATAGACCAGAAAATGAGCATAAAAGGTCAATATCCAAACTACAAACCAGAAACAGAGAAAAAAAATCTCAGATTAGCCTTCTCTTAGCAATGAGTTTAACTCAGAAAGCTACGGGGCAGGAACATCCAACCAGCAAAGTTAGAAACTGCATGCAAATGGTCAAATTTTTAAGACAGAATGATGTACTACCCTGAACTCATAAGGCAGCAGTCATTCCATCCAGCTACCAATATTTCCTTGATTGTTTTATTTTATTGAAATGCCACAGGAAAATATCAATACCCCCCAAAAATACAACATTCAATGCAGCTGTTTTTTAGTTTCTCCTTTCTTCAATTTCTTCTGACTTTCAATTGATTTGAACAAATCTCTCACATACATTAACAGAGTGGAAAGTTGAAATTAACCAATTGGCTACCCGACCGATGGCGACCTAACATATACAAAAGTACTGCAAAAAAGATATTATTGTAGGCCTAGGAAACATTGCTTTTGGTAGCCTCTGAAAAGTAAAGTACAGGACATGTTGCATTTCATTAGAAAATGAAAAACAGCATATATCTCACCCACCTTCTGACTATCAGATAGAGAATCAGCAGGCAAATACTGTTCCCCCGAAATAAGGCCATTCAACTCATATACGTTATTGAATACAACACCAACGTTTCTTGAATCATCAGTAAAGTAAACATAAAGCTTCCCGCTCAGCACACATGTCTTAGCATGCTCTAAGAGAGCATCCCACATCTTATTTGACATGCCACTTCCAAGAATCTACAAACACAGAAATATCAGAAGGAAAATACAAATAATAGCATATTTATTTCAAAACCAAAATCCAACTCACATGTCGTAACTTTTGTGAATCTCTGACCACAAGCCGCAAAAAGTCTTCAACTGTGAATATTCCTTCATTATTCAGTCTCTTGTGGAATGACCCATCTTTCCCAATCTTTTCCAATCGCCATACTTCATCACTCAATGCAGGTGGATAGTGCTTCTTATACACTGTCAAGCAATTCAATTAAAAAAAAACAAAAGAAATTTCAAGAAATCCATGAATGAAAAACTAGTTATGTTACAAAGTATGAACTCACATTCCCCTCTGTGATCCTTGACAGTAAAAGCCTCCGTCTTTGCTTCCCTTACACGTATACCCTCACAATATCCAGAAGCAACCTTCAAGCCAAGCCTGAATTTCCTGCTTCTTATCCAACTAGAATTGTCAGTAAAAGTGAGATCTCCTAGTGTCCCTACCCCCTCTTTGAGGGTCACTTGCAAGTCACCAGTCAGCAATGGTCTTTTTCCTTCACGCTCTTTTACCACATGGCTCTCAAATTCTTCTTGTGTCCAATCTTCATCATCCTCATTGTTGAAATCACCTTCAAGCACAACAACATCTAGTTTTACAGAGGCTTCAGGTCCATTTATTACAACATGTCCAGTGTTAGCATCAACTAGAACAATATGGATGGCAGCACCCTGCTCCCCTTCTACCTTTCCTCCTGTGAAAAGAGGAAGAGACAACCTGGACCTGAAGTGAAGCTGTAAGCTCCTTCCATCTGGACCTTCAATTCGTTTTGGAGAAGACCTGAAAACCAAAAGTATTAGAAGATTTTATCCACATAACAAAAGTAAAAGATGTTGTATAGGAAAAGAGGAAAGATAAAAGTAAAAAGCAACTAAGAGAAAACAAACCTTAATGCTAAAGCAGAAGGTGGTTCTTGCAAAGAATAAACAACACCAAAAAACAATAAACTAAACCTAATACAACTAGGCTTGTTGAAGAAAGATCAAGATAAAATATTGTATGCATTTAGGGTTTAGGTCCAAAAATCTAATAAAAGTTATCGTAAAACCAAGCTTGTTGTATGGGTTTTATCAGTTTCATATTGATGCATCAATAATGCTAAAGTGCACCCAAAGTCAAGCAATTAATTACCCAAAGCAACCGTACAAAGAATGGACAAGAAAAGAAAGCCAAAGAGCATTTCAAAACTCTTTCAGGATTTCACTGCAGCCCTTCAATTCTCATGCACAATGTTCTTAAATATTGGCTATTTAATGAGCCAAGACAAAACACAAACTATTAAATTTAACAGAAACCCTTGTTAGCACTCACAGTTCATATTATTCAGCAAAATACCTATGATTCCCAAAGAAAATGCTAAAATTATTGTAGTAACAAAAGACAAATGTTTTTAATGTAAAAAACGTGTCATTCAATATCCTATATGACGTTCTCAAATCATCATGCACAATGCTACAAACAAGCTGGAATTTCTAAAAATAACTAAAATTTATTAAAACCATCATTTCAGAATCGAAAATCAAAACCTCCAGCTACCGTAAGATAAAACGTTTGATAAGTATACCAATTGACAATAGGTAAGCTAAACATAAAGCTACCACAAAATCCTAAACCAAACTTATAGGGGATGTAACACCACTTATCAGGCACCATTGTCCATCTCTTATAATTGATAAAGTAAACGTCCTAAAAATTGAGACATCAGAATATAGCAAAAGTGACTTTTCAACCATAAATAAATGGACAAATATTTTACCTTCCATTAAGTCTAGGAGGGCCTAATTTTGCCAAAGCTCTTTCCACTTCTTCACTTACCTGCAAAGCATCAATTGCAGAAACAAGATGTAAACATATGAGGAAAAGAACATAATCCAAAAGGGAAAATAAAAGAATACAAAATAAATTTTCTTAGAATTACAATAAAAATTGTTGTTCTAAATTGGTCTCTTAAATGCAAAACACAAAAAGCTCATTTTAGTATCATCCAACAAAATTTTCTACACATCAAGTGAACAAAAAAAATAAACAAAATTTCTGCACATACAGTGAACATCTGTCACATGGATGCAGGGCAGGCTTGTATCTACACCTCAGATACCCTATTTCATGAGTATTTAAAATATAAAAAACCCTAGAAAAACTTCATCACACTCATAACTGTGCATGAATAAGTGATCAGTTAGAAAGTCAAATTTAAAATATTTTTTATATCAATTAGCATTTTTAAGAGGGTTTGGGAAAGGAAGAATGAGTAACATCCCAAAAGGTATAGTCATTCTCAATTATGGTAATAAATGCAACACAAGATCAACTAAAAGTTCTAATCATGACTCATTCTCACATAAGCATGTGTTAATCCAGGATTAAGACTCCAATTGAAAATATATGTAAGAATAATGTAATTTTTCAAGAATCATGTAATTTTTGACAGCAGTAACAAACATCAGGAAAACAAGTGACCAATCACACCAAAATATAATTGAATGACAAACCTTCAAACCAAACAGGGTGATGAAAGTTGGAACAGTCCAAAAACAAAAAGAAAGTAGGAAACCCTTATATGGCGTGTAGGTTTTATAAGAAAACATTTGAACAAGTTAAACAAGACAATCAGCACTCTTCATCCAAATACTCAAATGTATAGGATTTACTCCAGTCCCATAAGAAACTGAAACCTTGAAAAGAGAGAGATTGAAGAGAAATAGATGATAAATTGTGAAAAGGATATTTGTTTGTGTTTATATAAAAGAAGGTAATTCAGCACCAAAAGCACAGGAGATGCATGTTCATGTGTAGGCATATATGCACGGACATATATGGCACCAATTCAGAAGTAAAACTCCAATCAGCAGAAGTGTAAACTTGTCAAGAACACCATCATCATACAATTAAAAGCAGTGTCATTTAAGACAATGGTGCTAACCAACACTATATCAAAAGGGAAAAGAAAAACGCAGATGCACTGATCACGCATAACTAAGAGGTTCCTAAAATCCTCCACAACAAGAGAATCGAATACAAAGAAAGAAAAGCAGTAAGAAATAGGTCTTACAACTCTACGAAGAATGGGTTCCAGAGATGAGCAGAGTTTCTGCAGGCTGTCCACCTTAAGAGCTTCTACAATTACACTGCATAACATATACACGTAATTTTTTAGAAAATATTTAGGGCCTTACACATAGAGAAGATCCCCTCAATTCTTAAACCTGATATTAAGACTTTAAAATTCCCAAGAACATCACACAATCAAATGAAAAAAAGTCAAAAACCTTATCCAGTTAATAATTCATTATGAGGAATTGAAAAAGATATGTATTTCATTTCCCCAATTGCTCTGAGGGGTTGATGCTTCTACTACTTGCTTTTTGCTTCCTAAAAAACTTGCCGCAAGATCATAATTGACTACAACGAACAAATGTAATTATAAGTAACATAGTAGTTCTATACAAAAGCAAAGTTACAAATTTTGTTGGAAAAAAAAGTAATTTTTAATTATTCAAAAATATTATTTTCTTTTATATTCAAGCGCGCTTTTTGCTTTTTCTTTTCTGAAGTAAAAATGAAAGTAAAAAAAAAAAGCAACAACTAGGATCAAACATAAGTTCTCAAAATATACAAGAAACCAAAACAAGCAAACAAAGTACCATTTACAAAACAATTAAAGGGGAAAAAAAGAAGAAAATACCTAGACAAAGCGGGGCGTTTTCGCTCGGTCTTCTGGTCCTCATCTCCTTCCAAACTCCTCTTCCCTCTAGCCATACTATTTGTCCTCTCCATATACCTAGTTTGCCTCTGCATTTTCTAAGTACCAAACCCTAATTTTCCCAGATCTGCATAGTTACAACAAAATCAACCCCCTTAAAAATCACTATTCAAATTAATAACTTCAAATTCACACTATGCAAAACATAATCCCTTTTAAACACTAAAAACAAACTAAACTTAAAGAAAAATCAAAAGCAGCAAAATTAAGTTCTTACTAAACAGTTACTCACAATACAACCGAACAAATAATAAAGAAATTTTTTTAAAAAAAGTGAGAAACTGAAGGAAAAAAACCTGAGAAAAAGAGGAAAATTCTAAAGCGTTTCGAGGGTTGTGTTTGGGAAAGAGAAAATCCGAGAGAAAATCTTTTGAAGCAGTGATTACTATGTTACTATTATTGAAGTAAAATAAAGTCTGTTTGGTCTTCTGGACTTCTTTTTTTTTTGTGTGGTGGTCTACTCTGGCGACTCTTAGCT
Source organism: Durio zibethinus (assembly GCF_002303985.1). The sequence goes on from NW_019168159.1 coordinate 22,053,475, forward strand.
GGGACAAGAGTTTCGAGTAACAATCTCGTACGTCATGATTCACGGTAATCCGATGGTTCATTCGTGCATTTGACGGATAAGATTTGTTGATGATGACTTTGGGCGGAGTGGTTTTGAGGAATTGGTGAAAGCCAATTCGGTGGACCCTGATGCAGTGGATATTTATTAGCAGATTGGATTTTTGTACATCTCTGAGTTTGCGTAGGGGATTGGTCGGGTGAGTAATGGGATTAAATCGTGACCGTACGTCGGGGATTGCCACGTCACTTTTGACATGTTTATCTGTTTCCTTTTAGCTTACGTCAGTGGTTTATGCCACACGTCACATGCTGATTCGTTCAAGTTATAGGATTATGAATGGATATGGTAGGTGAAAATTACGATTAATATTTCAATGGTTGTAATTTTATTATTATGTTTTTAATTTTGAAATAAATTTATTATCATAAGTTTGAGTTTTGGTTAATTTAAAATAAGTTTGGAGCAACTAAAAATATTTGCTATTAGAAATTGTTTTATAATTAAATCTTAAAAAATATAACAGAAACAAAAGGTCAAGATTAACGAAAAAGAATGATATAATATTATATATAAAGTAAAAAAAAATAATGATGACATAAAAATAACATAAAAAAATTGAATTATGTGACATTATATTTAATAGAAAATATTATGATAAAAATAAATAAAATAATTGAGATTTTAACTTTATGATTAATTTTTTGTTATATTATTTTCAAATTATTTTTTGAATTATAAATATTTTAACAGAATTTTTTATTGATTACTCTTTAATTACCTCAAAATTTAACATATAGCATTAAATTTATTTCAAAATTAAAAATATAATGATAAAATTACAATAATTAAAAGATTAATGATAAATTTGCACTCCTCACTTAATTATAGTGGTAAAATTACAGCTTATAATAGAATAGTACTTACTAAGAATAAGAATTAATTTATAAAGAGATGAGAATTAATTAATAATTAAAAAAGAAATGGAACCAATCACCTTTGTGGGAGATGACTAATAGGCTATTGAAGAGGAGGTGGGAAAGAAAAAGAGGGAAAAAAAACAAAAGAGAGGCGAGAGAAAGAGCGGTTGAAAAGGAAGAAAGCGGACTCGTTAACCCTAAGCAGTACAGTGTAGAGGAAATGGCAGATGATAAGACGAAGACGGAACTCTGACTCTGGGAAGCAGTATAGTTAAATTTCCAAGTTGAATACAATTTTGCAATTGCTACACTACGAAAATGTTGACCAAATATGTTCAAAATTTGTAAAATATTTAAATAATGACTGACAAAAACACATTGAAATGTAGCAGCAATATCAGAAATGTCATAATAAATTAAAAATATCAAAACTTTTATAATGCTCAAATATCATGGATTGGATATATCAATAATTTCAAGAATATGTCCGAACAAAACTCATCTAACAATCCAAAATAGGTTTTCTAAATTTGGATATGACATTCATTTGGGAATCATGTCAGATCTACATATCCGATTTTCTTTTTGGTAACCTAAGAAAAAAAAAGCAAAAGAAAAGTAAACTCCACAAGCCTTCTGTAGAGTTTGATGAGTTGCTGGCAGCAGATTTCAGGGTATGTGCAGGGGCCACACATGAGATAAACGACATTTCCTAAGCGCCTGGTGTTGATACCATCCTCACTGGGCATCTGAAGAAGAGAGCTTGCATATTGAGGTGCAAACCTGTAGGAGGATCCGCATCTCTTTAGATTATGTCCCAAATATAAACAAACTAACAATACGAGGCTTGCCAGTCGATCTATGTTTCAAAATACATAAAAGTCCATTAAAGGAAAAGCATAAAAAAATTAAGTATGAGTTTGCTCGGATGTATTATGCCCATGTTAACCAAATAATCACATGCGCCCACCATGAAACAAGCATACCATTAAAAAAAAAACACACACACACACACAACACGCAACACTACTAGGAGTTGCAATAAAAAGTGTCTAAATATGCAAATATTGGTGTACAAGGCCAGGCCGCTTCCCTAGACTAGACTCTTGCTAGGCTGGCACATAAATTTTAGGCTCAGCCTGATCCAAAGACATTATTATATTCATAAATGATATATTTTTATTTAATTTTAATTTTAAAAAATATTTTTAAATATTAATATAAAAAACTTTTTAATGTTCTAATAATCAATATAACATACATAGGCATGCGGGCTTAGGTTTTCAAAGTGTCAACCAGGCTCGGCCTTCGCTGGCCCTTGGACACCTCTATATACAAACCTTCAAACTCAACCACCAATGTCACAAAATTTCCAGGAGGGTCTAAATTTCATCTAATAGGAAATATGTTCTGGACGACTGTTGATCACCAATTCAGCTCTGACCGTTATGTTTGGGACTGTTGTTAATAGCATGCAAACCAGAATAGTGACGCATGAACGTGATGGGTTAAGGTACTGTCTTCCATGGAAACAAATTTTGCATTTAAAACTAGTCTTAAAGAATTACATGCTAGGCAAACAAGAGACAAATTTGATGACACAGAAAAAGAAGTTAAAGAAAACATACCCAGCATTGGACCTATATTTAAGTGGAAGTGTTCCAGGGCAAAAGAGTGTTCCTAACGTTACACAAGGTCTGCATCCCATAACTGAACAATTTAAGTGAAAGTGTGAGAAAATATAATTAAAAAGGAATTATATGTTTCTCCATATTTTCACCATGTGCGATTGGAATGTAATCATTGATATAAACTTAAATTTTTAAGAACATTTGGAAGTCTTTTCTTTTGCGGTGAAGTACTTAGAAATTTATCACCCTCACTGTCTCTTAGAATTTTATCACCCTCTCAGCAGAGACAGTGAGGGTATACAGTTTAAAAAGAAAAAAAGTACAGTTATAGGACAAAGTCTGACAACTGAAATAAGCCAAAGTACTAGGGAAAAATCAGAATATTTGACCAAAATTACTTTTGCCCCTTTAAGAAAAATGTTGTTAAAAATTATAAGATTGCAACTAAGATACATAAATCCCTCCCAAGTTTACTTAGATACAAAAGTATTTACGATTGATGATTCACTGAATCCAAAATGTATTTCACAATTTCAGTTTAACTACATTGATCTGTTCATAATTTGATCTTAATTGTTTTGTTTCTTTGGAGAAAAATGGGAAAAAGAGATAGATATGACAGTGTAAAAACCTTAGAAAATCAATTGAGTAAAAGACAGACAATATAAGGGACTGTCAACCATAAGAGCATATCACGGACCCATAAAAAATAAGAGGATAGATTGTGAAAAAGTTAAATATATGCAAAGCAGGTGGAAACAAAACTTGTTAAAGGTGAAAAGACAGAAGGCAAAATTCAAGGAACCTCCCTAAGAAACATTTTCTGAGAACTTTCTGATATGATAGTTTGTCATTGGATCATTGAACCATTAATGGATTTAGCAGCTGCTGTGCACGCCATTTCATGTGCAGAATATGAGTGTCCATGTAGAAGAGCCTCAAGCTGAAAACAAGAAAACCACATACAAGTTAGTGATTTATTTATACTATATATTCACATAATGCAAATAAATATATGGATTATGGACAAATGGAGAAGACTTCCGATACGACTAGTGTTTCTACCACTACAAACAATCAGAATTCACCGAGAAAGTATAAAAATTCCAAACAGTTCTGACAAGAATCACATTCTTACTCAGCTTTCAATCCAGTCTCACAATAAGCTGTTCAGGCTAATGTTAAACTAGGAAATACAATCACTGTGGGCACCAATTTTGTCCGGACTTGTGAATTGAATCTTGATTTAAAATTTATTAGATATATCAGGTTCTCGGGCCTAAATCTTAATTTCATTTCAATTGAACTTAAGACCCAATTTTGATTGGGCCCAAAGTCAAAGCTCAAAGCTGATTTATCTTTTATTTTATTAATTTAATTTTTTAATCAAACAAAATACACAAAAAAATGAAAAAAAAAACAAGCAAAAGACTACAAATGAAGGAAAAAACAAAAAAGAGGGGGGCTAGATCTTGGTGCCATGCACGGCACCCTGGCACCACCCACCCACGCTAGGCCCTGTGCCACCTGCTCAGGCACAGGGTCAAGATTAGACAATATAGAATGATAATGGGGCAAAAATGGGGGTTGATGCTTGGGGTACCGTACACGACACCCCCTTCTGCCAAACCCTCTGCCAAGCCAGGCACGTGGTATGGCTAAAGCTCTATAAATAGAGTTCCGTGCCAGACCAAGAGAGAAGGAGAGGAGGATATCTTGCAAAAAGAGAAAGAGAAAATCTTTTTGCAAAAAAAAAAATCAATACAGTCTTCCCTGCAGGGAGGAATCCAACGCCAAGCAAGACCTGTAAAAACAAAAAATAGTTAGTTTTAAATTTTTTTTTTTAAAAGAAAGGAGACCGAAACTTTAAACTCCGATCTATGTCAATTGGGGTTGTTTTTAGTGAAAAGGAGTTCGGATTCGGCAAGAGGGGGTTGAGGGAAATGTTTTGGTGTTTTTGGGTATTTTTCGACTATCGGTCGGCCACCACCAATGACGATCGAAGCGGCGACGACGGTGGTTAGACATTGGCCGACCGACTGGTCTAGAGAGAGGGGGTCTGAGAGTGTAGAGAGAGAAAGGGAGAAGAAAAATAAGAAAAAAAAAATTTTTTAGCTTTCATAGAAGGCTGAGATTCAAAACGATGTCATTTAAGGAAATGGCTGAAACGACATCGTTTTGCTAGAGGAGAGGATCTGCATGTGGACCCAAATTCAACTAGGATCCACGCTAATCGACCCATTGACCCGACTCCTTTTAGCCTCAGGCCTGATTGGTCTAATTGAACCGGAATCGAACCGTCGAATCCAATTCAGACCAAACCTAAACTACTGAACCCAAGCCGGACTGGCTTCAAACCGTTGAAAGCGACCAACGTCGGTCCGGTTCAAGTAAAAAATTTTATTTATTTTTTAAATTTTTTTGATTTTTTTTAAATATTATTTTTATTACTTTAAATTTTATTATTAATATTTATGCATGTTAAAATATTTAAAATTGCTATAATAAATTTTTGTTTTTTATAATATTGTTAAAATTTTTATAATTATGTTATTTTTAAAAATAAACTTAATAACATAAATAATTAAAAAAATGTATGAAAAGAAAATTTTTATCCGATAATGAGATTCAAAGATACTCTGAGTAGTGATACCTATGAAATCTCTAGGTGAAAAGATTTTTTTAAATACTACTAGTGTATTGGAGTATTTATAAAAAAATTTTAATACAATAAAAATTTTTTTTGTTATAAAATAGTAAATAATAATTAATTAATAAATTAAGAATAAATAATAAAAAATGAGGAAAAAGAAAACTTTTTAAATAAAGATAATAATAAATATTAATAAAAATTAATAAATTTTTTAAATAATAAAAATAAAATGTGTGCATTAACGTATTATCATTTGCATCGTGTGCACGGCATAAATTTTTTACAAAAAGTAAATTTGAGCCTCCGAGGATGAGATTCTAAGGTATTTCAAGAAATGATGCCTAAGAAATCTCTATATGAGAAAATGTTCTTTTAATGTTACCAACGTATTGAAACATTTTAAGAATTATTTCAATAAAAGAGGTTCTAATTTATTTTTCTTGAATAAAATTTGAATAATAAACTTTTTAATATAATTAATAAAACCAATTTCCAATAAATGAAAAAACCAATAAAATTATTTTTCAAACACCGAAAATAAGACTATTTTTATCAAAATTAATGGATAACACATAGTTAATTGGTACTATTTTTAAATGAACGCTATGGGAGTGCTAATCCTTTCCCACACGTAACCGACTGTCCAACTCAGACTGTTTCGCAGACTATAAAATTACCCTTTTAATAAATTTTAATTAATTTTAAAACTTATTAGAAGGATAAATTTTAATAGGTGACCAATCGCACCTAGCCAAAAAAGATTGGTGATGACTCTATTTTTTTAATTTTCGTTTTCAACTTCATTGGGAGGCTCCAAAATCGTTACGACAGCTTGGCGACTCCACTGGCGATGCTATTTATTTTCGAGAGTCAGGTCAAAATTAACTACGTGTTATCCTCAAATTTTGATTTAAACAATCCTAATCGGTTTTTTAGATTTTTATTTTTCACCTTCAACAAAAAGTCAAAGAAAAAAATAAATTGAAAACAAAAAGGAAAAATTCACATATGTTTCTTTTATTATGCCTCTTATGCTTTATTCTTTTGTATGTATTACTGTCAATAAATTATGATATATTTGCACACACAATAACATGATACATCTCATGCATGAGCTCTATACCCAAGCTTTGTCCCTTATAGGAGGAAGTAGGGTACCTATGCCCTCGTGAGGTGATAACCTCCACAATGGCAAGTGAACTATTTTTACTCAAATTGAACCATTTTCGTTCATAGCCTGTAATAGGTGAGGATCAGGATGCCTTACTAGTCCAGCGTGGACAACAGTAAAGAATAATTTGAGAACCTTTAGATGCATGTCAACCTAAACTAAGCATGTAATAAGCCGTAAGAAGCAACCTTAGGTAGAGCCTTAACCACCATTTTGTAAAAAATACCTAAGTCCAAAACATATAGGAATAAAAGTTGTGTGTAATACAAAAATTAAAAAAAAAAAAAAATCTCAAATTTTTTTATCTCAAACCACCTCCTCACACTAACTTAATTTTATTTTGTTTTTCTTTTTACATTAATCATATCATACAATTCTACATGAAGGTATTTGCTTTAAGATATCTTTCTTTCGAGAAGTTTTCATGGATCCCATAGAACTATAGACTTGCTCTAATCTCATGAAGAATTTCTAGTGTTGAAATTTATCCAAAAGCAAATATCTCCCACTTCATCCATGCATCATGTGCACCAATTTTGTTTTTAAAAAAAATAAAAATATATAAAATAAAATTTTCAACACATGGCATTTTAATTTTTTTTTAAAATTTTGGTGATGAAGGTTTAAGAATAGCACGCCCATTAAAAATTTTTGACTCAACCTACTATCATTCATACAATACCAAAGCTCAAACAAGAATCATGGAACAAGAACAAGTCAATCGATTTGAAAGGATTGAGAAGGCTCAAGAAGGACTAAAAAATGATCTTAATAGGATAATGGACATGCTTAAGAATCTGGATAAAGAAAAAGTAGTGAAAGAAAATCTTAGCCTCCAAGAACAATTGTCAGACATGGTGGATCCACGTACCCTCCAGGGTTTGAACCACAGCCAACTAAACCTTCTCAAGAAGTCAGAATTCAAATTCTTACCCCCAAAGGATATGCCAATCCTTATCCAAGGATGACATCCACACTTGTTCCAAGACAATTTCAAAATTTTACTAATCCTATCATGGTAGAAAAATCATCTGAGCCAATCTTGATTCTAGACTCGGATGATTCCAAGGAGAGAAAAAAGCTAGAGATAAAGACATCTGAGAAAGTAAAAGATACCAGTGCTCAACAAAAGATGAAATTATTAGAAAAAAGACTTAGGACCATAGAGAGAATGGATTTTTATAGCTTCATGGATGCAATTAAGCTTTATTTGGTTTCAAATATTGTCATTTCACTCAAATTCAAGGTCTCTGAGTTTGAAAAATATGACAACACAAAATACTCAATGACTCATGTCACCATGTATTGTCCCAAGATGGCAGCATATGCTCATGATGAGAAGTTGTTGATGCATGTATTTCAGGATAGCCTTATGGGATCTACAGTCAAATGATATGTTTAACTAGACATGACTCGTATTGTTCATGGTAAGAGCTCTCAAGGGCATTCCTTACACAATACTGACATATCATGGATTTAACTCCAGATCATCTATCTCTACAGAACATGAAAAAAAAAGTAAATAAAAACTTTAAAGAGTATACACAGAGATGAAAAGATATGGCTGCACAAGTTCAACCTTTCATCACTAAGAAAGAGATAACTGTCTTATTTGTGAATACCCTGAAAGCATCGTATTATAAGAGATTGATAGGTAATGCCACTAAAAGCTTTACAGATATAGTGATATTTCATGAAATTATTAAAAATACCATAAAGAATGGCAACCTTGATGCAAGAGAGACAAGTGAAGCAAAGAAAGGTGAAGCCCTAAAAAAGAAAGAGAATGAAGCTCAAGCAGTGAACTATGTGGAGCAACAGTTCGAAGGTTTCACTCCACACCCTGCACCAATGTACCAAACCCATTACCCTCTCATAAACAATGTCACATCCATCCCTTATCCTTGTCAATCATATCAGTCGTTACAACAACTAGCTTGTACACCTTATTTTCAGCCATCTTTGCAAACACCCAACTATTCATACAACCATTTCTTTGCACCTACTAGATTAAAACAAAGATTCAATCTAAGTAATGGTCCAAGAGCCCCAAAAAATATAAAAAAAATTATTTTTGACCTTATTCTCATATCTTACATAAAAAAAAATACCTTCAATAATCCCCTCTCATTTTTTTTAAAGATTATTCAAGGTATTTTCTAGCCCTTACAAAAAATTGAATAGGTTATTCAAACCATTTCTAGCTAAAAACGTATTCAATAATCTCTTTCCATTTTTTTGAAGATTATTCAAAAAGTTTTTGACAAAAAATACCTTTAATAATCCTCTCCAATTTTTTTTGAAGATTATTCAAGGTGTTTTTGGTAAAAAAACACCTTAAATAATTCTCTTCCATTTTTTTTTGAATTATTCAAGGCATTTTTGGCCAAAAAATACCTTGAATAATCTCTTACAAAAAATTGAATGGTTCAAGGTGTTTCTAGCTAAAATACCTTGAATAATCCCTTTTTTATTTTTTTAAAGAATTATTCAAAGTGTTTTTTGTAAAAAAAACACCTTCAATAATCTTTTCCCATTTTTTTAGGATTATTTAAGGTATTTTTTGGCCCTTACAAAAAATTGAATACGTTTATTCAAAACGATTTTTGGCCAAAATGCCTTCAATAATCCCTTTTTATTTTTTTGAGGATTATTCAAGACGTTTCTGGCTAAAAACACTTTTAATAATTTTTTCTATTTTTTAAAAAATTATTTAAGACATTTTTGGCTCAAAACTTCTTGAGTAATCTCCTTCTATTTTTTTTAAGATTATGCAAGATGTTTTTGGCTAGAAAATACCTTGAATAATCTCTTACAAAAAATTGAATAGGGTTATTCAAGGCATTTTTGGCCAAAGCTACCTTGAATAATCCCCTTCTATTTTTTTTTAGATTATTCAAGGTATTTTCTACAAAAAAAAAGCTTTTAATAATCTTTTTTTATTTTTTTTTGGAATTATTTAAGGCGTAAAGCCTTAAATAATCCCTTATAAAAAATTGAATAGGGTTATTCAAGGCATTTTTGATAAAAACTATCTTGAATAATCCCCTTTAATTAAAAATTATAAGGGATTATTTAAGGTGCTTTTGGCTAAAAATGCCTTTAATAATCCCTTCTAATTTTTTTGAGATTATTCAAGGCGTTTTTATCTAGAAAATACTTTAAATTATCTTATACAAAAATTTGAATAGGGTTATTTAAGGCATTGCTGGCCAAAAACGTCTTAAATAATTTCTTTCAATTAAAAGTCAAAGTATATAACGACTTTTCGATCAAAAATGCCACAAAATATATTTTTAATGGTGTTTTTAAATCCAAACGTTGCTACATAAGAATTTAGTAGCGTTTTATAAAATAATGCCGCTAACCTTATAAAAACACAAAACTTTATGGCATTTATTTAAAAATGCCACTAAAAAACAGCCACTAAATCTCTATTTTGGTGTAGTGAAATGCATTGGGGCGCTCTTGAGAGTGGATGGCCAAACATTAGTAGGTGAGAGAGGAAGATATACACGCATCTGTGTGCAACTGGATTTGAAAAAACCTCTACCAAGGTATATTATGCTAGAATCTAAATAACGGTCGAATAACAATATAACGGTCGCTATTTCGCGGTAGTACCACCATCCGTCATCGCTATTAAAAAAAATGAAAGAAAATTTGAATCTCATTTATAGTAATGTATCGCGGCTACAAATTTAGCTAATGGTGAATAACGGCAATAGCAATCCGCTATTGCCCACTACTCTGTTTTTCATTCAAAAATTCAAGTTAAAAACTTAAAATAAAAATAGCAAGCCAAAAAATAAACATCAATTCACAAATTCAAAAAAAAAAAACTCACAAAACTTAAATTTTCAGAGATATCAATTCTCTTAAAATCAACTTCAATCAAGATCAACCACATGCAGTTTAAGGTAAGCAATTAATTCAGCACTCAAATTACTTTTTTTTATTTCCAAATTTTTCATGATTTTGTGTGTTTGGGATTAGACTAGGCTATGTTGCACTGCTAAAAGGAGGAAGGAGTCGCTTGAACTTAAAATGAGAGATAAGAGATGAGAGTGAGACTTGAGGTTGAGGGAGACGAGTACATAGCACACACAAAAAAAAAAGAGAGCTAAGAGATGGGGATGAGGATGAAGGTCTGGAGAAAAAATATTGAATTCAAGGTGAGAGGATGATAAGTTATGGGTTTGCGCAATTTAGTTAAGAGGCAGAAGAAGTAGACTTGAAGCTATTGTTGTTGAAGATAGCCTTCAGCATAGAGGCTATCAAGTTTGATTTACTGTAAGCCCATAAAAATTAATTCTTTTGGCCTATAAATATTAATGCTCTTGCTTAATTTATAGATATCTTCACTTGTTAATTGATTTATACGCAATATAGTTCAGTAATAATTTGATGAGTACGGTAATTAAATAATTAAATATATCATTTGTTATGATTATTTATTTTTCATATGTTTATTTATCTCTTGTTATTTTTTAATTATCATGTGAGTAATTTTTTAAATATAAATATTTTACTATAAATATTTTTTCTTAAATAAATAAAACATATTACATGATATAAATTACTTTTAAAATCATAAAATAAGAGTTTTTATGATTAATAATTAAAATTATTATATTTTATAGTAAGTTGAGCAAAATTAAAAAAAAAATTCACTATTGCGATAGCTGTAATGACCTCAAAGATCCCCGTTATACTTGCAACCGTGACAAACGTGATACCACTGAAAATGTGATCACTATCATAATTTAAATCCCTAATATTAGGGTAGAAGGATGTAAACAAATAGTAGTTTACGAAATCATTGGAGCTTTGTGCTTCAAATGTGGAAGACTAGGGCATCGATAGGAATTCTACCCAGAAGTTAAGGCTGTTGAGCCTATTAACATTAATAAATCTACCAAACAGCCATCACCAATGCGGGATCCTAGTCCAACGCCTGGTGAGAAGATGGAACAGGGTTTTGGGCCTAGGATGGTCGTCCAAAAAAGAAAGAAGTGGAACAGCCTTGTAGGCAAAAAATCACAGGGTAAAGAGGATATCCGTGGAAAAGGAAGATCGCCTTCCCATGCACATGCACGTGAATTTGCTAATGCAAAAATTTGCGTAAGAAAAGAATCGTTAGTGGATATTGACAAGAAAAACAAAGGCAAAGAAAGCCAAGTGGAGCTTAGCTCTCAGTCGAAAAGTCTTGGCACTCCTTTCAAGGTAACAAAGAAACTTAACCAAAGGAAGAAGGCAAGAGTAGGTAAAGTCAATGAGGTGCAAGATGAAACATCATTAAGACAGGATTGTAATATGGTCATCGTCAATCTGCAATTGGACATGACAAAAATTGGTTTAAGGTTGCTTGACAAAACCTAACTAAATGGTAAATTCCCAATACTTTTTAATCCTATGCAATTTGAGGATACGTGCTCAGGGGAAAAGGATTTGCATGGCAGTAGTTCAGAGAACATTAAAACAACCTAGTTGGGTCTAGTATAGAATATCACTTTACGCAACTCTTGCACAACTGGGACCAACTTGAATCACGCAGACAACCTCCGCACATAAAACCTATTTAACCAGGAGGCTCTAGAGGCAAGCTTTCAGCCATCTAATGACCAGCGAGATAGTTTATTTCTGCAGGGAAATAAAGAGAAGAAGAGAGGAGCGCTAGAGAACTCATGGAACACAAGCCAGCATGCAGACACGATCGGAGGGGTCTTTTTCCCCCCAGCTCAAAAGTCAAGCAGAAACTCTATCTTTCCAGAAAACCCAGTTGGTTTGTCTTGGGAAACCAACTGTTCATCTTCAAAGCTTAAAAGATAAGATTGGCAAGTTCAGACAATCAGTGTCACTATGGGATAGGGGAAGAAGCTCCTGTCAAAAGGGTGGCAGAGACTATACCAAAGAGAAGAAGCTCACTACTACCCCTTCTGATCTACCTTTAGCTAGTGTAGAGTTTCAAGGAGTCAGACTTGACATAATTTCAGGATTTATCATGGTCAGAACTAAGACTAAACCCCCCGGTGGATCCGAGTAATCTAGGAAGCCTAGTTTATCAATCATGCCTTGGAGATCAATATGAACAATTCGCAGCCAATGGTGCTAAAGATAAAGACTAGTTTGCATGTGAAACAGTTTCACATTTGCATCAGTTCATCCATTCTATTAAGGGAGGATCTGATGGTTCACAAGACCAAATTATATCCTAAGATGAGGAGAATGATTTAAAAATGGTCACTAAGGGTGAAACAAGTTATCCCATGTTTCCAGAGGCTATCTGTGAGCCACCCCAACACACAAGCTCTACCAATGTCAATACTTCTATAGAATTGTAGGGGTGCCAAACATCTTAATTTTATTCGTACCGTATGGGAACTGGTTAGTATGCATAGACATGAGATTATGGTTATTATCGAAACCTGCGCTCGGGGCGAGGATGTACGTCATATTATTAATCGGCTACCCTTTGATGCTTGGAAAGATACGGTGACTATTGCTTACAAAAGAAGGATTTAAATACTTTGGAGGTATGATCTGATGGATATTGGAGATATATGTGCCACTAAACAGGAGATCCATGTTACAGTGAAGGTAAAATCTTCTAACTTATATTGGTTACTCTCTCCTATTTATGCTAGTCCACGTTATAATGAAAGATGTTACTCTGGAAAAATTTTAAAACTGTTGCTTTCCACCATGGCTTTCCTCGGTTAGCTCTATGAGATTTTAATGAAGTTTTTAGAAATAAAGATAAAAAAGGAGGTATGCTAGTGTCCTTGGCTAGATCTAGGGCTTTTTAGGATTGCCTAAGCTTTTGTCAACTTGCGAATCTTGGTTTCTCGAGCCTTCGATTTACATCGTTGAATAACAGAGGAATTATGGACCTCATTCAAGAAATGGTTGATCTGGTTTTTGCAAACCATGCGTGGTGTCTTGCTTTCCGCGAAGCAAAGGTCACTTACTTGCCTAGAACCCGCTTGGACCATTGCCCGGTCTTGCTGTCATTGAATAATTGGTTGCCTAGATTGGGTCCCAAACCTTTTCACCTCCAGAAGATGTGGTTTGACCACCCAAGCTTTATGCCACTGGTTCAAAAAAGTTAGAGCTATACTAATTGTCCCTTGCTCAAACGATACGCATCTTGAAAAATGACATACAATAGTGGAATGTTAACTGTTTTGACAACATATTTAAAAGGAAAAAGAGGATTCTTGTCTGCCTATCTGGCATTGAGAAAGCTCTTGGAAATGCACTTAACCAGTTCCTCTTGAATCTACAAAGGATGTTGTCGGAGAAGTATAATGGGATTCTTGAAGCTGAGAAAGATCTCTAGGTGCTTAAATCTAAAGTGAACTGGCTTATTGATGGAGAAAGGAATACTAGGTTTTTTCATGTTTCTACCATCCTTAGAAGATGCTACAATAAAATCTCAAGTTTGGAGAATTATGAAGGTAAATGGATCACTAAACCAAGAGAGATGAGCAACTCGGTCCAAAACCATTTAATGAAATTGTACACCACTTCACACCCTCAGAGCTCTTTTAACTATACCATTGGTCCTAGGCTTGTGGCCAAGATAAACTATTAGGAGTAGCTTGATCTCACGGTTCCCATTTTAGATTTGAAAATTCAAAAAACTTTCTAGAGTTTCAAACCACTTAAAGCCCTTGGCCCTAATGGACTCCATCTTTTGTTTTCTACCATAGATGTTAAGAGATTGTCAAAGATAAGGTGTGTGCCACTATAAAATCCATCTTCGATCAAGCATCTATGCCAGAAGATTTGAATGAAACTTTGATCTCTTTGATTCTGAAATGTAACAATCATTTGCAAACCGAGCAGTTTGGGCCTATTAGTTTCTGCAACATCCCCTACAAAATTGTTTCCAAGATTATAGTCAAAAGACTTAGACCTCTTTCTTGATAACATGATATCGCCTCTCTAAGCAAGCTTTGTTCTGAGGAATGGTTGTGATAGTTCTATTATTATCTAAGAGTTGGTCCAAAAACGAAGAAAGGTAAACAAGGGCATATAATGGTTAAGTTGGACTTAGAAAAAGCCTATGATAGACTTGAGTGGGGCTTTATAAGGAAAGTTTTAAATTTCTTTAACCTACCTCAACCATGGATTTCTCTCATGATAAGTTGTTTCTCATCCTTATCCATAGCCATCATAATGAATGGTGGTGTTCTGGATAAATTTAAGCCCTCTAATGGCCTAAAGGATGGAGGTCTTTTATCCCCTAATGTGTTTATCATGTGCATGGAGTTTTTTAGCTAAAAGATCATGGAAACCATGGAAGATCGAAAATGGTATCCAATTAGAGCTTCTCGAAATGGCCCTATTTTCTCACATGTCATTTTTGCTAATAATATCATTCTATTGGGCAAAACTGATAAGGTGATTGCTAGGACAATGAAAGAAGTCCTAACTGACTTTTACAATGAAATGGGCAAAAGATAAACCTAGAGAAGTCTAAGGTTTACTTTTGCCTAAAACTAGTCAAGAGCTCTAAGTGGACATGGTGAACTTATTAGAAATTCAGGATACAAATGACCTTAACAAATATCTAGGATTCCCAGTCCATAAAGGAAAAATTTTCAACATATTTTATTGATATCTTGATATAGATATAAAGCTCATTCATATCAAAATATGAATAAAATAATCTTTATTATTTAAAGCAATTTTTTTAAGTAATTATTGAAAAAGGCAATTGCTTCGATTTTGATCAATTAAGATACTTGGAAACAATATAATATATATTTCATTCGAACATTTGAATTCAAAGTGGATTCTTATTTTCTATTGGTGTATTCTTTTTAGATTCAAAGACTAAGCACTAAATAAAAAAATAAAAACACAGAATAGATTCATGGCCCCATACCTTATAATTTATAATATAATGAAAGTCGTGCTTGATAGAAAGATTAGATCATAGAAAGTCAATGAATGACATGGGTTCATTAACAATTTACAGATGAAAAAATGGCACAAAAAAAGGCATTCACTCTCCTTCTATATCTTATATTTATAGTATTTTTGCCTTGGTAGATCTTTTTCTCATTTAATAAAAGTTTGAAATCATGGATTACTAATTGGTGAAATACTAGGCAATCTGAAACTTTTTGAATGATATTAAAAAGGTATCTAGAACAATTCATAAAAGTAAAGGAACTTCTTTTATTTGATGAAATGATAAAAAAACCCAAAAACACATCTACAAAAACTTTATATAGGAATCCATAGTTACTATATGTTTATCATCAACAAGATCATATCCAAGTTGGCAGAGTTGAAGGCTTGCTTGTTATCCCCTGTTGGCAAGATTATCTTGATTAAGTTTGTCATGGAAAAATCCTCACATATTACATGTAGTGTCGAGCCTTACTAGCAAGCATTTGCAGTGAATTGGGTAAAGTTAATACAAACTTCTTGTGGGGTGAAATTGGAGAAAAAAAGAAGCTACATCTTCTAAATTAAAAGTAAAGTTACCATTAAGAAAAGTGATGGTAGACTTGACCTGAAAGAGGCTGAGGTACAAAACCAAGCTCAACTGACAAGCCGGCGTGGTGATTTATGCATCAAGGGGAAGCCATTTAGGTTCAGACTTTGAAAGCCAAATGTCTTTAGACAAATAGCGATGGGAAAAAATCTTCTAAGGTCTCAGTTACATGAAAAGCAATAAGGCAGACAGGACCTATTATGGAAAAAGGTTTAGGCTGGGTTATCAGCGATGGTTTTACTTGTTAGTAGTTTAGAATGTAGTGTATCCTACATTGAGTAGAAAGATCATTTATAGATGATTTAAAAGAAATTACTTATGTTATTTAAGTAATTGAGCTAAGTGTTGGAGTAGGTCAAGATATTTGAGCTTACTAGGAGTTGTTCTAGTTGGTCAAACAATTTTAAAAGTTAAAGATAGGCACTTGGGCACTTAGGCTTGTTTGGCAAATAAATTTAATTTTTAAATTTTTTTTATTTTTATTTTTATTTATTTATTTATTTCATAATATTACTAATTCTAAATAAACATGTTTAAATAGAGAAAAATATGATGGTACGAATAAACATATTTGAATAAAAAATATGACTATTTAAATAAATTTATTTAAACAAGAAAACATTACTATACAGAATGTCATAACTTTTTGAATTGGCTTGATTGGTGATTGTTCATTTATTCTAAATAGATCTTTTTGCCTGATGAATTTCACTACTTCTAATTTAAAAAGTTTTTTAAAGCTTTATTCTATCCTATAGGCATAATTTCCTTTAAGATAGTGTTCTTTATACCTCAAAGCCATATTTTCTTCTGTTTTATTATTTCTATTTTCTTAAATTTTTTAACAATTTAAAGGTAATTATGGATACTATATCTACTATTGTCCCTACTGTTGCTATGTATTGGGAATCAAGCATGAAGGTTTGTTTTCAAAATCAAGATGTAATCAGACTTGATCGTTATAATGAATCAAACTACACTAGGTGGAAAAATCGAAGGGTTTTTTTGTTGACTTCATTGAAGATATTTTATGTACTTGATCCAAATTTGGAACCAATTTCAAAACCAACTCCTAAAGATTCTAATGTTGTTAAGACAACAAGAAGCAAACGTGAAGAAGATGAACTAGTCTATCGAGGTTATATTCTGAATTCATTATCAGATCATCTATATGACCTATACAAAAATATGAAAACATCAAAAGAGATATAAACTACTCCTGAACATAAATACATGAATGAAAAGAAATGTACGGATAAGTTTCTAGCTCTGAAATACTTTGAATTTTCAATAACTGATGACAAACCAATCATGAACTAAGTGCATGAGTTGCAAATTCTAGTTTTTAAGTTAAGTGAGCTAGAAATTAAGGTTTTTAATTCACTTTAAGTTAGAGCTATTTTGTTAAAACTTCATCTTTTTGGGAATGGATATATGAAGAAAGTTCTACATTCAACAGATACTTTCATTATTGAAGAATTTCAAACTCACATATAGATTAAAGCAAAAAATCGTAAAAGAGATGCACTTTTTCTTGGAAGTTCCAATGTGAATTATGTGAGTGGACAAAATTATGAAAAAACTCATAAGCCTTCTAGTAAATTTCAAAACAATTTTAAAGTTAAGAAAAATGGATTTAAGAAATCCAAATTTAACAAGAATAAAATGTTTCCATTGTGGAAAGAAAGGATATTGATTAAAGATTGTAGATTTAAAAATGCTAGAATTAAGATTGGTTCTAGTTCTGAAAGTAAGGCAAATCTAGTTGAGCAAGAAATTAATGAACTTGTTACAATGGTGACTGGCATGCAAATTAGAATGATCATCAAAGTTCATATGACTACTGCAAATAAGTCATCTAATTAATGGCTAGATTTTAGTGCAACAATTCATATTTGTAACAACAAAATGCAGTTCAAGACTTATGAAGAATGCAAGAGACTAGAAAACATCTTTATAGGAAATCATGTTCCTGCCAAAGTGATTGGAAAATGAACGATTGAATTAAAATTCACCTTGGGACAAAAACTAACTTTACTTAATGTTTTTCATGTTCCTGATATTAGAGAAAACCTTGTATCTACAAATCTATTATATAAAAAAAGCTTTAGGATTGTATTAGAGTCTAATAAAGTTATAGTGTCCAAAAATGGTGTATTCATTGGAAAAGTATATTCCAATGATGGTATGTTTAAACTAAGCATTGATGAAATAAAATAATGTTTTTGCTTATATTGTTGAGTATTCTTCTTCTTTATGGTATGCTGGATTAAGACATTTAAATTATCAATATATGAATCATATGACTAAACATGATTAGATAACATACCAGAAAAATCATGACATTAAATATGAAATCTATGTCAAAGCAAAAATGACTAAGAAACCTTTTCTTAAAGTTGAAAGAAATAGAAAATTGTTAAAACTCGCACATTCTAATATTTATGAGTTAAATAGTTTATTAACAAGGGGAGAAAAAATGTATTTTATAACATTTATAGATGATAGTTTTCGTTATAATTTTATGTATCTAATGAAAACAAAAGATGAAGCTTTTGATAAATTCAAAGAATATAAATCAGTTGTTAAAAATCAAAAGGAGAATAAAATCAAAATTCTTCGAGCTAATAGGGGTGGCAAATATTTTTCAGATTCATTTTCTTTTTTTTTTGTAAAGATAATATAATTATTCATCAAAAGACAACCTCTTATACACCTTAACAAAATAGTTTAACTGAAAAGAAAAATAGAATCTTGGTTGATATAGTAAACAGTATGTTGTTAAATGCTAAATTACCTTTAAATCTTTACGGAGAAGCATTTTTAACAGCATGCCATATACATAATAGAATTCTTTCAAAAAAATTCTTAAAGACACCATATAAACATTGAAATCACGGTAGAAAACCAAATTTGGATTATTTTAAAGTGTGAGGGTGCATTGCCTTTTATAAAATACCCCATCCTCATAAATCAAAATTAGGACCTAGAGGTATTAAAAGTATTTTTATTGGTTATGCACAAAATTCAAAAGCATATAAACTTGTTGATTTAAATACCAATGTTTTTATCAAATCTATTCATGTAGAATTTTTTGAAAATAAGTTTATATGTGATGCTGAAATTGATATGGAGAAACAAATTGAAATGATTCCTACAACTGAAAATAAAATAAAAGAAAGTAATGATTCTATTGAACTTAGAAAGAGCAAAAGAACTAGAAAAGTGAATCTTTTATCTTTTGATTTTGTTTCTCTAGATTCTATAGTATTCTTAGTAGAAGGAAATAGAACCAAAGTGCTTAATAAAACACATATTCTACTAAATATAGATGAAGATCTTAAAATATTTAATGAAGCTATGACTTCAAGAGATGTTACTTTTTGAAAAAAAAACTATTAATGATAAAATGGACTCAATCATATCTAATAATACATGGGTCTTGGTAGATTTACCTCTAGATTCTAAACCTACAGGATGTAAATGGGTGTTTAGAAAAAAATATAATACAGATGGTTCTGTACACCTTTAAAGCAAGATTAGTTGCAAACGGTTTAAACAAAAAGAAGGCATGGATTATTTTGATACATATGCTCTAGTAGCTAGAATAACATCCATTAGAGTTTTTATAGCTTTGGCTTCCATTTATAAATTACATATGCATCAAATGTATGTTAAGATAGCCTTTTTAAATGGTGACTTAAACGAAAAAGTATATGTAGAATAACCACAATGTTTTATTCTTTCAGGTAATGAGAATAAAGTTCGTAAATTAATTAAGTCACTTTATATGCTAAAGCAAGCTCCTAAACGATGGCACAAAAGTTTGATTCAACTATAGTAGCCAATGGTTTTAAACATAATGGAGTGGATAAGTGCATTTACTCAAAATTTACTAAAGAATATGGAGTTATAATATGTCTTTATATGGATGATATGCTAATTTTTAGTACCAATATGATTGGCATAAATGAAATCAAAAGATATCTGATTTTTAATTTCAAAATGAAATATTTAAATGAAGTTGATACCATTTTGGGAATTAAAGTTAAGAGATATAACAAGGGTTTAATACTTAATAAAATCATTATATTGAGAAACTGTTTAATAAGTTTAAGTATCTTAATATAAAAGAAGCCAATACTCTATATGATACAAGTATAAAATTAACAAAAAATCAGGGTTATGTAATTGCACAACTTGAATATGCTAGTGCTATTGGAAATATTATGTATGCTATACATTGTACTAGGCCATATATAGCTTTTGCTATTTACAAGTTATGAAGATATACAAGTAAGCCCAATATAAGTCATTAGAAAGCCATAGAAAAAGTTTTAGGTTATCTTAAAAGAACTCAAGATTTTGACTTACTTTATTTCAAAGATCCAGTTGTTTTGGAAGGATATTCAGATGTAAGTTAGATCACTAGTATAAGTGACAATAAATCCATTTTCAGGATTGATGTTTACCTTTAGAGGCGGTGCAATTAGTTGGACATCCAAGAAACAAACTTGCATTTCATATTCAACTATGAAATCTAAATTTATAGCTTTAGCTACAGCAAGCAAGGAAGCTAAATGACTAAAAAATTTATTAATGGATATAAAGTTGTGGCCACAACTAAGAATAACCATTTTCTTGCACTATGATAGTGAAAGCTACTATGTCTAGAGCTTATAGTGAAATATATAATGAAAAATATAGACATATTAGTCTAAGACATGATTATATCAGAGAATTGATAAAAAATAGGGTGATTATCATAATATATGTTAAATCTGCTAACAACTTAGTAGATCCTTTTACTAAAACGCTACTTAGAAATTTGGTAAGAAGCACCACAAATGAAATGGATTTAAAATTCCTTTTAGACGCCAATAATGGGAACCTAACTTTGAATTAATAACCTCTACTTGCAAAGTTTAATAGATAACAAGTTATTATTATGTGTCTGTAAACACTAGTCAACTCATTCTAAATATTTGGAATACTAGTGTAAGCCATTGCATAATTGGAGGATGAGATTGAACTCTTAATGGAGTTTATAATTAAATGTCTATAGTAATAGAGACATAAACAAGAAACTCCACCTATATAAACATAGAAGTGGTGCCACTTCAATAAGAAAATTAGAAACTTTCTTATAAATATTTATGAATAAAGATAAGCATATGGCCATAATATTGCTAAAGCGGTTATAAACCTCTGACAGAATATTAAATAAGTATTATGTGTGTTATATCTTTAATTTTAATGTTAGGAGTTAAGGTTTAATCTGCTGATACCATCAACTTTGTTAGAATTCTAAAGTATATATGCTAATCGAAAGTTTAAATCGAAATATACCTTTTGTATTCATAATATTTATTTGTGTGAAAGGTTAAAGATTAAGCACCAACATTTCAAACTAGTGAAGAATTGTTGGTAGTTTAAAATATAGTGTATCTTACATTAAGTAGAAAGATTATTTATATGTGATTTAAAAGAAATTACTTATGTTATTTAAGTAATTAAGCTAAGTGTTGGAGTGGCCCAAGTTATTTGGGCTTGCTATGAGTTTTCCTAGTGGGTGAGATAATTTTAAAAGTCAAAGATAAACACTTAAGCACTTGGAGCACTTAGGCTTGTTTGATAAATAGATTTAATTTTTAAATCTTTATTATTATTATTATTTTATTTATTTCAGAATATTACTGATTTTGAATAAACATGTTTAAACAAAAAAATATATGAAGGTACGAATAAACATATATGAATAGAGAAACAAGATTGTTTAAATAAAGTTTATTTAAACAAGAAAATATGATCATATAGAATATCATGACTTTTTGAATTGGCTTAATTGGTGATTGTTTATTTATTATAAATAAATCTTTCTGCCTAACCAATTTCACTACTTTTAATTTAGAGAGTTTTTTAAGGCTTTTTGTATCCTATAAGTATAATTACCTTTAAGATAGTGTTCTTCACTCCTCAAAGCTATATTTTCTTCTTTCTTATTATTTTTGTTTTCTTAAATTTTCTAACATTACCACCAACTTCTGGTTTGATAATTGGTTGGGTAGTGGTAGCTTACGAGCTACCATTCAAGGTCTACTTAATCTTGGAGAAAATGAAACTATTGTGGGACAATGCTTAGAGGCTCTTCATTATCACCGAAATATTCCCTTATGCTTCCAAATCCTTTCTGACATTTTAGATAACATGAGAGTAATTCTAGCCCAACTTATAGATCATAAGAGAGATTTTTCTTATTGGGCTACCTCATTTGAGGATGTCTTTTCACTTCAATCAACATATGATCTTGCCAAATGAAAAATGCAACATGCAGCTAAAGGTTAATGGGAATGCATATGAAAAATTAAAGGTCTGCTTAAGCTCAAGTTTTTTTTATCTTAGAATGCATGCATGACATTCTCTCTACTCGGTAACTCTTATTAGAAAGTCCTCAATGTACCAAATATATGCTTCCTCTACATGCATAAGATTAAGGATATCTAACACATTTTTTTTGCAACTGCCAATAGGTTAAAAACTTCTAGGAGACCTTAAGAGATATATCTGGCCTTTCCTTCCAAAAGGTCGATGACCATAAATAATGAATAAGGAAAATCATACCAAGTCACTTTCAATCTCTTTTTGGCATTCGTTGGAACTTATTGTTCACTCACATTATTTGGGAGATATGGATAGAAAAGAATAAGAAAATCTTCAACTAAGGTGCTAGTAATGGTGATATTGTGAAGAAAGTCACTTCCAATGTGGTGGAGTTTTATGCCATGAATCAGAGAGAGATTCAATTACATCAATAGTCCTTTATGTTTGTCAAATGGTCTTCACCGACGGAAGGATGGTTCAAGCTTAACATGAATGGCTCTTGCATCGAAAACCCAAGTAAGACAAAAGCTAGAACCATTATCCGTTACAAGGATAAAAAAATGGATCATTGGCTTTTCTAGGTTTATAAGACTTGGACAGCTTATTGCCTGCTAAAAATCTTAGTATTCATAACTTGAAAATTGAGCTTAATGCCATCATCTTAGTATTTGTAACCTAAAAATTAAGCTTGATGCCACCATTGTTTTATCCATGGTTAATAACCAACAGATGTCAATCCTATTTTCCAACCTTTAATCTCTGATTGCAGGACATTGCACAAGTTTAAGAGCTAAAAATTGGAGCACGTTTTTAGTGAAGGGAACAAATGTGCAGATGCGCTTGCTCATTTTGGAAGTAAGAGCATCTGTAATAGTTTTAATAGTTTTGAAGTGTCCCTTTTTATGTTTTAGAAACCTCTTTATTTTGTTAAAAACTTGCTCTCTGTTAATGCAGTTGGACATGTTTTGTATTAGTCTATTTTATAATTGAATTTCCTTTTTTTGTACAAAAAAAATTGTGATGGTCATTTATTGGTGACAATAAAAGCTAGATAAAGCAAATATGAATGTTGCACAAAGAATATCCTTTGGTTTACCATGGAATTAGTTTGGAGCGTACTAAAGAACTTCTAGAGAGACAAATCGGCATGAAAGATGTTATTGTCAAGATTATAGTAATCAAAATCACTCTTATTTAGAATGAAAAGAGGGTTCTTAGTGTTCTAAATATTATTAGTTATAACAACAACAACAACAATAACAATAATAATAATAATAATAATCTATACATGTATCCTTATTCATTTTTTTAATTTACATATTTTTTTAAAAAAAATAAAAGGTACAAAAAAATACAAATGAAGTGACACATGAATACTTAAATAAGCTCTAATTCTCGCATAATATATCTTATAAAAATTTAATTTTTTATTTTTATTTTTTTTAACCCACTTAATACCAAACTTTAGACAAAAAATTGGTGAATACATATATATCAAAGTTAAATAAATAATAATATATAAAAATACATATATACATATATATAAATAACAAAATACATATATACATATATAAATACTTTATATATACCATAAGAGGCTTGGGACAAAGCATTCTACACCTACTTTTGACCCATCCCCAATTTCTATAAGAAAACAACTCAAATTAATTCGATATCGACTTTTACAAAAAGCCCATATTAGATCGAGATAGATAAAAACTTATTGGATATTGATTATTTTGTTATTCCTATCACCCAATTTATTTTGTTGTAAATTTGATTTAATTAAAAAATTGTCATAATGCATTAGTCCAGGAATTCGATTGCTAAACGTAAAAATTAAAAGTTACTACAAATCTTTTTTGTTTAGGTGCAATTGGCCACCAATCTTATCTTTTGGTTTGCGAAATCAAAATTGGGCTCAGGAGTATGGTTACTTATGGGGAAAGTTATAGCACCCCAATAATGTTCATTCGAAAATAGTACTAATTGATTTTGTGTTATCCATTAAACTGATCAAAATTTCTTAAAAATATTTTCAAAAGAACTCAATATTGGAAATTATTCTTAAATTATTCTAATATTTTATAAAAAATTTAAGAATATTTTTTCACTTTAAGAGTATTCAAGATATATATTATCATTATTAAAGAGGATCCATTGTCGGATTCAAAGACATATTTTTTATAGTTTATTAAAATCATTAATATTGGACAATTTTCTGAATACTCCAATATTTTAGTAGCATTAAGAAAATAATACCTCACTTACGAATTTACGTAAAAATTGCTATTACAACTTTTTAATAATTCTATCATTAGAAGATTTAAAATTTTAATTTTTAGTTTTAGGAAAGACTGATATTTTAAAAATTTCCTAAATATTCTAAAAAATTTATTCTAAAGAAAAATCAATGTTTCAACTTTTTTCTTTAGCATTTTCAAAATTATTTTATTTGAATTTAGGAAAATTGATATTTCAACTTTTTTCTTAGCATATTTATTTAACAAACAAAAATTTTATTTTTAATCTTTTATTTTATTTCTTTATTATTTTTTTATTTTCGAAGAATTTAGGAAAATTCTATATTTCAATATTTTCCTCGATATTTTCAACATTTATCATAAACAAATTTTAAATTAAAACATTTTATTTTTCATACAATTTTTTAAAATATTTTTAAAGCTATATCAAAATTCACCCAAAAATACAATAAACAATTAAAAAAGAATAAACAATTATAACAATATACCAAAAATCAAGTAAAAATGAGAATAAATGAAAAATACATAAAATTACCAAAATGCCCTTGGGATCAATAGTTCAGTTGTTCGAGCAGTTCAAAGCGATTTGGAGCAATTCGAGATTGGTTCAGCGATTCATGAGTGATTTAGTAGTTCAGCTCGGATTTAAGTGGTTTAAACTGATTCGACTAAATAGAGCGCTTAAAGATCGAGTCAGGTATGTAGACCCTGATTTCGATCCGAGTCCACGTGTGGGTCTTTCACCCTTAAAACAACATTGTTTTGCTTTTATATAAAAGGCCTAAATATTTTTTATATTATTTTTCTCTACCTCTCTTTTTCTCTATAGACCCTCTCTCTAACCCTTTTTTTCTTCCTCTAACAAGATGTCGATAGCCACTACCAAACCCAAAATTCGATAGTCGACCATCGTGCTAGCCATTGCTCTGGGTATCGAAACACCATCAAAATTCACTTATTGACTCTTTTTAACCCCTTCTTTCTGATTTAGACCTTGGTTTTGGCTAATTCAACTCATAAAGTCTTAGATCTAAGATTGAAGCCTGAAATTTCAAATTGCTGTAAGCTTTTTCTTCGCCATTTGATTCGGCTCAAATCAAAGTATGTTGTTTCCTTCCCCTTATTCTCGCTTTTCACTATTCTTAATCGTCCAAGGCCCACAATAAGAGTCATTGTCTTCTTTTGTCGCCTCTAATAATGGCATTATCTTCTTCCTTTCTTTCTCCTTACAACACTTATTACAAACCTTATAAAACAACAAACCTCTTCGAACACCCAACTTCTAAATCTCTTCCTTTTATTTGGTTTTATCTTTTCTATTTTTTTAACTTTTGATTTTTTATTTAATTAGATTCCTTACCTTAGTAAGGACTATGGCTGTTATTATGCTTTTGGCATTATGTTCTGCTTCAAGGGATGTGATTGGATTTTTTTTTTAAGCTGTGAGTTTTAATTTTAATGGATGCAATAGGTTATGGTATTGTGTTCGGTGCAAAGTTGGTGATGGGGTTGGTGGTGTGTGTGTGTGTGCTGGGTGTTTCAACTAAATAGATGTTAGGGTAATTCTAGTGAATGCTAGTGGGGGTGGCCGAATGGCCTTATGGTTTATGAATTGGCGATGTTAGCTTGGTGGAAATTTTGAAAGACGTAAGTGGTAAGAAGAATGGAAGGTCATGGGGAAGAGCTCTTTAATCTAAAGCTCTTAGGATTTTGGCTTGTATTTTTTTTTCACTGTGATTTGCCCTCTTATTACCTATGAAAGAAAGTTTCATTTGTAGAGTTCAAATCCCAAAATATCTGAGATTTTAGAAAAAATTTTAGGGGATGGCTAGAAAAAATAGGGTGTCATACAGTTGGAGCTTGGACTTTAGCTTTTGTCGTATCTCCCCTCTATACGAATTTTTCCCCCCTTTTTTTAACTTTTTTTTTTTTACTTTCTTTCTTTTTTCCTTTTTTTTAAATAATAAATAAAATAACATATATAATAGTTGTACTTAATAAACAATAAACATTATTAAAATACCCAAATAAGTGTAAATTGGACACGAAAAAACAATTTAGATCCATTTTGATTAATTCGGATAAAATCAAGTATAAAAAAAAAACAAAAATTTTAAAAAATATGAAAGGAAATAAACTTCTATTAATATTATTTTCTTACAAAATTTATTCAATTAATAAAGCAATAGATGAAAAAGGAAAAAGCAAAAAATTAAAAAGAAAACAAAAAAGAGGAAAAAATACATGCTATCGAATCGAGTCAAATTAAAATTCATCATATATGAATTATTTTACCTATCCA
Source organism: Durio zibethinus (assembly GCF_002303985.1). The sequence continues at coordinate 22,080,329 of NW_019168159.1, forward strand.
TCAATGCCTTTTCTTGCAAAATTTTTGTGATTAAAAACAAAAAAAAGTAAAAACAGATTTTGGTGTCGTGTAGATACCTCCATTGGATTTTATAACAAATTTATTTAAATAAAAAATAAAATATATAAAAAAAACAAAAATTTGTAAAAAAAAAAAAGATAGTAAAAAAGATTTAAAAAAGAAAGAAAAATAATGTATCACATCAATACCTTAATGAAATTCAAACAAAAATCAAATAAGTAACATTTATATAATTGATAGATAGATGGATAGATTGATTATATCTTAATTGTGTATAAATATTGTATTATTATTAAATTAAGATATTGAATAATAAGAAAAACTATACATATACTCCATGTGGTTTGTGACTTTGTCACTTATATCTCTCGTGGAAAATTTCCCCCTTCTAACTTTGTAACTCACTTTCGTTACCATAAGGGGGTAACAACGTTAAAAATCAAGCAAACTTTAATAAACTTACAAAATTACACTCACCTTTATTTTTTAACGTCTTGACCTCTTTTGGTAACGGAAGTAAATCGAGGGTTATGAATGGAAAATTTTTTCTTAGAGGTGTAAGTGGAAAAATTGCAAACTAAATGGGGTGTATGTGAAGTTTACTTTAAATAATAACTTTATTAATATATTACATATATATATATATCTAAAATGATAAATAATTAAAAATATTATTTTACATATATACTTAGGGTAATATGGAAGACCCAAAACCTACTTCATTCTAACCTTGATTTTTTTAAAAAAAAAAGCGCGACCTGATATTGATTTTTTTAAAAAAACTCACACATATTGGATTGGGCTAAATCAAAATCCCTGGGATATAAGTTGTTTTGTCGTACCAACATCCATTGATTTTTTTCAACAAAATTTATCTAATTAAAAATACTCAAAAACTTTTTTTTAAAAAAATAAAGACAAAGACTGAAAAGAAAAAGAAGTAAAAAAAGATGGTACGTAAATTTATTAAATAAAAATATTAAAGAAAATTTTATTAATAGAATACATATATAAATATAAAATTAAATGAATAATAAAACATATATTTATATATACTCGAGTGGTTAACTCGTATTGAATTTGATCTTTATTTTTTAAGAAAAACTAACAAAAATATACGTATTGGATCTAAACCATTTGAAGCCCATTGAATATTAATTGTTTTTTTATCTATACCTCCATTGACTTTTTTTAAAAAATTATTTATCAATTTTTTTGGTGAAAATTTATCTAATAAAATTAAAAATAATGAAATGACTTAACATGCAACATACCTTTAGTATCAAGCAATCTAGAAATTTGGCATGTCCTTAGTATCAATTGGATCCTAGATAAAAAAAAATAAAATCTTTAAAAATATTTATGAATTTTTAAAAAAATTTAAAATGAAAAAACAAAAGAGAGAGAGAAAGAGAGAAAACTTGGTATTAAGTGGGTTTTACAAAAGAAAATTAAAATTAAAATATTTATTAAATATAAAGAAGTAAATGAAAATTTTAAAACAAAAAAAAGCATGGAATGCCATGTGGTAGCTCAAAAAATTCATCAAATCTTTTTAAAAGTAAAAAAGTGTAAAAATGCAAAAAAAAAAAAAAAGTGGAAAGTAAAAAAGAAATAGAGTGTTGCGTGTACACATTGTTTGGATTTTTTTCTAAAAAATGATCTAATTCATCAAAACAAATAAAGAAATGAAGAAAAAACTAAAAAAGGAAAAAACAAAAGGAAAAATAAAAAAAAAAGATAAAAATGGAAGAAAGTTAAGTTGTTATGTGACATCAATAATGATAAACCTTTTTAAAAGAAAAATTATGTTATTGATTTTAAAAAACAAAAACTAAAAAAGAAATAGCAAAAAAAATCTAAATGTAACTCAACTCCCTTATTAATATCCATTTCTTAAACATTATCAAATTAAAAAAGAAAAAAATAATAAAAATTTCTAATAATAAAATCAAATGAGCCCCATTTTAAAACGTTTAAAAATATTTAAAAATATCAATAAAAAAGTAAAAAAAATATAAATAGAGGAAAACAGTTAGAAAAAAATAAAATTGTTTGACATGTAGTATACTCTTAATACCAACTATTTTCCACAAATATAAAATCTAAATAATTATTTGATAAATGTATTTAAAAAGGAAAATTTGAAAAAAAAAAAAAAAACTAAAAAAAAAGTGTGACATACCTTTAATATCAAATACATCTCATACATAAAAAAATAAAATCTAAAAAAGATTTATTAAATAGTTTTTAAAAAGTAAAAAAAGGAAAAAAAAAGAAAAATTTGATATCAAGTGGGTTCTAAAAAATAAATATTTATTAAATATAAAAAAGTAAAAAGTAAAAAGAATCTAAAAAAAAAAAAGACAAGCATTTAAAAAAGAAAAAAAGTTAAAGTTAAAAAAAAAAGAAAAGCATTAAAAATAAAAATTAAAAACCAAATTAAAAAAAAAAACAAAGCGCGATGCCTGACAGCCGATTGAGCTCTATAAAGGAAAAAATTTTATATAAAGGATTAGGGTTAAATACATATTTGTCTCTTAAACTATGCTATTTCTATCAGATTAATTAGTATTTAAAAGAATAAAAATTTACAATTAAATGCCTAAAGTTTGCTTTTGTTAAGTATTTTGCCCCTTTATGAAATGGTGTTACCAAAATGATAACAAGGCATTTTAAGATAAAAAACTAATCATTAAATGTCATGTAAATGCCAAGTAAGCAACTATGTCAATACAACATTTTAATAGAGGATCATTGCCACGTTAGTGATAAAAAAGTTAAAGAAAAAATAAAAAAATTTCTTAAAAATGATTTTTTTAAAAAAATTTTAAAATTAGAAAATAAAATATGGAATTTTTAAAATTTTCCAAAAAAGGTAAACCAATTAAATATATGAAATGCTTTTATACAAAATTCTAAAAACAAAAAATTTTTAAAATATATGAATTTTTTAATAAATTTTAAAAAACCAAAATTAAAAACTAAAAAATTACAAAAAAAAAGCCAAATATAGAACATTTTTAAAATAAATTCACAATACAAAAATTAAAAAAATAAAAAATGAAAATTTTTTTAAAATTCAAAAGAAAATTGTAAAATTAAAAAAAAAAGATAGGAAAAGGGTTGTTGGAGAGAGAATAGAAGAAGGAAGGTAATAGGTTAGGCGATGGTCTATCAATCCCAATCAATCCACTAAGGTAGATTAACTGATATGTCTAGGGCAAACTAGATCAAGCCAATTGGCTCAAATTAGTGTTAATCTACCTTAGGTTGACCATTTGATGTCAAAACCGACCCATCCCTTTTTCCATCTCTATTATTTTCTCTCTCATTCATTTTATTTTTTATTTTTTAAGTTTAAAAATATAATTTGACTAAAAAAGTTTTTCAAAAAATTTTAAAAATAAAAAAAAGCAACATGACATTTTTGCCATATGTTATGATTTTTTTGAGTATTTATGCCATATCATTCATGTAACTATTGTTAATAAAAAATGGCAAATACTTGATAAAAGCAAACTTTAGGTATTTGATTGCGAATTTTTTATTTTTAAGTACCAACTTAATAGAAATGATATAATTCATGGAGAAAATAAGCATTTAGATCTATATATTAATATATGTTTACTTTTTTTTTTTTACCTATCTAATAAACTAATGGATAGTATTTGTTGTCTCTTTAATGTCAAGCTTCCATCAAACTCACTCGATTAGGCACTTTTATTAAAAAAATATATTTATGTTAATGTATTAAGATTTTTAATATTTTTTAAAATTAAAATCTTATAAAGATAAATTTTTATTAATAATATAATATTTCAGACTTGAAGTTTAGTTAAATTGATTTATGTAGCCATCCTTAAAAAATAATATTTAGTATGTTTGAAATTTAAATCTCAATGCCTATAATCATTTTCTCTCTCCCGAACTACAACCTTCTTTATATAAAAAATATATAATATCTGGAGTTGAGCCTAGCATGGACTTGGAAAATTTTATTTAAAGTATGATTTGAGTTAGACTAAAAAGTAATGTTATAATGATTAAAAAAGTAATCTTGCTTGAGGCCTAACTTGACTTGAAAATTCAAACTAAAAGATTAAAATACCTTATTATGTATGATAGAATTATTTTCTTATTAATTATTGTAAGCAATAGTCGCCCATAATGGATGGGCAAAATCCTACATGTAAGATAACTACCACATGGTGGTTATTGGTATTTTGATACAAAGTATAAAAAAAAAACTATCCATGATAGTTAAGAGATTGATTTTTGAATCAAACAAAAAGACAACCAAACTTTCTTTTTTTTTTTAATATTGCATTCAATCATAGGCAGAACATGATTAAAAGGTTTAAGCTGTGCCTCTTATTTCTCAATGCTAAGATTGGCATTTGGCCATTGCAAAATGATGATGAAAGAAATGACATTTGACCATAAGAGAAAAGGAATGATGGAAAAACTTGTCGTTGAAGTCTCATCTTTTCTTTATGCTTAGCATGGCATTCATCCATTGCAAAATAATGATGAAAAAAATAACATTTAGCCATTATGTGGGATGAATAGAATGAATATGTTTATTCAAACTAGGTATGAGAAAAGTTTCATATGTATAAGTCTATGTCATGAACACATAGACAATAAAAAAAGAAAAGAGAGAGATGACAGAAAGAAGGTAACTTTTTGAAAAATCTCTTGCATCTATGTTTAAGGATTTAGGCTTTTAATAGTGGATAATTTTCAAATACATGATCTTGTCCCTAACCAGTGAGTCAAGTGGACATCATTTTCGTTGTGTTTTTCTGAATCAACTAAATTTTTTGCATTATTTTTATGTATAATCTTGTTCATATTCATTATCTTTCTATTATTCTTTTTTCCATTTTGTAAAAAGTAATGCTATTTAATTGGAAAAATAACTACTAATATTTAAGCGATGTGATAAATTTAATGGCATAATAAGTAAATCATGTAAACTCCAAAAACAAATATTGTGTCTCTGTAAGTGACTTAGTGTTTTTAGCATCTAAATATCTTATTCAAAGTTTATGTATCTCTGACTTTCCCTTTTAACCACGTTCAAAATCATGTAAAACGTGAATTTTACTCCGTCATTTTTTTAATAAAGATATTAAATTTTTTTACAATAAAAAAAATTTACGTATCTCTATTTAAATTAAAAAATTAAATTCGATTTTTTTCAAATAAAAAAGTCTAATACTGTTTCAATAAATTCAATTAATTATAAAAATGAATTTGATTTGTTATTTGAAAATTTTAAATGTTTGATTATCAAATAAAATTAACATTAATCATTATTTATGTGATCTATTAATAAAATATTAAATTTTAGTGATCTCAAATGTCAAAAAAAAATATAATAACATTGTTTTATATAAATTCAATTAATAAAATTTTTTTTTTACTAACTACCCTTTAGATTAATTGATATATTATTGAATTTGATACTTAAAAATTACGAGATCAATAGAGTTTAAATGCGTAATATATTTTTTAATCAGATATATAATAAAGTAGGAAGTTTAAAAGTAGATTTGGAACATAAAAGAAATAAAGATTTTTTCGTTGAATTTAATATATATATATTAAAAGGTTACAATAATAATTGACTATTATATTCATATATAATATATCATTATATAATTAATTAATAAATTAAAACATAATTAAATAACTAAACTTACACATAATAAAATTTAAACTTAAGACATCAAGATTTAAAATATTTCTTTTTTGCCACTATACCAATTATTTTTTTATCTTTCTTTATCTTGGTATTAATTAAAAGTGTAATCGATTGAGTTTGAGCTGATACAGTACTAATTTCAATCTCGAGCTCAACTCTAAATTCGAGACTCAAAACTCAGTTTGAACTTGATCAAGTTTTTATTTTTTAAGTTCGAGTTTGACTCGAGATAGAAATCGAGTTATTCAAACTTGCTCGATTAAACTTAATTAACATATAAAAAAAAAGTTTGATTTTTATATTCAGTGAAAGCTCAATTATTTGTGCTCAAGCTCGAACTTGAATTAAAGATATTTTATCAATTAAAATATATTAAAATATAAAAATTTGATTAGACTCACGAATAACTCGAATCGGGTATAAAAATACTCAAGATCGACTTGATTGATAAGTCAAATTATTTGAGCTCGAACTCGATTCGATAATAACCGAGTTAAATTCAAATTTTATTCGAATCAATTCGAATAACTTATAAGTATTAACATATCATTTATAACTCTAATACTAATAAATTTTTATTAAAACTTTTGGTCTTTATATTTTTAAGCCAAGTGTATAGGTTTTTTTAACTAAACAATTAAATATTAGATATTGAAGATTTCAAAAGCAAAAAAATTGAATATTAATATATTTACAATTTCACAGTGCATTATTTATCCTTTACTTTGTTTTAATTCATTAATATGGAACTTCAAGCCACATTTTATATATTTTTTTACTAAACAATTGTTGATTCATTATTTAAACATTACTTTGTTTTTACCTATATATTTAAATTAAATTTTTGTCTGAAAATTTTAACATAATTATTATCTAGTACTTCCTCTTTCACATATTATTTGTCATGTATTGATTTTTATGAAGTTAAAAGAAGTTTTGATTTTAATATATTTAATATTAAAATTTAAATTATTTTTGTAAAATTAAAGTTTCATAATTTTTAATATTAACAGTAAAAAAAATTATAAAAATAATTTTAAAATATAAAAAGTAAGAGTTTTAGATATTCAAAGAAAAAAATATGACATAATTTTAAAACATCCCAAAAAAATAAAAAAAATGAGATAAAGAGTAATATTTTTATCCATTAATATATAACTTTAAACAAAGTGGTCTATTATTTTTGTTTCTATTAAACAAATTTCAATTCATTATTTATTAATTACTTTGTTTTTATCCATATATTTAAAAAAAAAAAGTTTTATCTATAAAAATTTCACACAATTTTTATAAAACATACAACTTAAATTTTTAACTTTTATTTAAATAATAATAATGCTTAAAAAATATTTAAAATATAATAAATTAAAATATTTATTTTTAACAATACAAAAGATTTTCGTATCCCTACTTTTATATTTTATTATTATAGATTATAAATATTATAACTTATAAATAACTATGAGGAATCTCATTATCTAGAAAGATAACCTCCAAAAGTTTATAAATATATATAAAGATATTTAAAAAAATAACTTAAAATGATTAAAGTTATTAAATATTAGTAGACTCTTAATTTATGTTATATTTATTAGATTAAAATTTTTAAAAATAAAATTAAGTTAATATAAATTAAGTTGTTTTAGATTATTCTTTAAATCATTTGAATTTTTGATTATTTCAAATTTAGATTTTCAATTAAAATTATTTTCAAATTTTATTATTTTAATTTGAAATCGAGTTATTGAGATTTTAAGTTGGACAAATTTAAATTTAAATGAATTAAATAATTTTTGGAATTCAAATTAACTTTGAAAGGTTTATATATCATAATATCTCAACATCCGAGATACGGATGATTTTAAATCAAACACAAAAAGAAAAAAAAAGTGTATTAACTTTCAAGATTTTAACTATTTACATAAAAACGAAAAAAATGAAAAATCTAAAAAAAATTGACGTTCCATCAGTAGACTAGACAATGACCTAAAAAATTAATAGTAGTATATTTTTTTATTACGAAAAAAAAAAAAGAAAGAAAAAAATGGGTGGCAAGAGAAGAGAGAAGACGCCACGCGCAAGGGTTGTGGGAGAAGATAATAAATAGGGGGAAGGAAGGAGGGAGAAAGAAAGGGTGAGTGAGACTGTGAGAGATGGTTGTGCCACGTGGGACGCTTCCTGGCGTACAGCCTTGGCATCATTCCTAAAAAATTCCCCCATTTTTTTCCCCATTGCCTATGGCGCTCCTCTTCCTCCTCCTTCACGTTCACTTCCACCATTTCTTTTTTTCCCACTTTTTCTTTCCTTTTTTTCTCTTTCTCTTTAGATCAACCCCATATTCATATTATCATCATTCTTCCTTTGATCAAAATATGGCCTCACCCAATCAAGCAGAGAGAGAAAACAGAAAAAAGATTCAGTCTTTTCCTTTCTTTTGACAATCCCCATTTTTCAGGTACTTTTTTTTTCCTTTTTTAAGCTTTGGATTTATTTATTTCTGACTAACCCCGATTTGGGTTTCTTTTATTGAATCTAAGGAACTGCTATATTTGGAAGCTTTGCTGGTTTTTATTTCAGTTGTCGTTAATGAATTTAGTTGAGTTGTAGCTTTTTTGTTTGCTTAGCTGGATTCAATTTAGGTTCTTTTTACTTTCTTTGGCTTTTTGGTGTTTGAAAATTTGAGAGATTTGATGATTTCTGGTACTCTTTTTGAGTTACCAGATGGAGAATCAATCTGTTCCTGGTGTCAAAATTTGAGAACTTGTATATTGGTTTTCATTTTGGGTAGAGTTTTCGGCACTGTTGAGTTACATGATGTGAGCTGAAAACCTTCCCATGTGTAATAAAGGAATAGTTAATCATCAACAGCAGAATAATAGTCAAGCTGTGTATTTGATGGATTCACCTTCATCAACCCCGGCATCTGCCCTGCCTTCCTCCACCCCTGGTTCTAATGATGAAACCCCGCGTGTAAAATTCTTGTGTAGCTTCTTGGGTAGCATTTTGCCTCGACCCCAAGATGGTAAATTGAGGTATGTTGGTGGAGAAACGCGAATTGTGAACGTGCCGAGAGATATTAGTTATGAGGAGTTGATGAGTAAGATGAGGGAGCTATATGATGGAGCTGCAGTGATGAAATATCAGCAGCCAGATGAGGATCTTGATGCTTTAGTATCAGTTGTGAATGATGATGATGTGACTAACATGATGGAAGAGTATGAGAAGTTAGGTTCAGGCGATGGGTTCACTAGGCTTAGGATTTTTTTATTTTCGCAACCTGACCATGATGGTTCATCACATTATGTTGATGGGGATGAGAGGGAGACTGAGAGGAGGTATGTGGATGCTTTAAACAGTTTAAATGAGGGTTCTGAATTTAGGAAATGTGACTCTCCTGTGATGGCTCCAGTTTCCGATGATATTCATTTAGCAGAACAATTCTTTAACAATATGAGTATTGATGGTGGTCTTCATAGCCAAAGGAGTGGTGAGATGTCGATGCCACCATATAATTTGCATGATCTTACTATCCCTCATATGGGGTCTGGGCAACTCCAACAACCAGTTCCTCAGAGATACAATGAAATGGAAGGTCCATGGAGTCCTGCTTACTATTCTCCTAGGCACCATGGACATCATGATCCCAGGACACTATCAGAGTTTCCACTTTCACCATCTTCTGCTCGTTACCGAGTCCCATTTCCTGAATTACCAGACAAATGCTTGGATAGAATGCCTGAAGACTATGTGCGGCAGCAACTAAATCATCCCCAATATGAACACCAGCCACAGTTTTCAGATAATGTAGTATGGATGCCAACTGGAGCTATTTCTGGTGATAAGGCTTGTGGTTTCCCTGGTAACATACTTCATAGTCACGGTGTTTATGAAGGGAACCACATTTGCGAGCATTGCAGGGCTGCTTTAAGCAGAAATCAACCACCACATTTGGAGCATCCCAACGTGGGAAATGGTGTTCTTAAGCTTAATAATCCATGTGCTGAATGCCCGCCAACCCGGGAAGCTTTCATGCTGAATGCAGATGGAAAATTGCATCTTGGGTTTTATTCCAAAGATCAAACTGATCCCCATTCTGCTTATGGTGAAACACACGGTCATGAAAGAGGATGGATTTTGCAGCACCAATTGAACCCTCGTGTTGAGGAAGCAAGAAATCATGCACATGGAGCTGGAAGATTGAATGACCAGTATGTTCTAGATGGTGCTGGCGTGAATTTACCTCTTGGGCATGCTAGCTTAGCGGATGGCCATCATCTTCCCTCAAATTATGCTCATCACCGACCTGGATCTGAATTGGGGAATGAAGTGTTTCATGATCAAGCTGTGGTTGCTTCACCTTTCATGCACATTCCTCCTGAAGAACGAGGTGTCCGCTATGGGAATTATCCTTACCCATATGGAGGAGATAATGTTTACCAGGCATCACATGGACATGTACATGTACATGCGCAGTCTTTATGGAGAAACATTCAGAACCCAACTCATGGTGCTCCTGCATATGAAGCGTCTGGCTTACCCCAGCAAGTAAATAGTGCAGTTAGCTCAGCATTTTTGAAGGGTCCAGCGGAAGGTAGTGCAAGGCTTTGTGTTGCAATAGATAATCAAAATCCTTGGGTTGAGTCTTCGCAAAAGATGCTGGGTTTTGATGGGACTGCTGTTCCAGACAATGCTTATGCCCATCCTCTCAAGGTGAACATTGGTTCTCATGGTCAGGAAACTCAACACTTTGTCAATATGGAACCAGTTCAATCCCCTCAAGACATGCTAAATTTTGCCACTTCCACTGAACCTGTTCAGTTGCCCAATCAACCTTCAACTTTAATCCATGATATATCTGTTTCCAGTGACAATCCAAAATCGCGAGATGATTCTAACGTGACTGGAACATTGAGGATTGAGGACAAAATTGTTCCCATAGAAGATAAAGAAGCAAATCATGTAGTGAAGATGGAAAAGTCTGATGTTCCAAGTATGTGCTGTCCAGAGCAAAACAAAATTACTGAAAATGAATCTAAAATAGCATCCGTTGAGTCCAGCATTTCAAATTGCTTAAAATTTGCTGAAAAGGGTGGTGAGCAAGCAAAACCTGGTGAAAAAGATCCTAGTGCTGCTGAAAATTCAAAGCTATCTGTAAACTGTTTGAGTTTCATACCAGAGTTTGTTGCTTCGGTTAAGAAAGCAGCTTTGGAAGATGTTGAAGAAATGAAAGCCAAAGTTGAAGATGGTGCCTCCGTTGAAGGTGATGCAGTTGAAAAAGAAGCGGCTGCAAGTGAATATGAATCAATGGTGAGATTGAATAAAATTTTCTTTGTTAAAGAACATCTTGCAATGTAATATTTTTCTCTTTCTAATGTATGTTTGCGCTCTAGAATGCCTGTGGCAAGTTGGAACTGGATTCTGATAATGACAACATAACCCTTTCCAAAATTGAGCCAACAAAGGCTGAAGAAGAGGCTATTGCAAGAGGGTTACAGGTCATTTTTTTCTTTTCCCTTTTCCTGATATTAATTCAATGAGAAAGATTATTGAAATTTTTTACTTCTTAAGATCCATCCTCTTTCATTCTGCTTATGCTGTCATCCCTTTCTCACTATTACTTCTTAAGATCATCGAATTTTTTTACTTTGTTCACACGTCTTTTTACCATTTTGTTTCTGATGGTATTTGCATTTTACCTTCAGACGATAAAAAATGATGATCTAGAGGAGATCCGAGAATTGGGCTCTGGAACATATGGGGCAGTTTATCATGGCAAATGGAAAGGTTCTGATGTAGCAATCAAGAGAATTAAAGCTAGCTGCTTTGCAGGGAGGCCTTCTGAAAGAGAACGTTTGGTAATAACTATTAGCACTTTTCCTTTTCATGAATCTTTGGTTGCTTAACCTTGTAATACAAGGCTGCTTGATAGTCAAAAGGGTGGAAAAATGCTTCACCTGATATGTCTTATATGTAACAGATGCTATGGTATTTGTTCTGATGGTATTTTTTTCGCCTGTAGCAAAGTTTGAAAGGGATATACAACAGTAAACAAAGCGTATGAGTTGGTTAGAAGTTAAAAGGGGGAAGAAGCAGAGTTAATGTTTTTTATAGCTCTTTTTCATTTTTTTTTTCACTTACTGCCCGATGCCTAAAATATAAGTGCTTATATAACTTGAAGAATGAACTACTAGGTACTTTATGACATTAAAAAAATTATGTAGCTTATGATTGCTTTTTCTATACCTGCACTCAAGGCATTTGATGGCTTATAAAGCTTTGATCATTAGCAAAAAGGGAAAGGCAAGGGAAAATTCTTATAAATATTTTGATTCAATGGAAGCAATTCAGCTGGTGAATTGAACCTTGGATATTTATGTTTCTATATATGACTTCATAAAAGGGTGTCAAATAATAACGTAGCAGTAATGAACTCTCTAGACCACATCCTGCCAGTTGGCTACTCTTCTTTCTTTCCTCTTTGGCAGGATCCTGATTGAGAGGTTTTATTATCACTACATCAGAGTTCCTTGTTGCCCTTATTTATGATTTTCCCACCATATGCGTCTGGAAGACCAGCTTTTTGCTATTTGCTTTTTATATCTTTGTATTTTTCATTCAGATCTGGTCTTTATGTTTTATCCCTTCAAGTTGATACACATGCATGGTGGCAGTTAAAGCCAAAAGATATTTTGTGGGATACGGTTCAATTGTTGGTTTTTATTAAGTCCCTCCCAAGGATTTTGTTTTCAAGAGCTCTAATGATATATGATACTTTTATGTTTTTCATATACTGATTGATAGCAATCTCTATTTTTTTGCTGCCATAGATTGCGGATTTCTGGAAAGAAGCTTTGATATTGAGTTCATTACATCACCCGAATGTTGTTTCTTTCTATGGTATAGTTCGTGATGGTCCTGACGGAACTTTAGCTACTGTTACTGAATTCATGGTTAATGGATCCTTGAAGCAGTTTTTACAGAAGAAGGACAGGTAACCATATTAATAGCTCTCTGGTCAGATTGCCTTTTGAGCATCTTCACTGGTGTTTGTTTTAGAAATCTTGTTGTTTGCCTTAGCATGCACCTTTTTTGTTTCATAGTAGACTAAACAAGCCAGAATGTAATATTTTCCTAATGTGTGACATATTAATGTTATTGAGCAGAACTATTGATCGTCGTAAGAGACTTATCATAGCCATGGACGCTGCATTTGGAATGGAGTATTTGCATGGAAAGAACATTGTACATTTTGATTTGAAATGTGAAAATCTGTTGGTAAATATGAGAGATCCACAGCGTCCAGTGTGCAAGGTATGCTGTCTTATAAATTGTTTTTGGAACTCAAACTTTAAGTTGGGTCTGGGTGTGGTTTTGGGTGTTGGAGTGGACTGGGTATTGTACAGTAAAATTTTTGGGTTCTTCCAAAATTTCTTGAAAATTCTGGATGTTGTTGTCAGCTTGCTGTGAGTTCTTTAATAGTAGAAGCTTGGTAAGGGTTTCAGCTTGAGATTCTTTCTTGAGCATATGCTCCTTTTACCATGGTCTTCAATTCATTCTTTCTATAAATATTCTTTCGAGCACGCTACTATTAGTTTTCTTTTGATGGTCAACGGAGTTGGAACTCATGCAATGCATGCATACCCTTTTAGATTGGTGATTTGGGCTTGTCGAAAGTCAGACAGCATACGTTAGTTTCAGGAGGTGTTCGTGGAACTCTACCGTGGATGGCACCTGAGCTTTTGAGCAGTAAAAGTAATATGGTATCCGAAGAGGTAATAGTATATACGGACTATAGAAAATCTGGAACAGATTCAGCTGTTTTGGACATCAGTTCTTTGTTTCGTTTGCTTCTTGAGACATTATATTTTCTATTTGGTCAGACACTAATTTTATTCATTTCATCAATTTCTGTGCTTTAGATTGATGTCTACTCTTTTGGGATCGTTATGTGGGAGTTACTAACTGGCGAAGAACCTTATGCAGATATGCATTGTGCTTCTATAATCGGTAAGTGTCATAAATTGTAGTATATTGTATGTTTACAGTGATTTGCTAGACGTTTTTGCCATATCCTGCTAAGAATCTTTGTTACTTCAACTCTTCAATTTACAGACAAAATGTTTGGTACCCATATAAGACATGTCCATCAACATATGCATTTGGTTATGAGGAAAAACTTTCCAAAAATCTGACATTCCTATGTCAGATTTGGGTCTATGCATGACACTCATAACTTTGGCCAAACACTGTAGCAATTATTATTTCTTATATAAATATTAATTAGGTTTTCTATGGATTTTCTTTTTTATTTACAGTTTAACTTTGTTTATCTGCTTTCATTTGATAGCCAGAAAAATGGAGGAAAAATAAGAAAAAAATTTTTGGAGAATTTTTAATCCATGTTTGATGGAAAATGAATTTGTGCAATTTCTTTAACACATTTGGAAGTCAATCTCTTATCAAAACACCGGTTCCAGTGAGGGTAGGCCAATGGCACCATATATGCTTTGGTTTAAAGTTGTCATCTCTGACAAAATTGAATGTTGTAATTGTCTCTTGACTTATAAGTTGTAAAAGAGTCGTGATAGATATGCATGTATATGCAACTAGAACCATTTTTATTCGGGGTTGTTTGTTCTTTCAGATTATCTGAAAATTTGGTACTTCAGTGTTATGCATGACAGCATGAGATTCAATTCTTGAGTTCTATGCATGGAGAACATCCATAGTTGCACACTTTGCATGGCATGTGGAGAAAGAAAAGGGGGAGGGTGTTTGGGGACAAGGGGGGTTGTGTATGGAAAGAGGATATTCTTGTTAGGAAATCCATCTGCTTCTATTGAACCTTGAAACTTTTAGTACGGGAGGAGAAACAGGGTAGATTGAGAAAAGAGAAAGGAAATAGAAAAGAAAGGGGAAGGAAGAGGAAAACTATAGGGGAAAAACCTACTTTCAATATCCAAATATGGGAAAGTTTTCACAACATTATGAGAATCAGCATTTAGAATGCAATCTTAACCATCCTTCTAACAAATGGGGGAAATCCCATAAATAACTCTAAACAATAATAAAATCCTAATAATGTCTCAAAGATGATCCTCCATCGTTGATTTGTGTAAAAGCAGTGGCCTCATCAAAATTATCATGTCTTTTTTGGGAAAAAGCTTTTAAGGTTAACAATTCTAGCATTGTTATTTACTGTTCATTTGAGAACTATCCTAATGAGTGATAAACAATTACCTTCTAAAATAGAAAAACGAAAGTGACTTCTGTTCTAATTTTTGTTTTATTTTGTAGGTCTAAGTTTGATGCAATTTCTTTATGAAAGAAATTAGTATTGACCTATGCATGGATTATTTCTGAAAATAAGTGCTAAGTTGTTCGTTATTTGAAATGAAATAGAAATCAATAGTCAGATGGAAGAGTATGGACTTCTAACTATCTTTGATATGTGTTTGAGGGATCCTTTCTGATTTAAGCATTGCTATTCTACTAGTATGCATGCTTTTGGACTTTACATTCAAATTATATGTTTAGATGTGAACTCGGCTGATAATGGATTTTTTACCATGATCTCTTCCAAAATTTTCTTCATTTAATATGCAGGGGGAATTGTAAACAACACATTACGTCCAAAAACACCATCATGGTGTGATCCTGAATGGAAGGCTTTGATGGAAAAGTGTTGGGCCTCTGATCCTGCAGAGAGACCTTCATTTTCAGAAATATCTCAGAAGCTGAGAAACATGGCTGCTGCAATAAATGTAAAATAAATCCAATCCTGAAGTATGGATTTCACTTTCTCGCTATCATACTGGGAAAAAGAAAAATAGGAGTCCCAGTTACTGCATTTTAAGGTCATCTACTGGTTAGGCTAATAATACACTACTATGCCTTGGTTCTTCTGTAATGGATCGCTTATGGTACTGCCACGAGTTCTTTCAAGAGTGCAAACACATACATTTTAGGGTGACTTATACTCAGGGAGACTACATTATACGCAGAGGAGAGCCATGAAAGCTCAATTGGGATGTGAGTTTTGCTAACTATAATTTAATCTTAAATCTTGCACAAAATGGTTTCTCATGATCATTAACAGGTTTCAACTTCCCTACTCAGGACTGTTGCTATTTTGAATGCGATCAAGATGGTGGTACTATGGGTGAATGCATCTACCATTTGAGGTGGGACTTTTTTTTTTTTAAAGATTTGTATATAAGTTTATGGTAATTAATATTGCATAGCACATATTGAACTTCAGATAAACTAGGAGCCAAATTTGTTATTAATCATTTTGCCATTATTATTATA
The DNA here is from genome assembly GCF_002303985.1 of Durio zibethinus. The sequence goes on from NW_019168159.1 coordinate 22,096,374, forward strand.
TTATTATTATTAGTAAACCAAGAGGTCATATTTATATGGTGTAAATTGGGTTTTCAGATGTATATGATTATTTGCCCAGGCTGGTCCCCTATCTTATACTGAGACATCTGGATTATTAATTGGCAATGATGCCATACAAGATTATTGGTGCCTCACCCATCCACCCCGTAACGTTTGTGTTAAACTATAAAATAGGGAAGTGGTTATGAACTTTAATCATTAAATGAATGAGTATTTTTATTATTGATTTTTTTTATCCTTGATACCAAGTAATGCTTAAAAAAAAATAAAAATAAAAAAAGGGATAGTATCAAAGAGGAAATCCTGTTGAGTTGATATCTGTATACTTTGTATGTCCCACTTTCACTGACCAAGATTGTGATACGCTAATGAAGGGTGAGGAATATCCAAACATTTGATTGACTTTATTCCGCTGGTACGAGTTCTTTTTATTATATTTATGAAACAAATGTGGTACTGATATCATAATGTAGAAGGGTTTCTAATGTATTTGATAATGATTAAAGAAATGAGGTGAATTAAGTAGGAATTCGACAACCAAAACTCCACAGGGTCAAATAGTGTGACACTATCATCTCCAGCCCCCACAGCCCCCTTCGTCCCGCTGTATCTGTATCTCATGACTCATCCACCTAACACGCGGGAAAGCCTTTCTGTTTTCAAGTCAAAGTGTCCTTTTGCCATTGACTTCTCGCCTATGCCCCCCCCCAAAAATAATTAGTCAGTTTGATCATCCAATTATATAAGATAACAATTTGATCACCCTTTCCTAAATTTAATTTTTTATCCCCTTACTGTTTAAAAATTAACGATTGATTGACGTGATTCTGTCATATGACATTCATCCGATGATATTTACAATTTTTGCAGTATTGACTTGATTATATAATTTTTTAAACAATTAATAGTAAAAAAGAGTAAATTACATGTTTAAGTCAATTTTTTGGGAGATTTTATTTTAGCAACGTAACTTTTAAAAATGCATAATTTAGTCAAATTTATTAATATTTTAAATGTCATTACCATTGTTTCATTGTCGACATGATATTATAGAGATTTGATTACCATCCTTTGTAAAATTATTATTATTATTATTATTATTATTATTATTATTATTAGTAATAGTACTACTATTACTATTATAATGAAGGCTAATGTTAGGAAATGGAGAAAGATCCTAGATGTTACGATTTGAATATCAAACTAACTAAATATCATCTGTTTAAATATGTTGATAAATATTAATTGGATTAAGTAACGAGTTTCAATTGATTTATTATTTTTGTTGCTTATATTGAAAAAATCTTTAGATGATATTCAAATAACCTCACAAATTTTATAAAAAAAAATAATATCGATTTTTTGTTATATGGAATTATGAATATGAACTTTTATAAAATAGATTTTAAAAAAAGAAAATAATAAAAAAGAAAAATTGAGAAAAATAATTTTTTAAAAAAAAAAAATCATTTTTTTGATAAATATCAATTATATTTTTGAGAAAAAATAAATTTTAACTATAAAAATTATTCTGAATTACATGTGTGACAAAAAAAAAATTAAATTTCTGAGATTTTTGTGACAAAATCGTTATTTTTTTTTTTTTTTATAATTGAGAAATGAAAATAAAAAAAAAATCACAAAAACTTTAATAACTAGTCATGTAATTTATCCAAAGTAAACTCTACATAGTTTTAGGATATTAGATTTTTCATCAATTAGGTGACATGAATATGAAATTGCAGAACACTGAAACCCGTAGAATCTAGTTTGCTAGACTTAGAATTGAGTTTCACTCATATTTTTAATCCATTCTATTTGCAAAACTAAAAAAAATAGAGATATTATTAGATTACATGATTATATATTTTTTAATTAATATTATTAAAGTATTGATGAGTGATTTTTTTTTCCAAAACATTAATCCACCCACTAATGAGAATTCATCATATGGTTGTTTGGTTTTTTTTCTTTGATCAAAAGAAAAAGAGGAATAAAGGTCTGAAAGAGTCTTACTTTCTAGTTACTCGAAATAATGAGTTCATGACTACTACTCAAACAAGGTGATGCAATCTACAGGCATTTTCCATCGAAATCGAGTATGCATAGTCTCTAGGTTAGTAACCTACTGTATCCAGAGAAGAAAAATCAGAAAGAAAAATAAAATGAAAGACTTATTATGTGTTGACTCCAATTTGTGGCACTTTTTGCCAAGGAAACAACAAAATTCCAAACTAATATGAATATGATGTAAATTTCTGGGTAGTGAAGTAGAAGGGGGTCATGTGGATTCCTTGGGTGCTGAAAAGGAAATGGTTAATTTGCTACCAAATAAAAATAAAGAAGGCAGCATTAAGAGAGTTGACAAATGTTGGTAACTTGAGGTAGGGGGCAAAGATCGGAGACCTAATTTGAGCTCAGCAGCTGCGTACGTTTGTAGCGTCGTTTCGCCCTTATTTTACAAAAAGTGCATGAAAAGATGATGACAAGCTTGGTTAATTAAATGAAACATGTCGCTAATTATGCAACTGGAGAGTTGAGCAAGTAAGCCATTACTGTCTTATTCAAGGAAAAATACTGTAAAGAATTAAACAAGTATTATGGTATATGAAAGTCCACTAATAGCATATACATTATTGTCAATTTAGCTCACGTCCGCATTAACGATCTTTCTCAGTTCTTTCTTTCTGGTTTTGTCTTGGCAAATTCTGTCTTATCTTCATCTTTTGGGGTAGTAGATAAAATATTGAATCTAGAAATTAAATGAAAGGTGGTAACTTCAGTATAGTTTCTTTGAACTTAGTCATTGTCTTTAACATCACGCCTAATATTCAGACTAATCCTATGCATTATCAACTCCATATATTGAATCTTCCTAACTGTTAGCATAATTTTTTGGTGTTAGAGTTTTAATTTTAGTGATTAAAATTTAAAATTTGATCACCTTGTCATAACGTCTAGATTCGAAGATCTATCATTAGATATTGACTTTTAGGAGTCGCTACCAATTTTTTTTCTCTCGGTGTGATTGACCACCTAAAGAATCTGTTCTTTCAGGGAACAACTAAGTTTAAGGGTTCCTAAAAGAATAGGTTCGGATCTACTAACCAGAACAAAGTTCGAGAGTTCGGTTACGTGTGAAGAAGATTATAGCACCCTCACAACGCCCATCAAAAGATGGTACCAGCATAATTTTGTGTTATCTAATAAGCCTTAAAATTTTATCAAGTAATTAACTATTGAAAATTATTCTCAATTGACTCTAATACTTTTAGCAAAAAATTGAAAAAATTCCTCACCTCAAGAGTATGCAAGAAAACTACCGTTTCACTTGCAGAGGCTCCATCGTCGGATTATTTAACATAAAAAAAATGATTGTTTTTATGCAGAAAAAATTGATATTTTTAACTTTTCCCCCAAAAATATTTTTTTGTGGAAAGCTTATTTTCAAGGAAAATTGATACTTTCAACTTTTCTTCAAAAATATTTTTTGTGGAAAGCTTATTTTCAAGGAAAATTGATACTTTCAACTTTTATCAACTTTTCCTCAAAATCCTTTTTTTTTTGAAAATTTATTTTTAAGAAAAATTGATAATTTCAACTTTTTCCCCAAAAATATTTTTTGGAAACTTTTAATTTTGAGAAAAATTGATACTTTCAACTTTTCCTAAAAAAAAAACTTTTTTTAAAATTTATTTTTAAGGAAAATTGATACTTTCAATTTTTTTCCAAAAATATTTTTTGAAAACTTTAATTTCGAGAAAAATTGATACTTTCAACTTTTCCTCCAAAAAAAAAACTTTTTTTGTAAACTTTAATTTTAAGGAAAACTGATACTTTCAACTTTTTCTCAAAACCTTTTTTTTTGAAAATTTGTTTTTAAGGAAAAATATTTTTTCTTTTACTTTATTTAAAGAAAATAAAATAAATAAAAATAAAAAATAAAAAAAAAAATAAAAAAAATAAAAAAATATTAAACAATCCTAAAATAATAAAAAAATAAAATAAAAAAATAAAAAAAAATAAAAAAATGAAAATAAAAAAAATATTAAACAATCTTAATATAATAATAATAAAAAGATGAAAAAAAAAAAAACCTGCGAACGGCTCGGCTCGACTTGAGGAAGAAAAACAGCTCGGAGACTCAGCTCGGGATTTTAACAAACCAAAACCCTTTTTTAGCTTCTGTTTCTTCTCTGTGTCTACTTTTTTTCTGTGTCTTTTCTTCTGTTCTTCCAGCACTTATTTATAGGGATTGATCAGAAGAGTTTCTGATCAATCTAAACTCTTTTTGGGATTTGGATTCAATCTTTGAATCCAATCTCAACTCAAACAATTTCTAAATCACAGTCAAATTCATTCCAAATTTTTATCCTAATCTTAACAAAAAATTAATCAAAATAAAAAGATAAATATATTAATAGATAACAAAAAAAAATTAGATAAATAAAACTATTAATAGATAATAATAATAATAATAATAATAATAATAATAATAATAATAGATAAATAATAATATGTATATCAACAGATAAATAATAAAAATGAAAATAATATATATATATATTAATAGATAGTAATAATAAATATTAAGTAACTAAGATACAAAAAATAAAAATACCAGAATAAAAAAAATAAAACGAGCCTACCCATTTGGACCAGGCTCAATTGATCCCTGGACCAAATTGGATGTCTATAGTTGTCCCTCTTTGCACATTTTCTGTGAAACAGAAATTGCGCAAAGACGTAGACACCCATTTAAGGCTCCACTCAACCCCTTTTTTTTGTTTTTTTTCATTAAAATTTAATCAAAACTCCTCTAAGCAGAGGTTTAACGACTTTGAATAACATAAACAAAACTTCTCTAATCAGAGGCTCAAATACTTTTGAAAAATAAACAAAACTCCTCTAATCAGAGGCTCAAAGACTTTTTGGAAAATAAATGGCTTCTTTAATTAGAGGCTCAACGACTTTTAGAAAATAAAAGGCTCCTCTAATCAGAGGCAAAATTTTTTTTATTTTTATTTATTTTTTTTGGTTTTTATGTTTTTGTTTTTTTATTTTTTTAAAAAATGATCAAAGCTCCTCTAAGCAGAGGCTCAACGAATTGAAAAAATAAACAAATTCTCTAAGTAGAAATACCATGACTTCAAAAATAAATGCTCCTCTAAACAGAGGTACCACAACTTTGAAAAGTAAATTGCTCCTCTAAATAGAGGCAACCACGACTTTGAAAAATAAATTGCTCCTCTAAACAGAGGCACCATGACTTTGAAAAGTAAATTGCTCCTCTAAACAGAGGTACCACGACTTTGAAAAGTAAATTGCTCCTCTACAACAGAGGCATCAAACTTTGGGAAAATAAAATTACTCTCTAAACAGAGGCAGCCGCAACTTTGAAAAGTAAATTGCTCCTCTAAATAGAGGCAACCACGACTTGAAAATAAATTGCTCTCTAAAACAGAAGGCAAGTAGAATCGCGACTTTGAAAAGTAAAATGCTCCTCTAAATAGAGGCACTACGAATTTGAAAAGTAAATTGCTCCTCTAAACAGAGGCAACAAAACTTTGAAAAATAAATTGCTTTTCTAAACAGGGGCACCACGACTTTGAAAAATAAATTGCTTATTGACAATCATGTCCAAAAGAATTATGGATCGTGATTGAAAAGAATTTTGTAATGGGAACTCAAAGATTCACAATTTGAGTTCAACATTTAGAGGTTCAGATTCGCAAGAACCTTCCAACTTCGTAAGAATTTACTGAAATTTGATTATCAAAATTTTAGTTTTGTTCAAATTTGCAAGATCTCAAGATTTGCATTTGCAACTTACAAGACTCGCATTAAAGTTCTTATTTGAATTTTGGAGATTCACATCCAAAAGTTCAAGGCTTTTTTTTTCAAATATTCTCATTTGGCAAACTTGGAATTCATATCCAAAAATCTATACCTCATTTGATTTTAGATTCAATATTGTCTATTTATTCAAACCATTTTTAGATTCATCTAATTCGTTTTCTTGTAAACAGTTAAATTATAAAAAATAGCTTTTGAATTATAAAGTTAAATCATTTGTTCAAGATTCACATTCGAGATTATTACTTTCAAATGTTTTGAATCAAAGATCTCATTTATTTAAAATTTCAAAATATTCACAATTTCTTTTTCAAGTGACAAAGATGCAAATGCCTTCTTAGTGATGCAAATACGGTGACCTATATTCTCATAGTGCCGTGCATGTCTGTACAAAGTTTAATTCATCAAATTATATGCATGTACTATTCAAACGACGATGCCACCATCATGCATGTAATACGAATGTCTATGTAACAAAATTCTAAATAATTGTGGTGATATGGCTCTCAAAACTCCACCATTCCGCATATTTTCCTTGTTCAGTTTCTCAATACTTTGGAACAAGTTTCATCAATCGATCATCACTTGACCACCATTCATGGACTTCTCAGCACTAACAAATATCAGAACAAGTTTCATCCACCATCACTGGGTCATTACTCATAGGTGTCTCAGCATTAACCATTCTAAAACAAACTTTGTCCACTGATTGTTTTCATCATTCAATCATAACTTGCAAGTCATATCGATCAATTCATCCTTGTACTCATCACTTGGTTATACCACTTTTCAAGATTTGCCCCATCATATTCTTCATTTGGTCACATCATATATCCTTTCAAATCATCTCTTTTAGGTTTCTACCATTTTTCATTTTGTTACCACCATCATCTTAGATTTTTTTCAAATGAATGCAAGACTCTTTTAAGCACATATTCATTCATTCATTATCATTTCAATTCTTGACAAATACAATGCAATCAACATTTTCTCAATTCATTCTAGGGTGTAACAATAAGAGAACACAAGGTGAATTATGGTAAAGATAATCAATGAAGATCTATTTTGGTACAAAACAAATGGGAAAGGAAATAAATTGGATACATGTCATTGGGATGAATGGTATGTCCAAATGATGAATATTCAGACAATTCTCAACATTAATCTAGGATTCTTTTTCAAAAACTCATTCCATTTACTGTTGAGTCATTTGAGCTTGGCGAACTTTGCCCCAGTCTTTGAGGGATCTTCAATGTCTTTGATCTTCATCATGTGAACCATTTGACCTGGATCTTTTTCTACCAAAATCACCCTTTCAGGTTTTCAATTTGAATATCTTTTTTCATTTTTCATTTTTTTTCTTCTTTCTTTTTTTTTTTTTTTTCATCATTTTTTTTTCATTTTTCATCCATTGTTGATATCTTTCATACATCAAACTTTAGAGCAATGTAGCATGATTCCATTGTTTCATCATGAGCATGTCTTTGCCAATATATGATCATTCAATTTGAGCATTCACACTTGATCCAAATGGACTTTTCAAGGTTGTAATGTAGGTCAAGGTGAAGGGTCATAAAAGAAATGGATATAATAGGCTCAAAACATGTATTAAAAAGGTTCAAAACCAAAGGATCATTTGATGCAACTTGGCATTTTGCCCCACATCATTTCACTACTTTTTTCTTTCCTCACACAAAGGATTCTCATTACTTTACCCCAAATCATGTGTGGTAATTTTTTCTTTTGCTTTTCTTTCTCTTTTCATCCTTGAGACCTTTTGTGATTCTTTTTTTAAACTTACCCTCCAGTATAGAGGGTGATCCTTGGTTGGGGTTCTTTAGAAAAAAAATCATAATAGGCTCAAAGGGGTAGCAATAAATGATTTTTTGAATGGTAAAAGAAAAATGGCCATTTTTCATCTCAATTGTGAATACTTTTCTTGAACGTCATCTATTGAACAAAGCTCATGAACTTGTATAAAAGATTACACATTTTCAAGGCATATCTATTTCACCTCTAATAACATTTTATTTTTGCTCAAATCATCTCCTCATATTAATGTAGATGAGTTCTCAAAATTAAATCCTAAAATTATTGTTATCATTGTCTAAATATTCATCATCTGAAATTTGAAAATGGGAATGTAAAGTTATGAAAGGTAACAGAGCATGGAATAATGGTAAGTGAAAGAGAAAATGTAATGAAATGCATTAACTTGCCTTTATTAAGATGATAACAAGTGAAATCATATTGCAAAAAAAAATCTAACATTACTCAAAAAAAAATCCTAAAATGACAAAAGAAACCTTCAACCAGCCTTATCTTCATTCTTTAAAATTATCTCCCTATGCGATCAGGTGAAGAATCTCTATTGACATCTTGCCTTTCAATTCATTGTGACTCTCCGAACCCTTTCTATTCTTGACTTTCACTCAGAGCGCTAACATTAGGTGTTGTTGCTTTTCCTTGATCAAAACTTACATTCCATCATTGATTAATTGTTGTACCTTATGCTTTAAAACAGTATAATTTTCAGTAGAATGGCTAGTAATTTCATAGTGGTAGTCGCAATGGGCTGTAAGATCATACCACTTTGGATAGGGTGGCTTAAGCGGCTCCAGATGGTTGGGGGCAATCAAATGGCTATTATAGAGTTCTCGATATAACTCCGTATAAGTCATATGGCTTAGATCAAATATAAGTTTTTCTTGAGTAGCCCGTTGTTCTCGTGAACCACTTGCTGGGTTAGTAGGGTAAATTTGGGTTCTTGTAGGAGCTTGAATGTTAATGTTATATTTAAGATCTTGAGGGCTAAAAATTGATCGATATGTGGATGAATAAGATGGTTGTGGAGCTAGCTGGCATGGGTAGGATGAGGTATTATTCACAGCAGGATAGTATGGAGAGTAACCTTGAGGTGGATAGGGTTGATAACCCCTGAATTATTGTCTATCAAAGCTCACAGCTTGAGCTTGAGCTTTTTTCTTTTCTGATGCCTTCTTGGTTTCTCCTCCTTTTAACTTGCCATTTTTTATGGCACTTTTAATAATTTCTCCAGAGATCACTATGTCGATGAAATTTTTTATTGCATTTCCTATCATTTTTCATAATAGAGAGACTTTAAAGTACTGACAAACAACACTATAGTTTTTTTCTCAGTCAGAGGAGGCTGTACTTGAGAAACAATATCCCTTCACCTTTGGGCATACTCTTTAAAAGTCTTATTGGCTTTTTTCTCCAGGTTTTGTAAAGACAAACGATCAGGAGCCAAATCTATAATATGTCGATATTGACTGATAAAATCATGGGTCATATCGTTCCAAGAACGAATGCGAGTTCTGTCCAGCTGAACATATCACCTAGCCGCTGAACCTGTAAGACTATCCTGAAGACATGTATCAAGAGTTTTTCATCATGAGCATGAGCTGTCATTTTTCGATAATACATGGTGATGTGAGTTTTGGGGCACTTCGTACCATCATATTTTTTAAATTCTGATACTTTGAACTTATGAGGAATGACCACATCAGGGACTAAGCAGAGCCCAGCAGCATCAACTAAACCATAGAAACCAAATCCTTCACAGCTCGTAGCCTTTGTTCTAGCATACTAATCTTGGAGCTTTCTTGAGTTTTCACCCTTATCTTTTCTTTCTCATTCTCTTTCAAATCATCTAGGTCAGGAATTGGTTCTACTACTTTTTCAATAAAGACAGAATTTACATAGTTATAATAATGCCCTAGGTTAGAAGCTAATGGCATTCCAGATATGTTGGATATGCGAAGTGTTGTGGTGGAACCTCCTATGCAGACTGGGCTTGAAGTGGGCCAAAATTTGGAGGATACAAAAGATCAACCACTTTTTACAATGGGAAACTTGTTGGCTTGTATTTTCTTCAACTTTTTTTCCCCTTATTCATCTTATTGAGAGTATCCAAAATCTTACTCAACTCACTTTCAATCTTTTCTTGTACTTTTTCTATCTTTTCAAATCTGTGAGAATTTTCCTGCTTCATTTGTCTGGTTCTGGATCTTGTGTTGTATCGATGGATAGGGTTTTCGTTAGATGGAGCTATCCTTGAACCTTTAGCACCACAATTATGATTAGAAATGTTATGCTATGCTTTATGTATGATGCTTTGATGCACGAATGAAATGTACATTTTTTTGAATGAAATCTAATATGAAATGGATGCAAATGATTGTGTTAAAACATGATCATGAAAGTAATGCAGATGCACAAAATCTGATAGACAACATAGTTAGTTTCATGGATGAAATGAAAGTGATGTTGATGCATAATATTACATACGATAATGAAAATGATGCATAAAGTTAAACAATCAAAATGATTAGATAAACACCTTTTTTGTGTCTTAATTTTAAGGTATATCTATCATTGGATAGAAAGGGCTCTATCCTGGGTTTAGGCACCTCTAAGGTTCACTATATGTGGTTCAAGGTTAAAATCTAAAGGTTTTCAAATTGCTCCTTACATAATTGTTTATCACAGACTAGTAAGACACCCTAATACTCACCCATTATAGGCTACAAGCGAAAAAGGTTCAATTTGAATGAAAGTATTTCGTTAGCCATTACGGAAGCATTAAACCTCACGAAAGCAATAGGTACTTTACTCCCTCCTAGAGGGACGGAGCTCGGGTATAGAGCTCATGTTGTGCACATGCATATGAATGACATAATTAACAAAGTAAATAAACATGAATGAATAATGACACATATATACAAAAAGGTTCAATTTTATTAGGCTTTTGGATTAACATAAATTATTTGCTGGTTTGACTCTCAGGGTCCCTAGCGGAGTCGTCAAGCTATCATAACGTCTAGATCCGAGGATCTATCGCTAGACATTGACTTTTAAGAGTCGCCACCAATCTTTTTTATCTAGGTGTGATTGACCACCTAAGGAATCTGTCCTTTCAGAGAACACCTAAGTTTAAGGGTTCCTAAAAGAATAGGTTCGGGTCTACTAACCAGAACAGAGTTTGAGAGTTCGGTTACGTGTGAGAAAGATTATAGCACCCTCACAACGCCCATCAAAAGATGGTACCAGCATAATTTTATGTTATCTAATAAGCCTTAAAATTTTATCAAGTAATTAACTATTAAAAATTATTCTCAATTGACTCTAATACTTTTAGCAAAAAATTAAAAAAATTTTCTCACCTCAAGAGTATGCAAGAAAACTACCGTTTCACTTGTAGAGGTTCCATCATCGAATTATTTAACATAAAAAAATGATTATTTTTGTTCAGAAAAAATTGATACTTTCAATTTTTCCCCAAAAATATTCTTTTGAAACTTTAATTTCGAGAAAAATTGATACTTTCAACTTTTCCTTAAAAATTCATTTTTGAAAACTTATTTTTAAGGAAATTGATACTTTCAACTTTTCTCCCAAAAATATTTTTTTGTGGAAAGCTTATTTTCAAGGAAAATTGATACTTTCAACTTTTCCTCAAAAACCCCTTTGAAAATTTATCTTTAAGGAAAATTGATACTTTTAACTTTTTCCCAAAAATATTTTTTGAAAACTTTAATTTAAGGAAAATTGATACTTTCAACTTTTCCTCAAAATCTTTTTTTGAAAATTTATTTTTAAGAAAAATTGATACTTTCAACTTTTCCCCAAAAATATTTTTTGGAAACTTTTAATTTTGAGGAAAATTGATACTTTCAACTTTTTCCCAAAAATATTTTTTAGAAACTTTTAATTTTGAGAAAAATTGATACTTTCAACTTTTCCTCAGAACTTTTTTTTTTTGAAAATTTATTTTTAAGGAAAAATATTTTTTTTTTAACTTTATTTAAAGAAAATAAAATAAATAAAAATAAAAAATAAAAAATAAAAAACGAAAATAAAAAAATAAAAAAATTAAACAATCTTAAAATAATAAAAAATAAATAAAAAATAAAAATAAAAATAAAAAATAAATAAAAAATAAAAATATTAAACAATCCTAAAATAATAATAATAAAAAAATGAAAAAAAAGAAAAACTTGGAACGGCTCGGCTCGGCTCGGTTTGAGGAAGAAAAACAGTTCGGAGACTCGGCTCGAGATTTTAACACACAAAAACCCTTTTTTAGCTTCTATTTCTTCTCTGTGTCTGCTTTTTTTCTGTGTGTTTTCTTCTGTTCTTCTAGCACCTATTTATAGTGATTGATCAGAAGAGTTTATGATCAATCCCAACTCTGTCAATTCCTAAATCACAACTAAATTCATTCCAAATTTTTTATCCTAATCTTAACAAAAAATTAATCAAAATAAAAAGATAAATATATTAATAGATAACCAAAAAAAAATTAGATAAATAAAACTATTAATAGATAAATAATAATAATAATAATAATAGATAAATAATAATATGTATATCAACAGATACATAATAAAAATGAAAATAAAAAATATATATTAATAGATAGTAATAATAAATAATAAGTAACTAAGATACAAAAAACAAAAATACCAGAATAAAAAAAATAAAACAGGCATACCTATTTGGACCAGGCTCAATTGATCCGGGCCTGGACCAAATTAGGTGTCTCTAGATCCAGGGATCTATCACTAGACATTGACTTGAAGGGAGTCGCCACCAATCTTTTTTATTTAGGTGCGATTGACTACCTAAAGAATCTATCCTTTCAGGGAACACCTAAGTTTAAGGGTTCCTAAAAGAATAGGTTCAGGTCTATTAATCATAACATGATTCGGGAGTTCGGTTACATGTGAAGAAGGTTATAACACCCTCACAACGCCCATCAAAAGATGATACCAGCTTAAATTTGTGTTATCCAATGAGCCTTAAAATTTTATCAAGTAATTAATTATTAAAAATTATTCTTAATTGACTTTAATACTTTTAGTAGAAAATTAAAAAAATTCTCTCACCTTAGGAGTATGCAAGAAAACTACTGTTTCACTTGCAAAGGCTCTATTGTTGGATTACTTAACATTAAAAAAATAAAAAAAGAAGAAAAGAATGATTGTTTTTGTGCCCCAAAAATATTCTTTTGAAACTTTAATTTCAAGAAAAATTGATACTTTCAACTTTTTCCCAAAAATATTTTTTGAAAAAAAACTTTAATTTCGAGAAAAATTGATACTTTCAACTTTTTCTCAAAAACTTTTTTTGAAAATTTATTTTTAAGAAAAATTGATACTTTCAACTTTTCCCCAAAAATATTTTTTTGGATTTTATTTAAGGAAAATAAAATAATAAAACAAAATAAAAGAGAAAATAAAAAAATTAGGAAAAATAAAAAAATAAAAAAAATAAAGAAAAGTAAAACAAAAATAAAAATAAAATAAAGATAAAAATAAAAAATATTAAATAAACCTAAAAAAGTAAATAAATAAAATATATAAAATATATAAAAAGAGAAAAAAAAAGAAAAAAAAACCTGGAGCGGCTCGGCTAACGGCTCAGCTTAAGGAAGAAAAACGGCTCGGAGAACGTGACTCGGAATGTCGGCTCGGCTCGACTAACGGCTTGGGGAGGCAGATCACGCGCAGGTCGACGCTCGGATCGGGTCGGATCTTGGCAAAACACGCGGATCCTCTAGGTTACTTAACGCAAAAACGACGTCGTTTTGGGAGGGTATATAAGGCTGATTCCTTCATTTTTTCAGCAGACCGAGCTTCTTCCCTCTCTCTCTTCCTTCCTATTCTCTTCCTTCTCTCTAGATCACCCGAAGAACTCTAATTGAATATTCGTCGGATTCTGAAAATTTTCATCGGAATCTGAGTTTTTCGTTGAAAGTTCACCGGAAAACTGATTGGTTTTTGGAAATGTTATCGAAAACTAGGAAATTGGTCAGAAGCTTCAAACTTGGTCGAAATTTTCACTGAAAAATTCAACGTTCGCCGGAAAACTCACTGGAATCTGAAAATTTTCCAGAAATTTCCAGAAAAAAATTTCACAGAAAAATCTCCAAAAAATTTTCTCGATTCCTAAAGCTATTCTAATGCCTCTAAACACTTTTTAGCTTTCAAATCTCTTCTGTATGCCTTTTTCTCTCAACCAATAGCTGTTTTTCTCTCTGTTTTCTTCGTTCCTCCTTCTGTTCCTGAGGATCCCTTTTATAGGGATTGATCAGAAGAGTTTTTGATCAATCCCAACTCCTCTTTGGATCAGGATTCAATCATTGAATCCAACATGGACTCTTTTGATTGAATCCCAATCCAATCTTCAGCCGGATAAATAAAAAAATAAAAAAATCAAATAAAAATATTAGTGAAAATAAATCAGGTAAATAAAAAAAATTAATAGATAAAATAACAGATAAATTATAAAATATAATCTGATAAATATACATATAAATATTAACAGAAAAAAATAATAATAAGGATATATATTAATAAATAGTAGTAATAAATAAATAAATAATAAATACATAAGATAAAAATAAAAGAAAAAAAATATAAAAAAACAATAATAATAATAAAAATAAAAATAAAATAAAATAAAAATGTAAAATATAAAATATAAAAAAAAATAAAAAAAAATACTTACCTATTTAGACCAGGCCCAATTGATCCGGACCTAGACCAAATTGGGTGTCTACACAACTCTAGTTAAAAAAACAATTAACATCCCTAAGTCTTAAGGAGACTAACAAGGAAAATAGATTTGGTTGTTAAAGTAAAAAAAGAAAAAAATTAGACTGCAACAATATAGATAAATATGCAGTAGTGTTGGATTTTGCCATTTTGGCTTTGTTTTGATTACACACTCTGTTAAATATGCATATCCATGGGTGATATAGGTATAGATTATACCCTTAAAGAAGTGGTCAAAAAGCAAAATGGATGACCCAACCCGTAGAAGATGAAGGCCTAAAAAAATCCATTAACTTTCTGTTAATGCTTTCTGATCTGGGGATCTGGAATAAACTTAATATTCTACAGAAAAGGAGGGATCTTGATCAGTAACTCTAGATAAATTAAGCATTATAACTTGAGTTCATTTTGGAAGATCTGGAACACTTTTATCAAGATATACATCCAAACAGCAGTTGGCTACTGTCAAGGATTATTTATTTATTGGACATGAGATAAGGATAAAGTGGTAAACCCTCCTTCTTTTAACATAAAGACCACAAACTCCTGATTATAGAAAGATTGATTGAATCAGCTAGTCAGAAGCTTCAAATCTCAATTTCCGACTTCACTCCTTTTTTTTTTTTTTTTTAAGATTGCTATGTGTATCAGATAAAAAAATAAATATTAAACAATTTTTGTATTTATTAATTGTGGCTAAGGTTGATAAGAAATTGCATATCTCACATTGATGAAGTACTTACTAACATCCAATCGAAAAGCAAAAATGAATTAATAGATCTGCCATTTGCAATTAACCGATCCACCTTGAAGCTCTTAATTTAGTCAGTTTTGTTGATACCTCAAACTACCCGAATCCAACTTTGTTCCCAAAATGCAAGTGGATTATTCATCGGGTTTGAATCAACAGACAGGTTCCCACAAACAAAAGTCAACCGACATTTGTAATTTAGTTATTATGTGTTAAACCAAAAGTTTAAGTACCCTGGTGTAACTGATATATAGAAATTAATCTTCTCCAAAGCAATATCAATTAGTTTGCACTTAGCATCGATCAATCATTACACCATATTATTATTGTATGCAGCCAGTAAGCATCCAAGCCCATCTTCTTATCAATGGACCCCCACCCTTCACCAGCTCTCACTCAGCGAGTCTTATAAGCTTTGGTCTTGTTGATGATGAAATGCATAGATTCTAGGGTTGAGAGAAAAGACAAGCGCAAACATGTTTTTCTCTTTTTAAATCTCTAAAAAGATCTGAGTCCATTTGTTGATTAAGATATTAGTATTTTAAGGGTGTGAGTGCTTTTGAAATTTTGATAGTTTTCCTCTTGTTATTTCTATGTAGTTGGGGGTTCTGGACACCCTTTTCTTTCTTCTGCTGGCTTAATAAAATCCAGGAAAAAAAAAATACTAGTGAGGAAACCAAGGTCAAAGATTGGTGCTACTTCTTAAAGGTTTGAATACTCACTCCTCTTCCCTTTGGCACTTTCTTCCTTACTTTTCTAGAAGTATTGCCTTCTCTAATATTTTTCGATTAATCACAGCCAACTCGCAATAGTTATGCCTTGATAAAATTATTATTATCGCAATATCAACAGGCGTCAGGGCTCTACTGGTGGTATGTGACTACTTAGTTCTTACCATGAGATGATACAATAAATTTGACCTTGAATTTTTAAAAAATAGAAAACAATTTAAGTTATTAAAAAACAATTTTGCAAAGCTTTTAATTATTTATAATCTTTATTATTATTTTTATAAATTTTCTTTCATTAATTTTTTTTAATAATAGAATTGCTATTGGAAGGGATGTGCAAATACTAGTAATTAATTACGTAACTTACATAGTAGTTACTAAAGGTGAACAAAGTGAGAAAAAAAATAGTTTTTAACAGTATAATGTACATTTTAAATTTTACAGCAAAGAATTTATAATATAACTGAAAATAGATGAGATAAATCTCAAATCAATAATATTAACCTTATTATTTCTAGTAGTTTAGTGCATCTGTGTGATTGCTTGTAACCATTACAGGAAATTAAATTTTTAGTGGGTTTTTTATCATTTAGTGGTGTTCATAAAAATCATAAAAAAATAATTATTCATGTGTCAAAAAATTTAGCGGTGATTTTGGACAAAACCGCTAAAGTTAGCATTTTAATTTGTTACAAGTACGAACACAAGATTATATATATATACCTTGAAATTTCAAAATACAAAGACAAGTAGAGGGAAGGGGGGAAAGGGGAGGGAGAGGAATCATTTGTCAGCAATTTCGCTCACATTGACAAATTGCATAATGCAAGGGAAAATATGTTCGTGAAGTTTCACATGATACTCTTTACTTTATAATTAGTCATCAATTGCGAGGATGATGTGGCTTTCATGGACCTTGCTTGCTTTTTATAGGCATTTTCTTCTATCTATATATATATATACCTTGAAATTTCAAAATACAAGAACAAGTAAAGGGAAGTGGGGAAAGGGAAGGGAGAGGAACCATTTGTCAGCAATTTCGCTCACATTGACAAATTGCATAATGCAAGGGAAAATATATTCGTAAAGTTTCACATGCTACTCTTTACTTTATAATTAGTCATCAATTGCGAGGACGATGTGGCTTTCATGGACCTTGTTCGCCTTTTATAGGCATTTTCTTCTATATTTCAGTGTACTTAGATTAGATTAGATTTCAATATTGCTAGCCAAGTTATTTTTCCATGACAATGGTATCTGTCCACCGTCTACCACATTATTGACACTTTAACAATAAGAGAATGAAGGATTTTAATGTCATGGTTGGGGTCTCTTAATTGATCATGCATATAGTGTTTTTGACTTGGTTGTAGTCGCAAAAGCAGTTTTCTAGCTAGATTGGCAACTGCTTTAATGTTTCACAGTGCAATATTTGAGTCAAACATAAATTCTAGTTAAGTGAATGTGTATTTCGCATTGCAATTTTTGTTGCTAATGGTTGTTAATTTAGGTCTCAAACACAATTTTAAATGGGGATTAAGGCCACTGCGCATGTCCAAAAGCCAACACCAGACCAGGGTGGCATATCATGGCAAGCAGGCTAATACAAAGAAGTACTTTCACCTTATCAAGATATTTTCTTTGATTTCAGCTTGCCCAAAAATATATTATACCAATATTATGAGTTGGCTACACCTCTTAGTAAGGCGGAATTGAATTGAATTGTATTTAAGCACGTATGTATCAACTTTATTAGGTATAAAAAAAAATATCATAAACTTAATTTAATTAAAATGGAGAATTTTTAATTATACTACATGTTTATTAGAAGAAAGATATGTATCTTCTACTTGCAAGTAAAATCAAGTGGATGGCATAATATGTGTGAAAACGAACTCTTTTTCTGGAATGAAGGTTCTTTTGCTTTCAAAATTTCTTCAAGTACCCTTGAATAAATGGTTTTTCAGTCTCAATTTGTCAAACAACGGTTTTCGGATTGGTCGCAGATTGTTACTTTTCCAACTAACGTACGTACCTTAAGGTATCCTCTCATAATATACCATTTGACCGCAGATCTTAACAATTGGCTCTCATTCCAAAAAATTTCCCCCTGTACAAATCGTTAATCAAAGATTATGTGCGTTGAAATAATTAAAAAGCTCATAATGCAACACTTTCAACTCCTTTTCTTATTCCTACTTCTTTTATATTAAAAAATAATTAAACATGTTTAATGCAAACCATTCGATTAAAATAGCTCTCATATTTTGATTTTCTAATTAATCTTTTTTACATGTATATGTTACAGGTCGAGATTGAACTTTTAGGTTCGCGTGACTTCAGGACTTGAGCATATATTCATCCGACGTCACAGATCAGTCTACTTACTATAGTTCACATTTTTGTGAGGTATTGTTCCGCTCTGATCCCTTTAATTTCACGATTTTATCTCACAAAAAATACCTCACAAGAAGAGACTGATGTAAACTTTTATATCCTAAAATCAATTCTAATACTCAATCGATGTGAGATACCTTACTTCACTTCAGGACTATGACACATGTATTAACCGATGATGTGCATTAAATTCTCATATACAATAATCCTCTAAATATAGTCTAATTAAGTTTAAGCATAGATTAATAATGGAACAATTCAACCATATGGAAGACAAACTAAGAGAGAAGGCTTGTTCATAAGTACCTGTACCTGCAGCATTGGGTCCAATTCCAAATAATAAACTGATGGGGCTGAAGAAAAAGCACTGCAATTTAAAATGTTAAAGAAGAAGAAAATGTGTGATATAATTTGTCTAGTTGCATGAATAGTTTAATTATAGATGAGCAAACTAATCCAAAAAAGTAAGAGAGAGAGAAAAACAAAAATTAAAAGAGAGAATAAGACCTGCTTAAACCCTAGGGTTGAATAATGAGGGTGAGAGAGAGAGGCACAGGTGTAAGACTTTTTGTTCTCGTAGATGCCTCACGTCACCCTTTATTTCTTACCCATAAATCTTACTCTTTCCTTTCCCCGTTTTTCCCAAGTAGCTTTTCCTTTGCTTTGAAGAAAGAAAAAGAAGAAAAGAGGAAAACGTACGGACAACATGGGTCGAGCTCCTTGCTGTGACAAAGCCAACGTGAAGAAAGGACCATGGTCACCTGAAGAAGATGCTAAGCTCAAGGCTTATATCGAGAAGTATGGCACTGGAGGCAATTGGATTGCTCTTCCTCAGAAAATTGGTACCCTGGCTACCTACTTCAAACTTTTATTTTTCTTGTTTGTTTCTTTTGAATGATCTGTATCGGGGAACTTTATTTGCATGTTCTTATAAGTTGATTAACTTGACTTTTTGTATTTTTTGGGTAACATTTACAGGCCTTAAGAGATGTGGAAAGAGTTGCAGGCTCAGATGGCTTAATTATTTGAGACCAAACATCAAGCATGGTGGATTCTCCGAAGAAGAAGACAACATCATCTGCAGCCTCTATATAAGTATTGGAAGCAGGTATACTCCTTTTTTTACTCCAACTTTTAGGCTTGGATGGTTTGTCTTCTTATTCTTTGTCCTTGATACCTTCACAAAATTTTTTTTGAAAGGCAGATGTATTGATTCCTTCACAAAAATATATGCAAAAGCCTGAATCTTGTTACAGTCATATCTTCTTCTTTTTTCCCCTAGGATTTCTACAATTCTCTTTTTTTTTCTTCCTTGCTTCGTCATTTTTTGTTAAGGATAATCCAGGCAGGATTGGATCTACTTTTTAGGTGGTCTATAATTGCAGCACAACTGCCTGGTAGAACAGATAATGATATCAAAAACTACTGGAACACCAAACTGAAGAAGAAACTACTTGGGAGGCGCAAACAATCTAACATCAATAGGTTGTCGTCCTCGAATCAGGACCCTAATGTTCAGTTCAAAGGGGCAGATGATAATCAATTCTCACAGGGTTTGAGCAACTCGGCCTTAGAACGACTACAACTCCATATGCAGCTCCAAGGTCTTCAGAATCCTTTCTCTTTCTACGACAACCCTGCTCTATGGCCTAAGATTCATCCCTTGCAAGAAAAGATGATCCAAAGCATCCAGACCTCGAATGGAAGCCCTAACCTTCTTATACAACCTCTCCTGCCAAACCCTCAACCTGCAAATGAACAAAGCGTTGATGATTTATATGACCAACCTGCTACAGCTTCTCTGACACAAGATCAGCAAGATTATCCAAAAAACAGCAAAGCCAAAGGACTTGAATTGGATAATTCTTTGGATGGAATATCTCCATCAAATGAATCAGTTCCCTTTGGCACTGGACAAAATTTGAAGGACTCGGCAACTGTGCCTAACGCAGATGGAAATATAGCACAATCAATTAATGCAGCTGTTCAACCAGTTTCGAACTTCCAGTTCCAGACCGAGCTGGATGAGTTTCTTAATAACAAAACAGCTAGTTATGCACCACAGGAATACCAAATGGCTGATCAATTCGATTGCTTCAAGGAGATGAATGGTTCAAAGGACAGTTTGATTTGGTGGTCTAGTGACTTTGATGGAAAATCAGCATCTTCCAATTCTTGGGATTCAACTTCTGTTCTTCAATCCAATGGAATATTTCAAGATTATGAATTAGGTTACAATATGTAGGGAGTGAGAAAGATAAAAGCAAAAAAAAAAGAAAAGTAGGGATTGGTTTACTGTTTTAGCTTATTTGTGGTAGACATAAGATGGGGAAGGCTGCTGGATATCATACAAAGATCATGTAAATTGTGTGAGTAATAATGTTAATTTCCTTCTCAGTGTCTTGCCAAATCTGAATGGTGTGGTTATAACAGCTTTTGCTCTACCTTTTTTCTAGAGATTCAAACAATAGTAATCAATTCTATACTACTTATGAATCGTGTGATAACTAAATAGCATTCTTGTTAGTACGCTTCAATTAGGGTTTTTTCTTTGAGAAAAAAAAGAAGAAAAGAAAATAAAGGAAGAAAAAACCATACACCAAGATGAATCACATGACTACAATTTTTTTTCTGCTGATAAAAGGTTAACTCTTTTTTATTTGAAATAAGTTTAAAATGCTTTGAGCCAAATATATACTAAGGTCTTCCTTGGAATAGGAATGACGAATGTGAGTGGTTATTAGTCTATCTAGAATCCATATGTTCATTTTGATATTTACTGTTGGATTTGCAAGAGAAATAAACACATGTTTTCACGTACAGATAACAAATTAAACATGAGAGGCACAATCACATTCAAGTCTAACGATACATTTTTTACGAGACCTGAACAAATTTCTTATTATGAATATGCATGGTAATTTCTTTGCAAAATTTGCTTTTAAATTTGTTGTAGACCTGTTCACAGATCAAGCGGTTTGTTCACTTGGATAACTTGTTAGGCTTGCGAGTTTATGTCAGAGAGGCTGGGGCTCTTGGCATAACTTTTGGAACTCAGATTTCGTTTGTGAAAATATTTATTATTAATAAATAATTAGTTTTTATTTAATTTTAATTCAAATAGATATTTAAAAATGTTAAAATATTAATATATCAATCTTTTAAGAATAAATTTAAAACAGACATATTAGATGAATTTTAAGGAAATTGAGTCAAGTCTTGAACAATCTTTTAAATATATCAACTGAGTTCGATATTACTTGATTTATAGATATCTCTAATTTTTAAATTGAATGCAATGTTGAAATGAACTTAGAATTTTGTTTTTTTATACTATAAATGTAGGTTTTTACTGGATAAATAAGATGAAAAAAATAACAATAAAAAATAATTAATTTAATGGTTAAGTTTCATAACCACAACTTAATCATTATATTAACAAAATTTTCATCTTTCTAATAAAAAAGCTTTAGACAATAAATATCTTGCCTCTCCCTTCTTCCGTAAACCAAAAGACGAATAAAGAAATAAATGTTAGAAGAAAATTAAGAAGGATTAATTATATATATATATTACAAATTGAAACAAGTACGTACATTCAAAAGGAAATTAGGAGAATGCGTGTCTTTCACCCAGGCAGGAACGCTTTGTACGATAGGAGGACCAACCCTAGCTAGGGTTCGTGCTGCTGTGTCATGTGCATCAAGGTTTCAACTTTTAATAGATAAAAACAATAAGCAAAGCAATATGGGACACTAGTGCATTGACTTATTATGTTGTTCCCCTTCTATTCCGAGATTCCTTGGAGAGAATGACCAGATTCCGATTAGCATTTCAAGGAGTTGAGTGCCTTTCCTGCCTTTGAAATACGCATGGATAATCTCCAAATTTAATTGAGTAGTGGGGGGCAGTAAGAGCTTGGCATTTTTCATACATTTTGTGGTGTAGATGCCAGAAAGTTACTTGGCAACTGAAAATTTACGCAAAAAGGTTGTTTAGAATTTTTATTCACTTTTTGGTCGGCAAACTTTATAGTATAAAGATCAATTGGACCTCGTCTCATTCACCTTGTACTACTAAACACAAAGAAGAAAACAAACAACTTGCTGCTTGCACAAGAAACGTGCATCTTCCCCGAATGAATGCCTACCCAAAATGCCCTTGTTATGATCACTTTTATAGTTCTTTTTGGAATAAAGGAAATATTATACCAGTTATCATAATTAAGTTTTGATTGTTGAAGAAATGGAAATTTTTTAAGGGACCTCTGATTTTTAGGTGTAAACTTTTTTAATATCAAAAAAGGAGAAATTTGAATTGAACTTTTTGAAGGGGGAATACATGAATGAAATACCGTGCATTCTTTATGAGTTAAAGTTGAACTTCACTGATATATTCACTTTCGTTGTTAGATTTTTTATACTAGTTTCAAACCATTAAAAAGATTAAATCGTCCACCGCGAGACCTTTAAACCAGTTTTGGTTGATATATAATAGTTATGAGTATTGGGTTTTCTTAGGAAGAAAAAGTCTATGGAATGAGTGCGTAATATTGTCCGTTAAAATTTATGAGAGTTGTTATAATTGATGATAGTAAGAGTGAGAAAAAAATTAAAAATTAATTAAAAATTATAATGTTTGATTTGATTCAAATTATCTTTTTATTTGGTTCAAATTAAATTTAAATATGAAATGCATATATTAGGTTTGAATTAAAAAAAATAATAATAAAAAAAATCTAATCAAACCGAATGATATATTTTTATTAATTTATATATATTTTAAATTTTTATAAAATAATTATTTTATATTTAAATTTATTTAAATAATATTAAAAATCATATTAAAATAACATATAAAAAAATAAAATTAATTAAAATTTGATTCAAATAAATTAATTTTAAAGAAAAATTAATTTAAATACTTAAATTTTATAAATTTATAATATTATGTTCATCCGAATTGTTGTTATCTTTAACCAGGCAGTTTGATAATAAAGTTACGGCCCATCTTTTATTGTTGGCTTGTTTTTTTGGACACTTTAAAAGTTCAGCGTAATGGGCTGATCTCGAAGCTTTTAAATGTTGGTCCAATCAGAATAAAAATGAAAATCAAATTATTAGATGCGGTGGGCGTGGATTCACCTCAAATCTTCAGTTTCATTTTTTTTTTTTAATTTTTAATTTACCCTAAACTCATTTTTTTAATATTTATGTAATTAAAAAATTACACGCTTAAACTCATTTCAATCTGAAACTTTTAAATACCACCTTTAATAATTTTGCACAAATTGAACAGCAACCTAAATTCAAGGATTATTTATTACTTAAGAATTAATCATAATTAAGTTAGTATAAGAGAGAATTTGTACCAACCAAATCAATCAAAACTTTCAGTCGATTAAAATTTATTCTTTGATTTGTTTAACTAAAATGAAAAATAAATAATTTAATTATAATTTTAACTGAATTAAGGTAATTTCATTTAATTACGATTTTAACCGAAACCACTCGTGCAAATGTCAAAATTATGGCAGCGACACACCATCTTTAGTTCTTTACCACCGTATGAGTTGTTTCCCTCATAACATTAATTACTCTTTGTCATAGTTTACTATTGCTTTTAAAAATTACTTTTGAAATTTTAAGTTTGCTAACTAGGAAAAAAACAACGAGGAGCCAATGGTGGATGCCATGCAGGAGACAAAGCAAGGTGCAAACGTTAAGTGAAAAAAATGGCACGGTCTTTTGTTGGATCTCGGGATAAGGTAAGGATAGAATTGGGGAAAAGGAAGCAAAATATGACAGGCAAAGATGAGACAGAAAGGGACCCAAAGGTGACAAGAACCAGTTACGTAGAAGAAATTGTCTTGCATGGAAAGCACTTAGCAGCGGAGACTAGATGCCAGTCTCGCTGGCAACCATGAAATGCCTAGCTTGGAATTATTGTGGGCTTGGGAGCCTACATATAGTTTGTGCTCTTCAAACGCTATTGAAGAGATAAGATTCCGATGTTATATTTTTAAGTGAGACATTGATACCAACAGAAGCTTTAGAAAGGATAAAACTGAAATGCAATATGAACTCAGGTTTGGGTGTTAGCGCTATTGGCAAAAATGGTGGGTTGGCAATGTTATGGAGGGAAGGAATTGAAATGAACTTGGCTAGCTTCTCAAAAAACCACATAGACATGAATGTGGTGGATCGACAAAACCAACAATGGTGATTGATAGGCTTCTATGGAGAACCAAACACAAGTTCGAGATATGAAACATAGGCATTATTAAGACAGCTAGCAAGAAGCTTACATGGACCGTGGTTGTGTTTTGAGGATTTTAATGACATCATGTAGGACTCAAAGAAATGAGGTGGAGCTATAAGGGCAGAATGGCACATGAAGGATTTCTGAAATACTGTAGAAGATGCAGGTTTAAAAGATATGGGATTTAAAGGAATATGGTACAAATGGGTAAAGGGAAGAGTTATTAGTTGAATGATAAAAAAGAGGCTGGACAGAGCATTTGGAAACAAGCAATAGACAGACATGTTTCCTCGATTTTCGGTAGCAAATATGCCAATATCAATCTCAGATCACAATTCAATTTTGGTTGACACAGAAAGATGCAAAGAAAAGAAGAGAAAGGGTAGGACAAGGAAAAGGTTCTTCTTTGAAGCAATGTGGACAAAAGATGATACATGTGAGGGGATTATATACAGCAGTTGGAATGGTGGGGTAAGGGATAGTCCGAAAGAAAAAATGTACGAAGTAAGAAAAGAGTTAGGCATATGGAGTAATGCAATGTTTAGAAGGTTTCATAATGAGATCAAAATGGTGAGTTTAGAGTATGGGAAGCTTAAAATAAAGAACTTGAACATGGCAAATAAAGGAAGCAAGAGGAGCTAAGAGCCGAGATAAATGATTTGTTGGAAAATGAGGAATTATTTGGTAACAACGATCGAGAATAAACTGATTGAGGGATGGGGATAAAAACACAGCTTTTTCCATGCTTATGCAACTAGTAGAAGAAGGAATAATTTCATTAAGGGTTAAAAGATAGGTATATAAGATGGAGTAAATATGAAGATAGGATGCAAGATATAGCCCTTAGCTATTTCAAGAATCTATTTGAATCTTGTTAGCCTTGAATTTATCTTTAGTTTGAAATAACAAAATATTAAGCTAAATAAGCTTGATTAAAATTTTGAAATAATTTATTTAGTACATATTCTTAAGTTTTATTATTTTTTGTACTAAACAAATAATATTTTTTAAGTGATATTTAATATGAAAAATATTTTGAAAAATGATTTTGGACTTTAAAAAGATTTATTTAATACATATTCTTATAATTTATTGTTTTTGATACTAAATAAATAATATATTTTCAAAGTGATATTTGATTTGCTAAAACTTGGAATAAATTGCTTTAAACTCAAAAAGAAAAATTTCCAACAATTCTTTAAAAGAAAAATGATTCAAGATAAAAAAAAAAAAAAGAAACTTTTTTCCTTGTGTAAAGCATGTTTTATATAATTCTGGGAATAACGGATTGATCCCCTTAAGGATAGGTTCAATCCCTTTAAAAAATGAATCAACCTTTCCTGAATGGATCAATTGATTTTTTAGGCAGAAATGCTCTAAGTTTGAATTTTACAAAAATCGATTAATCCCTTATGAAAAAAGATTGATTAATTTTTTATTCAGAAAGTAAAATGATTTTAGAACATGCAAAATGGATTGATTCTTTGGCAAAATGGATCGATTAGGTAAAAAATAAATTGATCCCCTTAAAAATGGATCCATCGATTTTTGCCCAAATAACTCTAAAGTGCTAGTTTTTCAAATGAACAATGGGTATTTCTTAAAAATCAATTGCCAACAACTACAAACTTATTTCTTCTATAAAAGGGACTCTTCCAACACCATTGAAGCCTCGATAGCAAGCTTCAACAAGTTTCATATTCATACTCTTAAGAAATTATGAGTTTTAGAGTTAATAGAGCTTTAATTATGTATTCTTTGTATTTATTGTATCCAAATTATATTTATTTTTTTATTTATCATTCTTTGTATTAACCTTAGTAAACACTTACCTATTAGAGGTTTTTATTAGTTTGCAAAAGTTGTTGTATTAAAAAAAGACTTGGTGATTCAAGGGGTGAGCTATCCTCTTAAGTGAGATTGATAAGATTGGGTAAAATCTTAAAAAAGGTAGAGATTATTATTTTAGCCTTAAAAGATAGAAATTGTATCTTGAAAAAAAATTTTCAATTAGTGGATTGAATTTCTTAACAAGTGACGTTAAAGGAGAGGATAAAGATATCTTTGGAAAAAGACTAAACCTCTATAAATATTTGTATTTGATTTCTCTATTCCTATTCTTTTATATTCATTGTTATTTATTTATACTTTAATTTCATAATTTTCTTATATATTCTATTTTCCATTTATATTTATTTAAAAATTTATCTTTGAGAAAGAATTTGAAGACAATCTAATTCTCCTCATCTTGAATTATTATCTACATCTGAGCTAACAAATCCTAAAGACCAACTATGTTTGATGAGATCCTCAAAGAGATAGATGCTTGAGTCACAAATGAGATGAAAGAGCTCCTCATTCCAAAGTTCCAATCGGAGGAAATTCATTAGGTAATCATACAAATGCATCTATTAAAAACTCCAAGACTTGATGGTTTGCTTGCTTTGTTCTTTCATAAATACTGGCATATTATTGGAAAATATGTGATTGATTTTTGTTTATCTTGTTAGAATAAGGAGGGGCCGATCCATGAAGTGAATAGTACTAACCTAGTCTTAATTCCCAAAATAAAAAACCTAGAATAATAGCCAGTTTTCGACCTATAAGTTTATGCAATGTAATTTATAAGATCCTTTCGAAAATTCTGGCTAATAGGTTTAAGTAGATCTTGTCTTGTTGTATAAGTAAATCCTAAAATGCTGTTGTCATGGGGTGTTTGATTACTGATACTGTGTTGATGGCTTATGAAATTATACACACTTAAAAACATAAATGATCAAGAAAGGATGGGTATGTTGCCTTAAAACTAGATATGAGCAAAGCCTATGATATGATGGTGTGAGTGTTTCTAGAAGTCATTATGCAGAAGATGGATTTTATTGATCAATGGATTTCACAAATCATGAATTGTATAACTTCAATTTCATATTCCATAGTTCTTAATGGCAATGTTACTAATAGTTTTTGTCTAGAAAAGGGCTTCCACCAAGGAGACTCTTTTTCACGCTATCTATTTCTTCTATGTACAGAAGGCTTCTCAGTTATATTGAAGTAATACCAAACTGAAGGATGGATAACTGCCGAGAGAGCTAGTCAGAATGGTCCCCGAATTGCTCTCCTATTTTTTGCAGATGATAACTTAGTATTTATAAAGGCAAGTCCAATGGATGCATGAGAGTGAGGCGTGTGCTGCAGAAATATGGGGAAAGTTCAAGATAATAAATTAATTATGACAAGCCATCCTTATTCTTTAGCAAAAACACATTAGAGGAGTGTAGGAAAAGTGTCAAACATATGTTCGGAATCCATGTGACAACAGATCTAGAAAAATATCTAGGGGTTCCTATGGTGGGGAAAAAAGAAGAAAAAAAGCATTCAGAGAGATAACAAATAGGCTAAGGGGAAGAATACAACATTAGAGTGTGAAGGTGCTGTCCAATGGTAGGAAAGAAGTTTATATAAAAGCGGTCTTTCAAGTAGTGCCAATGTATGCCATAAGTTGTTTCTTTCTTCCTAAAGGTCTGTGTGAGGAGATAAATAGCATTGGGAGCAAGTTTTGGTGGAGGTCGAAACCAGAAAGGAGAGGTATCCACAGTCTGAAATAGGAGATGCTTTGTCAGAGTAAAGCGGTTGGAGGAATGGGCTTCAGAGTGGCTGTAAGCTTCAATGTAATGCTTTTAAGGAAACAGGGTTGGTGCATAATAAGAATACCATAGTCACTGGTTCACAAAGTTCTTAAGGCAAAATACTTTCCTAATTCTAACTTTAGGGAAGTAGAAATGGGTGCAAATCATTCACTTACTTGGCGTAGTGTTTAGGTAAAAGTTCTGGAAATAGGTTTACGATGGAGAGTGGGTGATGGAGGCAAGATGTGTAGGGTAAATCGTTTCAGAAACTAGAACTATGTGGTGAAACAATACTGAGTACATAATATAAGCTGGTTTTGGACTTAATTGATCCGAATGAAAGAAAACAGAAGGAAAAAGAGATTAAAAATGGTTTTAGGACGAGAAAGCACATATAATTTGTTGTATACCCCTAGGGTGTATGGGAAGAAAGGATCAACCTGTATAGGGACCAGAAAAAAATGGTGAATATTCAATGAGAAGTGTATACAAATTACTTAATAGACTACAGGAGGATAGCACAGCTGCTGCCTAGAAAAGATAAAGGTTTTTGGATGGCACCTAAACAATGGGATTTTACCAGTATTCAATAACTTAAAGAAATGAGGAATCGAAGTGCAGGAGATATACCAAATGTGTGGGCAAGAAAAAAATGTAGCAAAGAAAATCTGGAACATGGGTTATTGTGGAACAGAATGGACTAATGCAAATTAGAAAATGAGAAAGGTTGGCTTTGTAATATGTTTGAGAGGATGGACCAAAATAGTTTGGAGAAGGGGTTGACAAGAAGCTCGATGATTTGGCATAACAAAAATATAAAAAATCAAAACTAATGAAGTTAAAAAAGCTGAAGACACTGGCATTCATTGGATGATACTTAGAGGAGTATAGAGAAGCCCATGCCCACACGACCTTTGATGTTACTAATGAAAGTATGAGATGGGCACCACCAGATAATGGATCTGTCACGGCAAATTTTGATAGAGCACTGAAGGTAGAAAAGAGCATGTATGATTAGAAATTGTGGTAAGGGATGGAATCGGCCAGATTTTGGGGCAACGTTTAACAATAGTGAAACGAGTCAGAGATCCCACAACTGTAGAAGTCTTAACAGCAATTAAAGCCATTGAATATATGAAAGAATTGGGATTTTTGTCGGTCATAATTAAAGGTGATGCTTTAGAGGTCATAAACTTGGGGTAAGTAAAAGTCAATTTGAACCAATTAGACTGATTGAAGTTAAGTGAATTCAATTAATTTAGTTTGGTTTATTTGATTTTAGTTATAATCAATTTTTTAAATTGATTAAATTGATTAATTTGATCGATTTTTTATTTTTAAAATTGAAAATCAAATTGACTGAATTAACTGATTTTCTAATAAATAAAGGTAAAAAAATTGAGATAAATATTTTTATTTATTTTTTCTTATAAAATATTATTGAAATTATTAAATTTTTTAGTGATTTAGTTTGAATGATATTTGAGTTTGAGTTTTATTAAATTGAATTTATAGTTAAATAATTATTTATAATAAGAAAAAAATGATAAAAAAATTTAGTTATTTAATTGAATAGACTGAACCTAATTGAACCAATTTTGATCGATTTAATTATGATCAATTATTAAAAAATTTTCGATCGATACGATTATTTATTAAATAAAAGCTAATTAAATTGGTTATTGATTTTTTCAAACCGAACTGATCGAACCAATCAATTGCTCAACTCTACAAAAACCAACTAAAGTCTGATGAAGAAAGTTTATCAAGGTGAGTTGATCAATGATGCAAAGCTAATGGGGCAATGTTTCACTATTTTTCTGCTGTCCATTCTAAGAAAGAGGCAAATGAGGCACACAGATTGGTAAAGAATGCTCATAGATCACCCATGGAGTCAATGCACTAGGTCTATGAATGTCACTCTATTATTTCAGATGTAATTCTTGCTGAAAGATGTAATTCTTGCCGAAAGTAATATCTTATGATCTAATAAAAATTACTTTTTATAAAAAAATTCAGTTTAAAAACTTAATTTCAATCCAAATAAAAAATTCATTTGCAGACAAAATTATTATATTATCCATATATTTTATTATTTTATAATTATTTTTAAAAAATTTTAATTATTCAAAATATTTTTTACACTTAAAAATAACATTCAAATTTTAACCGCAACCGCATTATTAAACAAACCCTTATCAAAACTTTTTCTAAATACGACTGCAAGTCATGAACCCTAACCAAAACTTCCTTTTAACTGCAATTACAATGTTAATCAAGCCCTTATCCAGGTTGACATTGATAGACTTACACGTCAATGTCATCTGTCTTGAAACATCTCTCCTACCCTAATAAAGAAACAAAGCCATTGGGAATTACAAAAAGAATCGAGCTTTACATGTAAAATTCCCAATGACTTTAAGATCTCAATTTTATCGAAATCCTTACCAAGAATCTACCAGCTTCGAGGCCCATACCTGAAGCTACACTCACCAACATTGCTAATTACTGACCAGCAGCACTGCTTATTTACGATATATCAATCATAACCTACCATTATCAACAGAGTAATAAAACACTTAACAATTGACATTGCATTAGAAAGTAGAAAGTAGCAATTCTTGCAAGCAGTTTCTTAAAACCATAGTAGGTCTTTTACCCATTAAACTCCAGGAAAATACCAAAGTAGTAAAACATAGTTCGGGAATTAAAACTTAAAACATAAGAACAGAACATTAAAAGCACACCAAAGTGCATAAGACCACTAGATTGTTTGAAGACCAAACATACTAATACTACTACTTCAGAGACTCGTAGACATAATACTACTACTTCTTCAGATACTCGTTGACATATTATTACTACTTCAAATACTTGTTGCCCTTGTTGCCACTGCCACTTCCATAATAATCGACATTACGAAACCTCTCCTCCACCTGATATTCAGCATATCCACTTTTGTCCCCAACCCTGTAGGTGGAGGTTGTCTTGTACTCATCCTTGTAACCAACTTTCCCGGTTGATCTCTCCTTGAACGTCTCTCCTGTGGACACAACTTCCCTGTTTGTTGCACGAGCATAGCTGCCAGTTTGCTTGTCCACATAGCTTTCCTTTGTAGTAGTTTGGTTGAAGCTGGACTGCCCTCCTTGCTTTGACTGATAATTATAGGTAGTTGTCTGCTTCGGCACTACTTCAATAAAGCCACTATAAGCAGACTTCTTACCCTTGGAATTATTCGCCATTTTAAAATATCCTAAGGCACATAAAACAATATGATCAATAAGTGAAGATGAGATAAGACCAACAGCAATGACATGCATCATTAAGATATTCAAAACTAACATTCTCATTTCATTGTTTTCCAATCATGGTTGTCCAATAGAGGGCAAAACCTATTTAAATTATGTTTAGAGGAACTTTATCGCAAAGAGCTTGAAAACAAAAGCTACTCCACTTTCAAATACAGACCCTATTACTCAACCACGTAATTGACCCGCCACAATGCAAATATGTATATGTTGTTTTTCTTGAATAGAAATTGAAACGAAGAGTTATAAAAACAACATATAAAAGAAAATAAGATGAAAAGGACTAAAGCCATTATCCAATTCTTTATTTTATAAATATCCTGTTTTAAGTTTGTCAAAAGAAATCATAAAAAGTTTCACTCAAAGATTATGATAATCCAGATTTCAATAACCCTGCTTCTTTCAAAGAAATCATAAAATGTTTTCCCCAACCGATGGATTTTGGGTTTTCTTGAGTCTCAAGAAATAATTATAGGAAATTTACCCACTTTCATTTTTTTTTCTTTTTATTTTGAAAGGAGATTCAAACACAACATTAAAAAAAAAAAAATCTACACATTAAACACAACAGAAGGACATAAACAAGAAACTGAGCCTGTAACATAAACCACAACATAAAGATCTACATATAAAACATTTAAGTGTTCACCAAATAAATCTATTTGAACCCTAAAGGAATAAAAAATAAACAAATAAAAGGTTTCAGCAAACCTCACCTTTTTCTGGAGATCCGAAACTGTTGGGTATTCCAGAGAGTAGCGATCAAAGAAGCAAGTGGGGGACATCAAGTGTTTGGTGTTGGGTTTTATAGGCAAAAGGGAAAGCCAAAAAAAAACAGTCGGTAAATGGAAAGTCGCCGTCTTTCTTTTGGCTTCTGAATTACTATCATTTACCGCCCTTGATTTTACATGATGACTTTTCATATCTTTTTTCATTTTTATCGGATTTTTTCATTTGTAGATCATATCATAAGAATAAATACAAATGATTGTAATCAGAATCTTAAATTATTTCCAAAAATAATCAAAATCTTAAATTAAAAATATAATTATTATTATTCTTTTTATGAATGTATCACCTAAACAGTAAAGAGTATGAATAAATATATATTAACATTGTTAACATAATACTCCATATATAGAAGCTAAAGATTCTCTCCGAAAAGAAGGCAGTAGCTAATAATTTTCTTATAACACAAGAATACTCTAATTCAACTTAAAGTGACCATACGAAAATAGAAAATAAATGAGCTATGCAGAATTCTTAACCTAGTTATATCAAAATTTCTAACAGATTTTTTTAATTGATTGCTTTCAAGAATCCCATATTTCATTCTTTCATTTTAAAAAAAATGCATTTAGAAGAGTTGACTTTCTTGTCTCAGACTTGAGTTTATTTTGAGAATATAGTAGGATTTTTCAAATCAAGTAGTTTAATTTAAATTTTGAAATTTGATTTAATTAATTAATACAATTATTTGAAGAGATTATATTTAATAGATTTTAAATTTAAATTTAACCCTTTTAATGTTTTTCTGAATTTCAACCTTTTCATAAAAAATAATTTCATATAAAAATAAAAAAAAATTTTAAAAATCTTTCCATTGGTTTATATGGGATGCTGAGTTGAGATGAATATTTAATTATTTACCTTTCCTTTTAATTTTCTTCCTCCCTTATTTTTCACCAACTTTGGAAATTTTTAGATAATTATTACAATATCTTCAACAATTTATAGGAAAATGCCTTTACATTTCAGTTATTCTTAACTAAATACTACTAATCGTTTTTTATATGGGAGGCACAAGCATAAGATAATCTCTTTAGAATTATCAATTAAACCATCTCTCTCTCTTATTATGATGACATTCCGAGTAATCTGATGCACCATTGTTTACGTTACGTATCTTCTCCGGAAAAGTAAGCTTTTTACTTTTTTTGTTAATTTTTATACTGACCGAGTGAGATTTCTAATCGATAAGATTGCACACAGAGACCGAGACGATGGAAATGTATAGTTATTTTTACTTGTTTCAGATCTTTTTTCTCAATTTCCAAGGTAGTAGTCCTACCTCCTCAGCCCTAAAACCAGCTTTTCTTTTTCTTTTCTAATTTGAAGAAAGATCCAAACTTTTTGCTGAATCGATTATTACGTCCAGTTATTATTAAATATTTTCATATTTCCTTTCATAACTAATTTTTCAAGTAACCAAGTTTTTACTTTTTTTTTTTCTCTAAATGCATCAAATAAAAGAGTCATTGGATTTTTGGTTAAACGGGTGGGCTTGGGCGATTCAAATCTGGTCATAATTATTGTGTATTCAGATTGTTCTAAGATGAAATTATTTCGAATTTAAATCAAGTTCAAGTTCATATTATAAATAATTAGATTTTGATTTGTAATATTATGCTAACATAATATTACTGATTTTAATTAAATCAGTCTCAAATTTAAGTTTTTTTTTTTTTTGGAGAATTTTAGGTTTGGGATTTGAAAGTTTTTAATTAAAGGAAATGATTTGAAAGTTTTTGTTTGAGTTTTGGACGATTTTTTTGGGTGGTAAAATTGCAAATTTCAATATTAGATGTAGATTTTTTAAAGACGTTTTTAGGCAAATTGAATTTGAAGGATAAAAAAAGGAGGTCTAAAGGAGTAAGCGGGTGTATTTTTATGAAAATCTGACACCAACAATAGGTAGCAACAATAGTGAACAACGGCAATGACGAAGGTGAATGGCGAAAACAATAGTGGTCTAGTGTCTTAATCTGGATTTGGGTGATAGTTGGCCAGAAATTTAAGTTAGAGAGAGCGAGAGGTTAGAGAAAGGATGGGAGGAAGAAAATGAGAGAAAATGATGTTTTGATATCTAAAGTTTTTTTAGTAGTTTAGAATGTGATGTATCTCATATTTGATAAAAAAAAACTTAATTATTAGTGAATAAACTTAATTTTTGTATTAATTTTATTTATATTTTAAATAATTATATTTGAATAGAAATAATTATTATATGACAAATAGTCACAATTATTTGCACATAAATAGATGATTATTCATCTAAATTATAATTATAAAATGATCATAATAATTTGAATAAAAATTTGTATATGTTAATTTATTATAAATAGATATTTTAATATAATAATTTTCACTACTTGTGATCAAAGAATTTAAGATTTTGTTGTATTCTATAGATATAATTACTTTTACGAAGATGTTCTTCATGCATCAAAGCCAAGATTCTTTCAAATTATTTTTACTCCATTATTTATTTTTTGTAACAATTTAAAGATAATTATGAAATTCATATTTCACTTAAGGAAGATATGAAAAAAAAAATTGGCAAAGTTAGCAAAATTAATTTTTGAAACAGGCATTGAAATTTTCAAT
This sequence comes from Durio zibethinus, assembly GCF_002303985.1. The sequence continues at coordinate 22,131,294 of NW_019168159.1, forward strand.
TATCCAAATAGTTTCTTGGTGAAATAAATACTTAATACAAGATAAATTTCTTATTATTATATTTTTCTATTTTTTATATTTTATTAAAAGAATTGTTGATTAATAATTCATAAGAGACATTAAATCTCATCAAATTTTGCTTTCTTTATTGACTTAATCTTTTGATTCTGAATTAAATTATTTAATTTATGATTTATGATTTTATAGTATGTTATATGTGAATTTCTTGATCATGACATTGAATGGTCCTGAGTATAAAATGGACATAAGGTACTTGTTAGCTTTGGTTATGAATATTTTATAACTTTGTTATATTTTGGTAAGACTATGGTTATCAAATCAAAATGATAAAATCCTAGAGAATTATTTTAATAAAAGAAATTGTGAATTCATAAATTTGTTCAAAAAGGAAGCAAGTATATATGTTTTGATTATAAAATCATATTTTATGATCCATATTTCATAATTGCATTTTATTGACAAGAGAATAATGTATGATTCATATTATTTGATTTATATGATATTATTTCGATAAGAAATAAATATATTATCTACCATAACTTTAATTGGAGAAGTTATATAATTATTTGTAACTAGCTAAAATGTTTTTTTATTTGTTAGATGAAAATTTTAATGTATTTTATAATTTGGACACAAAATTTATGGTATTGTATGGTCATCCATGAAATTATGATTGTTTTTAATAACATGAACTGTGGTGGATATGACTTTAGTATCCATGACAAAATAATTTTATAAAAATTCATGAGTTGGTATATATGAAAGTCTCAAAAGGAGACCATAGAAAGTATGAGTATACTAAAAGAAAAAAATTTTGAAAGTAATTATATTTGACTTCATATTTATTGATGTATACCTTTATATTGAGTTAAAATGAAACAGTTTTTGAAACTTATATGAAAAGGAAATATTAAAATATAGAATATTTGCTAATTATCTTTCATTAAAAGTGGATTTGGAGGCCTCCAAAAAAAAATCACTAAATAGTGAAAAGATAAATGAAATAGCAAATTGATTAAAATATATATCTTGATAATTAAATGGGTCATTCTTTTATAAACGAATGTATATTTGCACATAGTGGGAGTGATGGTTTCTTCTAAGTTTTAAATAAAAAAAATAAAAAATTACCACCATAGTATTATAAGATTTGAGTCTAATTTTACTATGTGAAAATTATACAAGATAATAAGTTTAGTACAACTTATTAATGGAAAATCATTAAAAAGTTCTTTCAATATTTTAAAAGGACTAAAATGGTTTGGTCTATCCATTCAATTTATCCAATTGTACTAGAAAAATAATTGTATTACAAAATAGATAGAAGTGTAGAAATAGAATTATTGAAAGTTTTATATTAATGAGTATAGAGTTGTGGCCACAACCAATATCAGCTATTTCTAAAAATGACAAAAATGAGGTAACAATGTCTAGAGCATATGCATAATATGCAAAATGAAAAAATTTGGACATGTTAGCCTATGAATTTATTATATTAGAAATTTTCAATCTCAAGTGAGGGCAATTACCATAAAAGAAAATTTAATTTCAAGATATTTTTAGTAGTACTACAAGTAGAATGGATTTAAACTCTTACTATTAGACAAAATAATAGGAACCCAACTTTGATTTAGTAACTCTAATTATAAAGTTTAATGGGTAAAAATAAATTAGTATTATGTATTTATTAAACATTAGTAAATTCCATTTAAATTTTTAGTTACTAGTGTGATCCATTGCATGGAAAGGATAAGTTTTTATATTTTTAATGGAGTTTGTTATTTAAATGTATAAAGTAATTAAGATATTATGGAAACTCTATTTATATAAATATAGAAGTAGTGCCATTTTAATAAGAAGAATTATGGTCTCTTTTATAAATATTTATAAATAGGATAAACATATGGTCATAATAATGCTAAAGCGATTATAAACCTCTAACAAAAAATAAATATTATGTGTGTTATATCTTCAATTCTAACACTAGGAGTTGAAGTTTAATCTACAGACATTATCAACTTCATTATAATTTTAAGTTATATGCGCTAATTGAAAGTTTAAATCGAAAGATATTTTATTGTATTAATAATATTTATTTGTGTGAAAGATTAAAAATTAAGCACCAATATTATAAACTAGTGATAGATAGTTGGTAGTTTAGAATATGGTGCATCTCACATTGGATAGAAAGACTTAATTATTGGTGAATAAACTTAATTTTTGTTATTAATTTTATTCATATTTTAAATAATTATATTTAAACAAAAATAATTATTATATGACAAATGGTTATAACTGCTTGAATATAAATAGATGATAGTTCATATAAGTTATGATTATATAAATTGTCATAACTATTTGAATAGAATTTTACGTCTATTCATTTATTATAAATAGATCTTTTAGAACAATCATTTTTACTGCTTCTGATTGGAGAGTTTGAGGTTTTATTGTATCCTAGAAGCATAAATATTGCCTTTAGAAAAGTGTTTTTTACACCTCAAAGCTAAAATTCTTTTATATTATTTTTATTCCATTATTTATTTTTTCTAATAGGGTTTATTATGCCGTGCAAGCATGTTAATGTCGTTTTTTTATGACGTGAACATGTCATGTGGTCATTGCCATCACATGTAGTGTTCTCATAAGTAAACTGTTAAACATTAACGGTAGAGTGACAAAAAAATATTTAGATTTATTTAGCCAAAATATAATTTTGTTTATTTATTATTATTATTATTATTTCTCTCTTTTCTACTATTTCTTCTTCTTTTTCTTCTCTTTCTTCTTTTTTTTTTTTCATAAGTTTTTGTGCATTTAATGCACTAAGTACCAGCCTATGCCAAACACTAGTTTTGCAAGAGAAACTTCATGTTTAAAATTTCAATGATGCCTAAAAGTCATCGACGGCAGCTCAAATTTCTTCCCTAATTCCAAAAAATCTAGGATTTGAACCTTTAATAGCTTTATAAATTGAGCCTTTTAATTGCAAATGATGGATGATTTTTTTTTTTTATAGAAAAATCATGCCAAGATCTTGAGCTACTTAAGTACCAAAAACCATAATTTGCATCATTGCCAAACTTCTAAAAACCAGTCTACTTGAGACTCAAAAACCACCAAAAAAAAGCCTAACAATCTACCAACTATAAACAAACCCAACCATAATTTTTCTAGAATATGAAACCAAACCAAAGCCCAAAAAAAAAAAAAAAGTAGTCAACACATCCCTAAAGAAAATCATCACAAAAAAATTTAAAAAATCAAAAACAAAAGAATCGATTTAGGCCATTTGGAATTTTTTTAAAAAACTAATTTGGGAATCGTGTTTAAGAGATTGATGGTAGTGTTTGGAAAGTTTTTGGATTTTTTTTGAAATTTTTTGGGGTAGTTGGAATTTGAAAAAACTTAAACTTTTTGATGATTATTTGAATTATTTGACTGTTAGAATTTCAAAAAATCCATCAGATCTTGAAATAATTAAATTTTTTGGCCAACTTTAGAGATAAAAGATCTGAGGGGAAGAGAGAGAGAAAGAGAAGGAAAAGGAAAAATTAAAAAAAGTTAAATTTAGGCTATTTATAACTATAACAACATGAAGACGTTTTGGGCCAAGCAAATGAGCACATCGACCCATAACCCGACTCAAAATCCGCGCAACTCAGCCCATTTCCTAAACCTTTGAGTTGTTTGACTGAGCCGTTTGAGCTTATTTCAAACCTTGAGTTAGTGAATTGAGTCACTAACTGAGCCATTATTGACTAGAGTTGACCTAGGGCATTTTTTACATTTTATTCATATTTTCTATTTTTCAATTTTACTTTATTTTTATTATTATTTATTCTTATTTTTGTGATTGTTTATTTTTTTTGTGTGAACTTGATGTGGCATTAAAAATATTTTTAAAATTTGTGTGAAAAATAAAATGTTTTGGTTAAAATTTTATTTAAAATAAATGAGAAAATATTTAAAAAAAGTTGAAATATCAAAATGTCTTAATTCTTTGAAAATAAAAGAATAAATTAACATAAATTTTGAAAAAAAAATACTAGGGGAAAAGTTGAAATATCAATTTATCCTTAGAATAAAAATTTGAAAATATTTATGAAAAGATTGAAATATTAATTTTTCCTAAGTCTTTTGAAAATAAAAATAAAATAAACAAAAAAACTTTTGTTTTGAAAATATTTAGGAAATATCAAATTTGAAATAAACAAAATAAAATTTGAAAAAAATACTAAGGAAAAAGTTGAAATATCAAAATTTCCTTGGAATAAATTTTTTGAAATGTTTAGAAACAATTTGAATTATTGATTTTTCCTAAAATTAAAAAAAAAATTTGTTTGAATTTTCCAATGATGGAATTACTAGAAAGTTGTAATAGCAATTTCTATTTAAATTTTTAGGTGAGATATTATTATCTAAGTATTGCTAAAATATTAAAGTATTTAGAAAATTTTTCAATATCAAATATTCTAATAAAAAATGTTTTTGAATCAAATAATGAAACTTTTTTAAAAGTGACAATAGACACCTTCAGTATTCTTGAGATCAGGAAATATTTTTAAATTTTTGTTAAAATATTAGAGTAACTTAAGAATAATTTCAAATATTAAATTCTTTTGAAAATATTTTAAAGAAATTTTGCTAAGCTTAATGATAAAAACAAAATTCGTTGGTATTATTTTTTAGATGGGTAATGTAAGGATACTATGACCTTTGCTACATGAAATCGTACTTCCAAATCTAGCTTTGGTTTGCAGACCAAAAAGATAAGAATGATGGCCAATCGCACTAAATAACAAGATTACTAGTGATTTGTATTTTTGTGTCTAGTGATTCAGAAATTGTTATGACACTGATTAATAAATTTATTTTGGCTTAGGAAAAAAAGACAATTAAATAATCTAAGAATTTCTAGGCAGCGATATCAGTATTCTAGTCATTTTTTAATAAAGTTCACAGATGGTGAATGAATCTATAAACTAAAGCCATATTATTAAAAAAAAAAAAAGGTAGAAGCAATTTGTTCGCATTTTATCTAAAGCTATAAATTTTCTTTTGTCTTATGTTTGAAAATGAGAATATACCTTGCCATCAAATATTAAATTCTTGTATGTTGTGAGTTCAATTGCCATTATATAGATTTAGGTTATTTTATGAGTTCAATAGTCATTTTTACATTTAGGTTATTTTGTTATATTTTTTAAGTTCAATTGTCAATGTTATATTTTGTTATAAGGCATAAGGTCAATCAACTGATGAATGTTTGACTCAAGTGATAAAAAGAATCTATTCTTCTTTTTGTTGTTTGAGTTTGAATCTATTAAAAAGTTGCGTAAAATAATTTCTCATAAACCTTGCTTGAATTAGCTTAGATAAAAAAATGGATATATTAAAATTTAAAGTGCCAAAACTTTATCACCTAAAACAAAAAGGAAAGGACAATTTAATTCCAAGACATGTTATGATGGTTTTAAGGACCTTCCTTAATTGAAACATGTCCAATGATGAAAAGATTAGTTGTGAGCTTGAATAGGCTTTCATTAGTTGACATTGAATTTTACTTGTATGATTGTTTGAGTTAAAAGTAATACGATTTATCTAAAGGTTAATAGTATTCGTGGTTTTTAAATGTTAACTTAAATTCTATTTTAGTTTCTAATATTTAAAATATTTTAATTAAATCCTCAATTGTTAAAAGTTATACGATTTTAATTTTTTCGTCTATGAAACCATCTAAATTGAAGGTAAGTGCCAGCTAGTGTCACATGAATAGTGCCAGGTGGTATCTTATATGGCAAATGAAAGGATCAAAACAGAATTTTGCTCAAATTTTAAGAATTAAAGATGATATTATCTGGAATTTTTTAAATTTTAGTTATATTTTATAAAATATTATTTTTAAATAATGTTTTAATTTTTATTTTAATATAATTTATTAGTTCAATATTTTTGTTTTTAATACAAAAATAGATTTTGAAAAATTAAAATTAAGTTAAAATTTTCAAAATCTTTTTTTTAAATCATACTATTTTAAAAAATTAAGTAAAATTTCTATATATTGGTTTAAAAATTAAAGAAAAACTCCATATCATTTTAAAATATTAAGTAAAAATTTTTCATATCATTTCAAAAATTGATTTATTAATTTATTCATAATTTTTTTTCTATTGAAAAATTTTATTTTCGCTATATTCTTTATTAAAATTTTATAGTTATGAAAAATAAGAAAATAGAGAATCATAACGACTCTTAACATCGTTGATCCGATAAGAGGAAGAAATTGAATTATTAAAAATAATATTTATATTTTATATAAATATAAATTTTGTAATAGAAAATATATTCGAAATAGATTTTTTTTATAGAAAATAGATTAATAAATCTTTTTTTTAAAATGTTATGAAAATTTTACTTAAAATTTTAAAATGATATGAAGTTTTTTATTAATTCTTTAAATTGATATAGAGATTTTATTTAATTTTTGAAATGATATGAAATTTTTGTAAAAAGAATTTTGAAAATTTTAAGTTAATTTTAAATTTTTTAAAATCTATTTTTTATTAAAAATTTTATTTTACTGATAAATCATTCTATAATTAAATTAAAAAATTATTTTAAATTGTGATATTTTAAAAATATATTTGAAATCTAAAAAATCAAAATTTCTTTAATTATTTTTATATTTATTTTTCTTCTTATAAAATATATTTGAAAAAAATGATATTTAATGTTTTTATAAAAAAGTAGATTTTCTAATAGAAACTAATATTTTCTATTATAATTTATAAGTAAAAGAATATTTTTAATAGAAAGTAGATTTTTTAAAATGGTATAAAATTTAAAAAAAAAAAAAGATTGTGAAATGTTTAACTCAATCTTAATTTTGGAAATCTATTTTTGTCAAATACAAAAATTGACTAATAAATTATATTATAATAGAAAATTAACAATATTATTTTAAATTTAATATTTAAAAATATATTTAAAATATAAAAATTTTAAAATAATAGCATTTTGAGTTTCTAATTTTTGAGCAAAATTCTATTTTGGTTTCTAATTCCTACGTCTACCACATGAAATGCTAGTGACGCCATTCAAATGTCATCAATTGGAATTTATTTTCATTTTAAATGGTTTCATAGATAGAAGGATTAAAATATGACAACTTTGAGTAATTGGAGATCCAATTAGAACTTTTAAAGATTAGGGACCAAAATGTAATTTGGATCAAAATTTAGAGACCAGAATGTTATTAACTTTTTAAGTGAAAATTGTTTTGAGTATTTACTATTTAAGAGTTTATTTGGATAAGAAGTGAGATTGACTCCGGTGAAATTAAAAACAATAGTGAAGGTGAGATTAGTTAATATAGTGGTGAGATTAAAATCAATGGTAGGATATATATTTAGATGCAAAAGTAGTGGTAGTAGTGAGATGAATTATAGTAAAAAAAAAAACTATTAAAGACATTATAAATTATATATAATAAAAATTTTAAAATTTTTAATCTTTATGAAATTAATAAATAATTAAGAATTTAAGAAATTAGTTTTATATCTAATAATAATTTTATTAACAAAAAAATTGAAATTAAAATTTTAATTATATAAAAATAAATCATTTAAAAACTTTTAAGTAAAAAAATTAATAAATAAAATAAATAAAAAAAAGACCAAACAAGTAAAAACAAATTGATAGGATAGAAAATGTAGATTAAAAAAGTTGCCTTACCTTTTAATATAAAAGGGAAATTAGAAAGAGGATAATTATGAAAAAAAAGTTGCAATTGCATTCATTAGACCTATGAAAGTTCAGTATTGAAGGTGCAACCCAATCAAAGTGTTTGCTATCTAAACATATTTATAGTACGATTAAACCCTTTAATCTCACCGCATTGAAAGAACTTTTAAATCTAAATTAGCAATAAATCATTTTTACTTTTGCCTTTTAAATAATGTTTTAAGCCCTACTTTGATTTGTACTTTTGTGATTTTATATAATATCTTGGGCTTTGAGTTTTTTTTAAGTGGTAAGAGATTTTTGGTTTTATTTAGTGTATATATATATATTAAAGTTAATCCAAATAGATTTATTTATATTGAGTTTTGCAAATTTATAAAAAATTATTTTTTCACAATCTTTTAGCTGTTTTGAATCAAAGCAACAATATACTTCACTAAAAGGGTTTAGGTCTTTAGTAGCTTTTTTTTTTTTAACACTTAGTAGTATTTATAAATGACATTAAACGATTTGCGGCATTTGCAAAAAATGTCACTAAAAGTGTTGGCTATTGTCAAGAAAAATAGCGATGTTTTTCCATAAAATGCCACTATTTTAGCAACGTTTGTATCTAAAAAATGTTGCTAATTTAGTGGCATTTATATAAAAAAAATGCCACTAATATGGTGACATTTATATCATAAAATATTGCTATATTAAGCAGCGTTTATTAGGACAATCGTCACTAAATTAGTGGCATTTATATCATAAAAATACTGTTAATTTAATGATGTTTTTATGATAAAAACGCTGCTAATTTTAGTGGTGTTTGTTATGATACAAACGCCACTAAATTTAAAATTTAGCGGTAATCTCAAACACGAATGCCACGAAATTAAGAAATTTACTTTTTTTTTAAAAATTTCTTTTAATATTTATTATTTTCATTAACATAAAATATTAAAAGAAATAAAAATGAACTTAAATTCAGAAACTGAAATTAATAAATACTTTATTCACGTTCAAATATACATGTAATTAACACAAAGTTTAATAATTAGTATAATAACATTCAAATTATTTTAGTATATTAACCAAAAAATTTAAAATGTAAGAAATTGATTACTGCATAGATTTGAAAGGCTATCATTTGATGAAGGAATTTTTTTGATCACTAACGTACTTGAGAACTTATTGAATAATATCATACAAGTTTTAACACTTAATAATAAGCTATTTTTAATGTTAAAAATAGAAATATTTACTAGATATAATACCTGAGCTGGTGGACCATCGAGATTAGTTCTTGAAAATTATTGTTACACAAAATTCATAAGATAATCAAATTGATCATGCAACTGCTAAAATTTTGCATGATCTTGATCCATTCTAGCACGTTCTTCTTCAATTTTGGCACGCTTCTATTATCTTTCTGCTTTTATTTGTTAGAAACGTTGCATAGTTTGCAACTCCTCTCTCAATATGAAAATGTCTTGCGAAGATTGACTTACTGAGAATGTGAATTCCTGAAAGCTACATTCATAGTAGGTAGATAGTGTTAGACCCAATCCAAGGCCTCGGACTCATCCATGTCTTTCTTTTCCAGCAACTTCTATGAAAATCCAAATTTTCAAATTTTGCATGTTGACAAAACCATCAGATACTATTTTAATCTCAGTAGCCATTTTCTCATGTTGACAAAACTATTAGATGCTATTTCAATCTCAGTAGCCATTTTCTCTTTCACTTTTTTCTTGTAAATTAATCAGATAAAGCTATCAAGTTTAATGATTAATTCATACTATGATAAAAATAGCAAATCTTTACTTTCTGTTAAAAAAGATGTAACAAATTATCACAATTTTTTGTGTTTCGACATTCAGATGAGATCTATTTTTTTTTTGTGTGTTAAGCAAAAAATTTTCACACGTCAAATTTTGTCGCCCATCTCAATCTTCTATATAAAAATATATGTTATTGTTAAATACATATAAATCGTAACTTATTCATACATATTAAGCCTATCAATCATGTTCAAAATTTCGAATAAGTTTAATATCATGTATTTAATATGTCTAAATTGTTAAATAGAAATATAATCGTAAGATTATTATTTTGCCCTTTAACAACACAAAAGTCTTAAACAAACGTAAACAATAAAAACATTTTGGCTTTTCACACATATTGATCATAGAAACCAAATTCTATTATTTGGTCAAGTTTAATATCATGTATTGAAGCCATCCAAACTGTTAAAATAGAACAATAACAACAATTTTGTATTTTTACCTATTAACGGCACAAAAAGTCCTAAATAGATGTAAACAATAACTTTTTCATACACATAAACTATGGAAACCAAGTTCAATACTTTGGATAAGTTTAATATCATGTATTGATACTATCAAAACTATTAAAACAGAACAATAACTGTTAATTTCCATTTTTACCTTTTAACGGCATAAAAAGTTCATTCATTCGAATAAGTTTAATATCATAAACTTACTATTTCTTTTTACTTTCTTGCAAAACTTTTTGATTCACTTGTGTGGCTATATTTCTATTGCTTTTTGCTACCAATCCCAATTTGTTCTTTCTTGTCATAAAAAATAATTGAGTATATGGTAGAAATACAAGTATTACCAACTTAAAGCATAAAACACTTTTATTATTTAAAACTAATATTAAAAGTTATAAATTAATACCTCTCTTTTTCTTGAGAAACAAAATCTAACTAATTATTCATATTGCCACCTAATCACATTATAGGGTAGGTTTTCCATTGTGGCCTCTACAGTAGTATTTCGATCGAAATACTTTTTCTTCAAATTATGCTTATAGTCTTTCCATTTCTTTCCCAATGACTTAAGCATAAATGAAGTTGATATTTCAAGTACAAATCTTGACTGTAATAATACAAAAAGAAAAGTTTGAATCAATAAACCAAATGTAAAATAATTATATTTTTAAATGTAATTAATTGTACTAATACTTTAATAAAGTTTAAAGTATCAGCCTTAACTTCTGATAGAACTTTATGCCATGTTTCATAATGAATAGGTAATTTCATTCAATTACGGGCAATCATGCCTAGAAATCTAGCCAACAGTTAAGCCTTTTCATCAATTGGTTGCTTATCAGAGTTTGTAGACACTACAATATGCTCATTCGGAGGTAGTGCAAACAATTCCGTCAAAGTTGTATGGCCTCTGGTCTTCTATTGACCATTGTTATCAACTGCAAAAAATAAAAAATCAATTTGTAAAATGCCAATACTTTAATCATTATAATCGAATTCTAAATATAGGGTGTATGATACTTGCATTCAAATTAAAAGCAAAATTAATTGACGAGATATTATCTAAACTTGAACCTCCTGTATTGTCGATTTAATAGCAGTTAAAAGGTTAAAAGTGATTGTGTTAGAACCGATAGTACGTTTATTCCCCTCTAAAAAGATTTAGTCCATAGCTAATATCAACAGGTGCTGTAGATGGTTCTAAACTAATATCTCTGATATGTATTCCTTTTAATTTACTCCTTCGTATTGTAGCTTACCTACATCATAAAAATGAATATATAAAAGATATTAGTTTAAAACAAATATAATGACATTGAGAAGTTAAGAAACCATAACCAACGATATATAAAATACATATCAATTTAATTAAATTAAAAGATAATGTATGATTTACAATATAATAAATATACAATAACGAATACGACATTAATTACATACGAGTATTTATTACATTATGTCTTAAACACTCGAATTACAAAATATAGATGATCCATCATGGTTCATAAATGTCTTCATTAACACTTTCGCGGACCCACTAAGCATAGGTACTAGAGATATTTTCATCCAAGTTTTGTTCAGCAAAAGGATAACATTCAGTTCCATGTTCAACATCATCTATTGTATCTAACCCTATATCAAATAAGTCTCTAGGTGTGTTTCGAAGAACAATAAACCAACCCAATTCTTTGGGGTCTTCAAAATAAAAAACTTGTTTGACTTGAGATAAAAAAATATAAGGTTCATCGATGAGCTGTTGTCTAATGTGAATTAATCGAGAAAAATTCACAAGTGTAAATCCAAACTGATCTTTCTTAATATCCTTTCACTATTCACATTAGCTAATCACACCGAAATAAGACAACTTTTCACTTGCCATAATAATCCAACTCAATGATTTCATTAATCATGCCATAATAGTTAACGTAATAATCTTCTAAAGGGTTTGTGTCTCTAGGACTAGCCTAGCTAGTAGTTAATGAAGTAGCAACAACTCTTGAATTTTGTGTACTTCTAAATCTTTCATGAGATTTAGTGTAAAATCTAAATCTATTGATGATAAAACCTTTGTATCGTTTCACAATCCTGTTCGGACATTATGAAAGACACTTTACCTCTTCACTAACAAGCCTTCCACTCTAAACCTATAAAGGTGGAATAAATATATATATATATATATGTTATTAATGTTAGTTATATCTAAGCATTTTATGTAAATTTCTCATAATGGGAAGTATAGCATTACTTACATTTGCTCCTAACCATTCATGAAAGTTTTTTACGAACAACTTATCAAGCTCTCGAGGGTTTGATCATCGATAATGTGCACGAGCTCTCAAATTATTTCTATACTCACTACAAAGCATTATGATAAAGTATTAACAATAACAAAAAATATAATAAATTATGCTTAATGGAATGAATTATTTCCTTGTAAAAAAACTTACATGCGAAATAATTCAATTGAGTCATGATGGAAAAAAAATATATCGATGTGTTTGTGCCCAAGATTTATCATCTAAATCCACCATTTCAGCTTCGCCTACTGGTTGTCCAAAATTTAAAAAAAAAAAAAACTGTAGGCAAAGTCAATATGCTGCATACCAACATTTCTTGATGGTCTATTAAATCTCATTTCAACATCTTCCAAATAACAAGAACAAAATATCATACACTCTTTTGCTACATATTTTTTAGCAATAAAACCTTTCGGATAGTGTTTGTTGCGACAATAAGGCTTTAACCTCCCTAAAAACCTATGTCATAAAACATTTGTGATATATCTTTTTAACTAGAGTGATATGATCAACACTAACAACATAATCAAGCAATTAACAAATAATACCTTTCGATAGGATACATCCATCAATAATAAACTAGTATAGCAACTTTTACTTCATATGAAAGGTGGATAATCAAATGCATCATAATAGTGAAGAAATTTGGAGGGAAAATCTTCTCTAAATGGCATAAAGTAATGGTGGCTTGATCTTCAAGTTTGTCAAGCTCTTCCATATTCAAAACTTTCCCACATAGAGCTTTAAATATGTTACTCAATTTAATTACTACTGAAGTGACTTGCTTTGACATTGATGAACGTAAAGAAAGGGGAAGTAAGTTTTGCATCAAAATGTGATAATCATGTGACTTCAATGAAATTTTTTTTTGCTCATTCAAATTCACACATCTCAATATATTTGACCCATAGCCATCCGAAACTTTCATATTTTTTAAAATCATGCAAAACATATCTTTCTCAGCTTTAAAAATCACAAAACAGGTAAGAGGCAATCGATATTTACCATTAGAAAGCAACTTTGGATGAAGGTTAGTGCCAATCCCTATATCAACTAGGTCAAGCTGATTTTTTAAGTAATTCTTTGATTTTTATTCACATTAAGAATTGTCCCAATAAAATTTTTGCAAACATTATTCTTTATGTGCATCAAATCAAGATTATGATGTAATAAATTATATTCTCAATAAGGTAATTAAAAAAAGATACTTTTTTTTCACAACTCAGACTCATTGGGGTCATTTTCTTCATCGTCCTATTCGTCACTTTGAATATCAAGATCACCAACTTGAGTATCAGTATCACCAACTTGAGTAATATGAGGCTAGACACCTACAAAGATGTCCTTCACTCTTTTTTTTTATTGAGTTATTTTTTCATAAGTGAAATTGATATCTTTTAATTTTGATAAGATATTAGACCCACTAATTGGTAAAGGCGATCTTTTCAACTCTTCAGTTCCATCAAAGAGATGTTTTTAGAATCTAAATCGATGATTATTGTCTAACCATCAATGAAAAGTTTGGTGAATGGTGTTTCTGAACACATTGCTGAATGATTTGTTGAATGGTGTTTCTGTAATACGATATTGGTTGTATTTTATTACGTATAGTATGAAATTTAAAGAGACAGTTTAGTGTATTTTGTATAATTATGATCAAAATTATAGGTATTATGGACTTTAAAAAACATACTTCTCATTCTACTGAACATGCATAAGACACACCTATAGGCAAAAAAAGAAAAAGAACGGGACAAAATAAACAAATTAAAGTGAGTGACATAAAAATTCACGTAAACTTCAATCAAAATGGACAGCTTGTGTCAGATGGAGTTGTCATGTTGGCTACCCATATTGGTGCTGTCGTCCATAGTAGTATTTCAATTACGTACCATGATCTAAAGGATGGTATATGGGAGTTGGTTGTGGTATGTTTATTCAACTATTTCATAAAATTTCTTAAATGATCATTTAATGAAAATTCAATGTGTTCATGCTAATTGTGTTAAATTATTTAGGAATAGTTCAACATCCTAATTGAGTGTAAAAAGCTTGTTACAATATGCTAAAAAAGTATTAAGAGACTTTAAAAGCAGATTGACAACCAAATATATTTTGTCGCTCACTGATCAAAGTAATGTATTGGCTATTCCATCTACATCATATGTAGATGTTATAAGTATTGAAGATTGAAGAATTTTTGTTCAAGATCGATTATCAGAAGATTTCTCCATACGCAAACCCATTACAAAGAAAATTGTTTATAAGATTTTATGCAATATATTCAATATCTTCATATGTGATTTAGTAATTTCTTTCTTTTATAGAAAATCAAAGTAAACCAAAAGAACATTCGGGCCAAACAAATATAGCACCATCAGATAGTGAGAAAAGGATATGCAAATGTCAAGTATGAGCTTGTAAGTATTTGCACACTTATTTTATACTCAAATGAATATTTTTAAACATTCATTTCATAGATTTTAATTCTTATATTGTGGTAATTTATTAGGAATCAACTAGCTCTGGTACCAAAATTTTCATATGGGATGTGTGGAAACAAGAACATATACGGAATGATGGATCCTTTACAGATAAAGTAACCAAAGAATTGGCTAAAAAGATTGTATGTATAATTGCTCATTAAATCATGTATGATTGGCATTGTGGTTGTATGCATGACTTTATACTAGCTTATATAGATTTATTATTATAGCCATCTTATTATTGTTTTTCAAGATGATTATGCTGTAAAAGTTAAATTTGGTGAACTGGTAACCCAGTATGGTGAAGATCCATTGTCTTTAAAATTAAGAGTTAAAGAAAAGCATGGTCGAGTTCATGGGGTTGGTAAATATTTGTTGCCATCAAAGTTTTTCAGTAATCAACCTAAAATCCCTTGAATGACAAATGCACAATATGAATCAATCATTGAGCAACAACAGCAATGACTTGATGACTAAGAGTAATGCCTCAATGAGTAATAGCAATGACTCACTGTTTTGGAGGCGATTTTGATAGCAATGCAACTTAGCATGCCTATAGACCAGTCGGATAGCATTATCCACCTAGGATAAGCTTTCGTTGCAAGTCAGGCAGGGAACCCAACCTCTGCTACCAGCCATGAAGTATGATTTTGTTTATAAGTTTAATATTTATTTGTTTATTATATTTATTGATTTAGTTTTAATACTTATATTTCATTATTTATTGGAGCATGATATTGAGACGCAAAGCATAACCCTTGCTCAAGCTACCATAGATGAGTTATCTAATTATTCACTTGATCATTTATCCAGAGAAAACTACATAACCATTGAGTTTAAGGATAGGTTATTTGATCAACCATCATTTTTTTACATTGGTGTGAATGAGGTTAACGAATTTTGTAAATTGGATGAAATATCAGTTGTTGATATTGTTGCTTATATGAGGTTAGCTTATAAATATAAATATGCAAACTCAATATGTATTAATCTATATTACGGTGTATTACCAATTAGTATTGTTGATTGTTATTGTGCAACTTCTTATATAGAGAGGTTAATGCGAGACAAATGACCCATCAATTCAGATTTGTTGACTTCAATTTCATTAGTGAGAAGAGTGGCACAATCACTTTTTGTGCTAATTATGTGATTGAATGCATGAAAAAATAAACTGATTATTATTTGCTTCCATATAATGCGCAATAAGTTATATTCATACAAATAATTATTCTAACATTACCCAAATCTGATATGATACATAATCTGAGCATATCATTCTTATTATTTTGCAGTCATCATTAGCAACTTATTGTGATTGATACCAATTCCTTAATGCCATGCTTACTTAATTCTTCTCAACCAACGACGATACCTAATCCCAATATTAAATATTTTATAAAGAGTTATTACATGTTATTATATTATATAGCTTCTATTTCTTCATAAGTAATTTTATTTATATATTAAGTAATTTTTTTCTTTTCAATTTAAGGTAATATCTGCATGTGATAAGAAGGCAAAGATAAAATGCGTGTTATTATCGGTAAATGTGAAATTTATTCTTTTTTGTTGAGTTTGTGTAGATAAATGTTTCCTAAACCCACTAAATTTAATTTTAAGTACCTTGTCAACCCAGATATATTGATGTAGATATTATGTCCTTCGTTTTATGAGGAAAATAGTTTTATATGATTTTATGACCAAACCATTCCAAGTTAGTATAAATTTCATAAAGTCATTATATCTTAGAAAAAAGCTAAATTATGTTCTCATTTATTAACATTTACTTTTGATATATATATTTTTTTAGTGGGAGAGTAAAGAAAGCTTCATGGTAGACAAACTTGATGAAATCTATAAAGAGTGGTGTGAGTATGTATTATCATTTATTGCTAAACCTTGAGGTTGGACATTATTGGTTAAGTGTAAATATATGAGATCATTTGTTATAATGTTTTTAACATGCCATGTTGAATGGATAATTTAAGTTTGTAGATTGGGGTATTGGTTTAGTATTATTGGTATATATTTGTTTTATATGAATACCCATATATTTATATTTGAGAAAAGTATATTTATATGGCAACGTTATTAGTTTTAAATTCGGATGTGTGGTTGATTTATTGAAATACAACAATGTTCATAATGTAAATTCCAAAATATAATTCATAATATCACATATATAAACCAAATGTTTTCTGGGCATAAATATACAACTGACTTCAAATGTTTTCTAGACATAAACCTACAATTGACTCACATATATAATTAAACTAATTTTTTTAAATGGGATTACTAAAGGCATTTTTATCCAAAAAATACCTTGAATAATTCTCAACAAAATGTTATTGAAGGCGTTTTTGACCAAAATTACCTTCAATAATCCCTCATAAAAATTTATTGAATGGATTATTAAAGGCATTTTCGGTCAAAAATGCCTTCAAGAATCCATTTCAAATTTTTTGTATGGATTATTGAAGGCATTTTTGACCAAAATCGCCATCAATAATCCTTCATAAAAATTTATTGAGTGAATTATTGAAGGCATTTTTCTACTAAAAATGCCTTTAATAATTCTTTTCAAATTTTTTTTTATGGATTATTGAGGTAGTTTTTTGCTAAAAACGCTTTGAATAATCCCTTACAAATAATTCCCTCAAAAATCCAAAAAACACTAAAGAGAAGGATCAAACCTATGACCTTATGGTTAACAACCGTATGATCTAACCGACATAGCTACTCTAGTTTTATTAAGCCAGCCCCCCTTAAATGATCTTCTCTAATTTTTAACAGAATTATTGAAGGCCTTTCTGACAAAAAATACCTTTAATAATCACCTATATTTTTTATGAGGAGATTATTTAAGGCGTTGTCTACCAAAAATACCTTCAGTAATTTTCTATCAATTTTTATGATAGGATTATTCAAGGTATTTTAGTCAATGAACACTGCTAATTTTTGTCTTGGGTGGCATTTATAAGTACAAAAGCCATTATTTGAATATTTAATGGCATTTTGATAAAAAAATGCCTTAAGTTTTATAAGAATACGGAAGCTAGTAGCGTTTATAAGTGAAACGCCACTTCAAAACTGCCATTAATCTTCTATTTTCTTGTAGTTATTCCATTTTGTCACTTGAAACAACAATCTATTGGTGTTTTAGATCATAATTTGAGTCTTTATTTTATGTCCTAAGAGATGTTACGAATTTAATCTTGCTAGTTTCCTATTTAAAGTCCAAATCATCGATTAAAAGTACTTTTTTTTTATCAACTATCCATTAGTGCTTCGTGCCCTACTTTGAGTCTTTATTTTATGTTCTAGAAGGCCTTAGGAATTTAATCTTACTAGTTTCCTATTTAAAGTTAAAGTCATCATTAAAGACTCGGTTTCCTTCAAGTTGTTAATGAGCAATTATGCTCTTAATGAATATGTAAAGAAAGCAATCAGATTCTAAAGTTGAATTTTGATAATGAATTGTTTAGTTTTGATAGGTACTTATGAAACTGAGTTATTTAAGGTCTCACGAAAGTAAAATATTGCTTATAGATGAAATTTAAGTTGGAGTTGCAAAAACAGAATAAAAGAGAAATGAGACACAGAATTTAAATGACAAAAAAAAAAAGTTTCAAAATTGAGTTCATTATGCAATCTTTGGAAATTGCAAATTTTATATAAATTTGAAATTTTGTATGGACATATGACAAACTTTATGGGGATTCAACCACTACCATAAAAAAAAAAAAATTTATTACCTACAAATTTTTTCATCACTAATTACCAATGGATTATCGATAAAATTTTTAAAACACTTTTACTGATAGATTACTGATGGATTTTATTGATGGAATAAAACTTGTAGGAAATTCGTTGCTAAAAACTTGATACGAATTGTTGCCAATTTTATCGATGGATTTATTAACGAAAAAATCTATCTTTAAAAAAAAATTCAAAATTTTTTTTTGGACATTATTGACGAAAATTTCATCAATAAAAGTTATCAAAGAATTTTTTATTATTGACGAAATTTCTATCGATATAATTGTTGTTAAAATTAAAATTTTCAAACCCCACAACTGTTGGACCTCTTACCTTTCCCCTAAATTAACAAATCCCTATTCCCTTTCCCTCTTCTGTCCCCTCTTCATTTCTCCCCTTCTTTCCCTCATTCTTTTTTCATTGCCACCTTGTTGCTTGCATCGTGACCTTATCCCTTAGCTAGCTCCAATTAATTTTTTTTTAATGAGTTTATTTTATGTTTATTTTTTTTATTGAGTTTAGGGTTTAATTTTTTGTTTTAAATTTGTTGATGTTTTGGTTATCAATGTGTTAAGTTTTTGTTAGTTAATTATTTGTTAAAATTTATTTAGGTTTTGGCTAACAATTTATTAAGGTTTTTGTTAGTTTTATGTTTGTTGAAATTTATTTAGGTTTTGGTTATATATTTGTTAAGATTTGTTGATGATATATTTTTACCAGATTTTTTTGTTGAATATTAATGTTGAGTATTATTAATTTTTGTTTAGATTTATTTTTAATATTGTTTTTAGGATTTTTTTTTTATTTGTTGAGTTATTTATTTTTTATTTGTGAAAGTTTTGTCAACATTTGTTGAGTTTTGTTATATATTTATAAAGTTTTAAATGTGTAAGATTTAAGGTTGGTTAATTTGATTTTGATGTGTATTAATATTTATATATATATTTGTATGGATATTTTATATTTAATATTTTTTAGATTTTAATAATAATTTTAGAAATTAAAATTATTTATATTGATTTGAGATTATAATTTATATATTACTAATAGCTATCGCATTTTGAAGTAAGTTATATATTATTAAGATTCATATTTGTTTTGAAATAATTTATATATTTGATAGTTTAGTGAAATTTATATATTACTAATTATTGAAATATTATGATTTTATTGTATTAATCAAACTTAATATAAATAAATTAAATTGTTCTATTTTATTCTTTTTTTCATAATCTATTCGTAAATGTGTGTTACGAAAGTGGGTTTAGGTGGATGTATATTTTGTAATGAATATGATTTTGTTATTCATTTTCATCATACTAGCTTGCTTAATTTTTTCATTTTAACTACTTTGAAGGTAAAATATGTTTCGTATGTAGAAGTGTCTCGAATGGAGAAATTCTTTGCAAAACTGACATAATTACACTAAGAAGGTCAAGATCAAAGGTAAAATTTTGTCATTAAAACTAATAATATTTTTTTGTTAATGTGTTGTCTTGTATTATATATGATGAATTTTTGCAAGATCATTTACGCCATTGATGGATTATTTTTTAAAATAGACCAATAATTACCTTATATTATCATTTAGATAATTTTGTTTATTATATCAATAATAGCTCATATGGTCAATTAATAAAAAGGTTTAACAATTAAAAGGCTTAACACTTTATATGACTGTAATTGCTCATATTTCATTTCAATTAGGGTTTAATAATGGAAAAAAATTGTTATTAAATGTACTATTATTTAGATGTTAATGAATAGATCACTCAAAAGTTCTGTGATGGTGTGAAAGAATTTATTGGATATGCTTTTCTCTACCAAACTTTATTAGTAATGGGAAGATTAGGTGTCTTTATGTCAAATGTGAGAATAAAAAGTTTTTAAAAGCGGATGCTATGCATAAGCACCTTCATTATAAAAGGGTTTATAATAGGTTATACGAGTTGGGTCTCACATGGAGAGTTAGAAGTAAGACAATCTTCGATAAACATAGATACCTTTGAACTGATAATGGAAACAAGAATAAAAAATTCCTATAGGAGAATGGCTATAAATGATGTATATCTTAATTTTGGGGTGGACGTGGTAAGAAAACTGGGTATCGATGCCAATGAGGTAAGAAAACCATATGAAGAAGAGCCAAGTGTAGACGTGGCAAGCTTTTATTCTTTGTTGGATGATGCAGATAAACCATTGTGGTTAGGTTGTACGAAACATATAATCCTTTATGTTATGTCCTAACTTTTAAATTGTAAGTTAGTGAGTCATGTTTTGATCATCTACTGAGCATGATGAAGGATATGTTGCCAATGGATGGTAAATTAATAAAAAACTTCTACAAAATGAAAAAAAAAAGATGACAAAATTAGGACTTGGTTATAAGAAATTTCATGTTTGCGACAACAATTCCATGTTGTTTTATAGAGAATAAAAAAAATAATATATTATTCAGTTTATGGTCATCCGTAATATATAAGGAATAAGTCTAATAGTGAGATAAAAAAAAAAAAACTCTTTATAAAATCTTATATTATATAACACTGATATCGAGACTTCAAAAACTTTATATGTCAACTAAAACTACTAAATATATGACATGACATGTCTATAACCAAAGTTATGATGGTGTGCTTCGACATCCTGTTGATGGTGATGCTTGGAAACATTTTAATCATAGCCATAAATCATTTGCACTTGAAATGAGAAATGTACGATTAGGTTATGTGTTAATGGTTTTTGTTCATTTGGTCAAAGTGCAAAACCATACTCTTGTTGGTCAATAATGATAATGGTATACAATTTGCCACCATGGTTATGTATGAAGCAAGAATATATTTTCTTGAATATGGTAATTCCAAGAAAGAGTGGTCTAGGTCAAAATATAAATATGGTAATTCCAAGAAAGAGTAGTTTAGGTCAAAATATAGATGTTTTCTTGAGACCTTTAATAGATGAATTATAAATATTATTGTCAAATAGTATTGTGACATATAATGCTTATAAAAAACAAAATTTTCGTTTAAAGGTAACTCTTTTATGGATAATTAATGATTTTTTGTATATGGTATGATGTCTGGTTGGAGCACTCATGGAAACTTATCATGTTTTAATTGTATAGGACAAGGAAAGTCATTTTAATTGGCTCATTAAGAAACCTCACTTTTTCAATTGTCATCGTCAGTTTTTGCCTTTTAATAATCTTTTTCAAAGATAAAAAGATAAATTTCAAAAAAAAGTTAAGTGTGACTCCCTTATTATTCCATTATTAGGTGAAGAATTTTGGCTTGGTTGAATAGCTTTCCTGATATCACATTTGGCACAAAATGTAGTGATCAAAAGTTAGATGGTTTTGGAAAAAGTCATAATTGGGTGAAGAAAGTATGTTTTGGGAGTTACCTTATTGGTTAACCAATTTTATTTGGCACAATCTTGATATTATGTATATTAAGCGTAATATTTTTGATAATGTATTTAACACGATGATGGATGTCAAGGGTAAAATCAAAGACAAACAAAAGCCAAGACTAGATCTTAAAGTGTATTGCATGTGACCAAAGTTGGAATTAGTTGAAGTGAAAGTGAAAGTTTTTATGTTTAAAGCTTCGTACACTTTAAGTAAAAAGCAAAGAAGAGATGTTTGTGCATGAGTTAAAGAATTAAAAGTTCTTGATGGTTTTGCATCTAACATTACTTGATGTGTAAATATGATTGATTGCAAGTTTTATGGGATGAAAAGTCATGATTGTCATATCTTCATACAACTATTACTCCTACTTGCATTTCATGATTTGGTGCCTACTTTTATTTATGATGTAATTAATAAGCTATCTCATTTTTTCAGGGATTGTGTTCCATGAAAATACATGCAGATCATATGAAATTGTTAGAGGTAAATATTACGAAAACAATCTATAAATTAGAAAAGATTTTCCTTTAAGTTTCTTGATTCTATGGAGCATTTGTCATTCAATTGCCTAAAGAGGTAAAAACTGGTGGACTTGTTCAATATCGTTGGATGGATACCATTTGAAAGGTAATATATTTAAGTTGTTATACATTAACGTTGATTAATTTAATTTTCCTTAAATAACATATGGGTTATGATATCATGATGGGTAGGTTTCTTCATCATTTTAAGAAAAAATGTACAAATCAAGCCTTTGTTGAAGTATCTATATGTGAGGCATATGTTATCGAAAAGATTTCCACTTTTTTGTTTGTTTTATTTTGATCCAAATGTGTCAACAAGAATGAATCAAGTTCCACATAATCATGATAGGGAAGTCATGGATTCTGATGAATGCTTTTCAGTTTTTAATCATCATAGTCGAGCATTTGGTCCATAAGATATTTCTTGATGATTGTTAGTGGATGAGCATAACAAGGCACATTTATATGTTTTGTTGAATTGTGAGGAGATAAATCCTTATATTGAGTAAGTAATATGTGAAGTCTATAATTTATGTTTCTAGTAAGTTCATAATTTTTCTAATTCGTAATTGACAATGCTAGGATATTTATTGAATCGATGAGAAGAGATTTTGTGAATATAAGTGTTGTAAAATTGGAGAAAGAACATGGTGCTAGAATCCCGCAATGGTTTAGACAATTTGTAAGGGTTTAGTGCATATTTGCATATACGAATATCAAATTTAATGCTATTGTGTATTAATAATAATGATCACATTTTTTATTTTACGATTGGATAGATTGATGAGCAAAATGGCAATATTGATCATTGCGTAGTTAAGATAGCTTATGGCCTTGCATGTGTGGTTAGGTGCTTTAAAAGTTATTTTGTCAATGGTTTTAAATGTCGTATGGTTAACTATGGCCAAACTCAAAAAACGATGAATTATGGGGTATGTGTGCAAAGAAGTTGTTATAATGATTATGAATGTAACTTTTATAGTATCTTGAAATATATGATTGAATTAAAGTACTTTGAAACAGGGAATAAAGTTATGCTTTTTAAATGTCATTGGTTTGACACAGAGAAATGGGTAAGGGTAGATCCCTATCATGGTCTTATTGAAATTAAATATAATTCAATGCTTGCTAGCAAGGAACAATTTGTTTTAGCTTCGTAGGTACATTAAATTTCTTATACAAGTTATCCTTCTAGAAGAAGAGATTGAGTAATTGGTGCGCAATCTTTAAAATAAAAGCTAAGAGTACATATCAAATAAGTAATATTGATGGAGATGAAAAACAAACAACTCATTTAAACGAAAACGTGTTCCAAGAAGTTGAAATTTCTATTCCATGAAATGTTAATATCTTAAAAGAACATGATAGCCCTACACTTGTTGTGGCTAGTGAATATGAAGAGATAGATTTAGCAAAAATGATTCGAGCTAAAAAACAAGAAAAGGAAAAAGAAGAAAAAGATGATGATGATGATGATGATGATGATTATGATGATGATGATGAAACACATGAGTTTGCTTTTTTTAATAACGATTTAAATCTCATATGATTAACTATGGTCAAACTCAAAAGACGATGAATTATGGGGTATGTGTGCAAAAAAGTTGTTACAATGGCTATGAATGTGACTTTTATGGTATCTTAGAAGATATCATTAAATTAAAGTACTTTGGAACAGTGAATAAAGTTATACTTTTTTAATGTCATTGGTTTGACACGAAGAAGGGGGTAAAGGTATATCCCTATCATGGTCTTATTGAAATTAAATATAATTCAATGCTTGCTATCAAGGAACCATTTGTTTTAGCTTCGCAAGTGCATTAAGTTTCCTATATAAGTTATCTTTCTAGAAGAAGAAATCGAAATGATTAGTGGCAATCTTCAAAACAAAAGTAAAAAGTACATATGAAGTAAGTAACATTGATGGAGATAAAGAACAACCAACTCATTTAAATGAAAAAGTACTCCAAGAAGTTGAAGTTTCTATTCCATGACATGTTGCTATCTTAAAAGAACATGATAATTCTACATTTATTGTGACTGGTGAATATGAAGAGACAGATTTAACAGAAGTGATTTAAGCTAAAAAACAAAAAGAAGAAGAAGATGATGATGATGATGAGAATGATGATAATGATAATGATGATGATGATGATAATGATGATGATGATAAAACATATGAGTTTGCTTTTTCTAATAGTGATTGATGTATACAGTGTGACTTTAATGTTATATATAATGTTTATTTGATGTTCACAATATATCTCAAGTAAATATAATACTTTATTACTTGTTTTATCTGAGATTAAATTTATTTTGCTAATTTCATTTAATCTTGTATTACTAAAATAATATTATATATATTTATTTTTTTTGGTGTTATTGGAATACTAATGGAATGTTTTTGTTCTATATGGATCAAATGATAGGATGTCGTGCAAAAAGTATTGTCCATTGAGGTGGTTCTAGGACAGGATCTAGTAAAGGTGATTTACGTATCGGGTTATCATCAGAACTGATATAGTATAATCCACCATATGGGTTAGCTTTACCATGCGGGTTAGGTTCACCCCAGATACAATTTAATCGACCATACTGGCCACCTCCAATGCCAATGATGGGTGATCTATTGATGAAGCAGTACATTCATCAAGAATTAGCCAATGGTCCACCAACTGAAGAAAAAAAAAGAAAGACAACTAGGCAAATGACTAGGGGACAAACAAAGGGTTATCAACTCCTTCAGATCTAAATAAGTTGGTGTGGATTACTCTGCTTGGAGACATGTATTAATTATTTTCTTATTTGTCTGTTAATAAATTTGTTCAGTTAAACTAATTTTACTAACAAATAGATGTTGATAGTTATTTTGAGTAATTGTTAGTAAGCTTAACGATTTCAAGAAAAATTTAAGAGAATTATGTTGATCCTTGGCCGACATGAGGTAAAGTACCTACGTCAGTTAAGTCTATGATATTTGATAAATTTAAGGTAGTAAATGAATATTTTGTATATATTTTTATTTCATTTGAATTAAAAGTTCAAATTATTGTCCATGATTTATTATATTCCTATTTATTGTGTTAGGAAAAATGTCGGTAGGCTGAGTCAAATGATTATCTTGTTCAATGAGTTTAGAACAATATTTCATAAAATCGATTGAAAGATTTATTGTCCGATGAGAGAGACTTAGCAATGAAAAAACGTGGAGTTGATAACATCATAGAGTGTAGAGATATGTAGTAAAAGTAGATCACAGCTCTAATTTGGGATGCTCTTATTGACAATGTATGGAGCACTCCCCAATGGCAAAATATCTTCGCCAAAGCCAAACAAAATCATAGGACACAAAAAAGAAAGAAGTATTACGAAGCACAATGGCGGCTCAGCTGCTTTTCCTATTCATAAAAAAGAATGGTACTATCTTATTTCACAAATTATTTTTATCATTAAATGTCAATAGATTATATAAATTGTATTGTTATAGGTTTCATTGAATGTATCTAAACAAATGCAGTCACTTGAGTTGCAACGAAAACCTACCTTTACAAAACTTTTCAATTGTACTTATAAACGTTCATGATGACAAGATGACTTCGTTGACAACAAGTCTAGAGTTGTTAGTGTAAATGACTTTCAAATGACTAAACAATGATGAAATTGCTACCTTACTTTATTGAAATAGATAATATATTGTCTGTTTTGTGGTGTAAAGACTTTGTAAAATCGTGAAAATTGTTGCATAATTTGCATTTGTGCTTCTGGTTATATATTGTGATGACAATTGTGTATTATGATTGATGATCAAGTATTATGTGTTTTGCATTGTAATGATGGTTGTGTATTGTGATTATTGATGAACTATAAATGTTAATAGTATATTACAGTAACTACTTATTTGTGAAAGGTTTTTTTTTTTTTATGTATTATCTAGATGAGCTCACATTTGTGAAAGGTGAAAATTATTGTGTATTTTTGTTTATGATTCTATTTGTATATTTTACTTATTGATGAAATATATAGTGAAGCAATTGAAGCAAAGACATTGTAGGAAATCCTGTATTAAAGTAGATAGTTTGGTGTATATTAAAATGTAATGAATTTGTAAAATTTGAAAATTATGATTGAAATTATGAATTATTTGAAGTTGTTAATTGTTTAAAGTTATGATATTTTAGTGAACCATACAAATTTTATAATAATGATTATTGTTTTAAACATTTGTAGGAAAACTATGCCACTACATTATCTCAAAAATATAGTAAAAATTGTTCCAATAATCTAGATTTTGATCCACAAGCATGGGCTGAAGTTATTGGATGGGTTGAAGCTACACACATTTATGTGTATGGCTTGGATCAACAGATAGATCTAAGGGCCACCTTCACTCAACTTAATCCACTATTGCAGTAAGATCATCTAACTCTATTTGTGGTCAATCATTAACCTTAGATAAAAGAACAAATTGACAAGTTAAGGGCTGAGCTGAAAGTTGAGCTTAGGTTATACATGAAGCACATGTTGCAATTGATGGGGTCTAGATAGACTCTACCATCATAATATTCTAAACTTGAAGATGGCATCGAAGATTCTGGATCAAGAGATGCAGTAGCAGCATCACAGTGACAATTTTTGTTAGATTTGTATGAGATATTGGATGGATGGATGTTATAGATGTTTTAAGAATTGATATTTTATGATGTTTTATGGATGTTATGCAAATTTGATGGATGTTTGATGTATGTTTGATGTATGTTAGATGATGTATTTCACGAACATTACCTAGATTTGATATTTTAATTAATAATAATAACATATTTAAATAATTACACATGTTTAAATTGTAATTTCCAGAGTTTGAAAATAAGTATAGGTTTTTTGAATAATTATAAATCTTTTTATTTAACTTATTAATGAATTTGTACTTTTACCGATAGAATTTACCAACAGAATTTTACTATTATCGATGAAATTTTTATTGTTATTGATGGATTTACTGATAGAAAAAAATTTTTTGTTACCATTTTCATGGTTATTACTGATGAATTTATCGACAAAAGTTTACTGTTATCGATGAAATTTTAAGTATCACCAATGGATTTACTAAAGGATTTTTTTATTACCGATGAAATTTTATTATTATTGACTGATTTACCAATAAAAAAGAACCCATTATCGATGAATTTACTGATGTTTTACTGATGAAAATTTTTATCGATAAAACTTTCTTTTGGGTAGTGAACAACCCTTAGGTCCAATCTTAATTAGGACTTTGATCCTTTATTTTTATTTTTAAAAGTTAAGATAATGCATTTTAGTTAAAAAGAAGGGCGAAATTATAGTTAGATGAAGTAGAATGCAAAATAATGAATGTTTAGTGATTTTTTAATAATAAATATTTTTTGATGTAATGGGCTAATTTATATATTTCAAGTGTAATGAGCCATTTTATTTTTAAGATAAAAATACCTTTCTTTTTTCTTCTCCTATTATCCCTTTTCCTATGAAAGACCAATCAACACCAACAAGGTTTATATATGGCCCAACTAACACTGTAGACACCCAATTTAATCCAAGTCCAGATCAATTGGGCCTGATCCAAAGGGATCAACCAACCCATTTATGTTGATTTATTTGTTTATGATTTGTTTATATTATTTATTTTATTATTGTTTTTTTAGGATTTATCATGATTATTTATTTATTTATTTTAATTCTAGTTAGGAGATAATAATCAAAATAATCAAAAAATAAAAATGGGAATGAATTCTGTCATGAATGAAGCCATTAGAGAATCATAGTTGGATTAAACTAGAATAGGATAAATTCAGTGACTTATCTAATAATCCAGAAACCTAATCAAAAAAAGAATTCGGATTAATTAGGGATTCTAAGATTGATCCTATAAACACCTATTAATCAGAAGCAAAAGGACACAAAAAGCACAGAAAAAAAATAAAAAGAAAACAAAAGCAAAAAAAGTTTGAAGGCAGCTTTAGAATTTTTAGAAAATTTTTTGAAATTTTTGCATTTTTTTTCTGGAAAATTTCTGGAAAAATTCTAAATTTCGATGAATATTTTGGTGACTTTCCAATTAGATTCAAAATTTTCAGCAAAGTTTCTAGTTTTCGGGCTTCATTTTCTAGAAACCGATGAACTTCTGGCTAGATTTTGACGACCCTACCCAGATTCTGATGAAAATCTCAAAATCTGGTGAAAGATTCAATCGGTATTCTTGAATCCTAGAGAGAGAAAGAGAGAAAATGAGGGGAAGAAAGAGAAGGGGAAGGAGCAATCTGGCGAAAAAATATCGAATTCAGTCTTTTATACTATCGCAAAACAATGTCGTTTTGGGTGTTAAAGGACCCTAAGATCCTGTTATTTCTATTCTGTTCGACTCAACCCGAACGCTGACCCACATTTCAACCCACTCTCCAAAAACTGTTGCTGAGCCGAGCCACGTCCCCTCAGTCACGCCTTCCAGCCTATCCTTATGTCTCGAGCCAAGCCACGTTAAGATTTTTTTTCATTTATTTATTTATTTATTATTATTATTATTATTATTTCTACTTATTGATTAAATTAGAATTATTTTGTATTCCTTAATTTTTTTTATTTTTATTTTTATTTTTATTTTTGTCAATGATTTTCCTAAAATAAAATTTCCAAAAAAAAAAATTTTGTTGGAGAAAAGTTGAAAGTTTCAATTTTTCTTAAAAATAAAATTTTTCAGAAAAAAGTATTTTTGAGAAAAAGTTGAAAGTATCAATTTTCTTTAAAAATAAAAAATTTAAAATAAAAATTTTCAAAAATTATTTTGAGGAAAAGTTGAAAGTATTAATTTTCCTTGAAATTAAAACTTCAAAAAAAAATATTTTTGAGAAAAAGTTGGAAGTACCAATTTTTCTTAAGAATAAAAATTATCAAGAAAAACATTTTTAAAGAAAAGTTAAAAGTATCAATTTTTCATGAAGATAAAAATTTCTAAACAATATTTTTTAGGAAAAGTTGAAAGTATCAATTTTTCTTGAAATTAAAAGTTTAGAAAAAAAAGCATTCTTGAGAAAAAGTTTGAAGTACAAATTTTCCTTAAAAATAAAATTTGAAGAAAAAATGCTTTAAGAAAAAGTTAAAAGTATCAGTTTTCCTTGTAAAAGTAATGGATTTTTCTTATAAAATGAAAAGAAAAGAATTTAAATCAAAAGTTGAATAATTATTCTTTTTTATTTTTTTTTCTGTGGAAAATTTTTAAAATTTTAAATAATTCGACGACAAAGCCTCTGTAAGAGAAACAATAGTTTCTTTGTATATTCTTGAGGTGAGGGAATTTTTCTTAATTTTCTGCCAAAAGTATTGGAGTTAATTAAGAATAATTTCCAATAATTAATTGCTTGGTAAAATTTTTAAGGCTTATCGGATAACACAAAATTAAGCTAGTACCATCTTTCGATAGGCATTGTGAGGGTGCTATAACTTTCCTCACTCGTAACCGAACTCCCGAACCTTGTTTTGGTTAATAGACTCAAACCTATTCTTTTAAGGACCCTTAAGCTTAGGTGTTCCTTGAAAGGATAGATTCTTTAGGTGACCAATCGCATATAAATAAAAAAGATTGGTGGCGATTCTTTAAGTCAATGTCAAGTGATAGATCCCTAAATATAGACGTTATGATAGTTTTGCAACTCCGCTGGGGACTCCTAGAGTCAAGCCAGCAAATAAATTTGTGTTACCCAAAACCTAATAAAATTGAACTTTTTTGTATAGATTTTTTTTTCATTTATTCTATTTATTTACTTCGTTAACTCTGTCATTCATATGCATGTGCAAACATGAGCTTTATACCCGAGCTCCGTCCCTTTAGGGGAGAGTAAAGTACTTATTGCTTTTGTGAAGTTTAATGCCTTCGTAGTGGCTAGCGAAATACTCTCACTTAGATTAAACCTTTTCTGCTTGCAATCTATAATGGATGAGGATTGGGGTGCCTTATTAGTCTGTGATGGATAATAATGTAAGGAACAATTTGGGAACCTTTAGACTTTAACCTTGAACCACATATAGTGAACCTTAGAAGCACCTAACCTATAGATAGAGCCATCTCTTTCCTTTTAGAATTAACCAAAAGCATAAGATTCATTCCTCTTATTATGTGTGATGTTTTAATTTATTCAGTTATTTATTACTCTTTATTTGGTATACTAAAATTTTCTCTTATTCATTTTTGCATTGATTCATGCTCATATTATAGAGTTGCATAAAGAACATTTGCCTAAAAAATGGTCTTCAACAACGAGTTTTTTATGGACTCCACAGAATGACTAGTTTGCTCTTCGTTTGTATTAGCTCATTGTGAGTCACCCAACGAAGTAAGGTCCAGTAAAAAAAGATTCAACTAAGGAAGAGGGATTGTCTACCAATCGGCTATGCTTCTACCTTATCTCAAGAAACATCTATCCTCCTTAAACAAAATAATCTAGAAGATATAGTTGATATATGAAAAAAGATAAGTCTATCAAGACAAGAGGAGTTTTGCCAAAGATACGGACATATAGCACACCTTCTTGCAGTAAATGTTGAGAATTTGGTAATTAAAGCTGTAGTGCAATTTTGGAATCCTGCATACAAGTGTTTCATCTTCAATAAAGTTGATATGACACCAACCATTGAAGAATATTCAACTTTGTTGGGTTTGCACCTCAAGGCTCCTAACAAGATATATGTTAAAAAACATAAATCAGGATTTCAAAAGAATTTAGCCCATTTTATGGGGATAGATAAAAAGATTGAGGATTCTCATACAAAGAAGAAGCAATGATAGGTTTGCTTACCTTTGAGGTTCTTTTATGATTTCTTACTACAACATGTCGATGAAAAACGGAGGTTAGACGTATTTACCTTAGCCATATACGAAATGGTGATATTTTTGAAGGTTTTGGGTTATATTGAAATAGCAGTGATTGACTTCTTCAAAAGTGTGATCAATGGTTGTAACCCTTCAACGGTAATATTAGCAGATATTGTCAGATATTTAAGTTATTGGCGTTGGAATGGAGGGTATTTTACAGGCTGCATACAATTATTGTACTTAAAGATGAAAAGCCACTTCGAATGGAAAAGAGGTGCTTTCTCGAAGCTTTATGTTCGTAATCGAGCTCCGATCAAGGAATTCTATGAAAGTGAGTGGTCAAAACAAAAGTTTAAAAAATAGTGGACAGCTTTCTTATAAAAACTGATAAGTACCGAAGTAAAATGGTTGGTCCCATGGATGAATTGTGAACCTATGCTATATTAGTGTAGAGATAACACTGTGATCCCATTTTTAGGTTTATGGGGAGTAACAAGTTATGAGCCATTTCTAATGAGAAGGTAGTTTGGGGCATAACAATTCATTCCCATGACACATAAGCTTCATCAATTAGATTTTTCTTACGGTGAGCTAAAAGCATTTTAAAAGATGAATGAGATGATTAAAGTATGCAAAAACCCCCGTAAAGTGAGTCCAAGACTGTTCATTGATAAGGTCACTCATGGGTACTTGGTTTGGAAAGTAGGACAAAGATAGAAAATGGTATTCACTTATGAAAGCTTTCAACCGCCAATAAGAGGAAAGCTTGAAGAGATACCATCAGAATTGGAGCTTACAACAAAAGAATTAGAGACCAAAAAAGATAAGTTAAAGCAAAAAATTCAGAAGCTTCAAGAGGAGAGGGATCAATGGAAAGATAAAGCTGAAAAGCATGAAGTCAAAGTTTGCAATATTGCTAGAGAATGTGACACAGTTGTCAAAGACTTAGCGGAGCTATACCATGAACATAAGAGGTTGTGTGTGAAAGTAAAAGCCAAAAAGATAACAATCGCTGATCTAACAAATGAAAATGAGCAATTAAAGGAAGAATATGTTGAATTAGAAGAAGAAGTATCCAAGTACAAATAGAGAATAACATGTTAAACAATTACCTAAGCAAGTTGAAATAGAAGTTGAATGAACAAGAAGACTATATTACTGTATTGGTTAAAGAGCATAAAAAGTTATCATACCAAATATAGTGTGGTAAAAGGGAAAACCTGAGAAGACAAAAGTATATTGAGTACTTAATAACCCAAATTTGCAAAAGGGTATGTAAGACAAGAGAAATGGTTGAAGAGGTAAAGGCATTGAAATAAGTGGTGGCCCCAATAGGAAAACATGGGTAGCATCTCTTAAACTTCATCAAAGAAGCCAAAAACTAGTATGAACAGATCAACTGATTTTATGGTTATAACTCTAGGATGATAAATTCTATGTAAATGAAAGTTCTTTGAAAAAAATGAAATCTTTTGGTTGAACACTATCTTAAAGCAAATGTTCTTTTCATGCATGCACTTTCATTCCTTGCATTTTCATTTATTACATTCAACAAAATAACTATGAGATAGTTGTATAAACTTGCTAATTCTAAGATATGATATTCAAGGTTCAAGGATAGCTCATCCAGTAAGAACCCTCTCTATCGATATAACACAAGAGCCAGAGCTAGACAAATGGAGCAAAAAAACTCTCATCGGTTTGAAAAAATAGAAAAAGTACAAGAAAAGCTTGAGAATGAGCTGAGTAAGATTTTGGATGCCCTCAACAAGTTAAATAAAAGAAAGGGGATAGAAGAGAACACAAGCCAACAGGGCCCTCCATCACAAGAAGTGGCCGATCCTCTATATCCTCCTAGTTTAGTCCACAACAAGCCCAGTCTATATAAGATATACCGCCACAATAGTTCACATATCATGTATACCTTAGAATGCCATCAACTTCAAACCCAGGGCATTACCATAGCTATGTGAATTCTGTCTTTATTGAAACTATAGTAAAATTGATTCAAGTTCTTAATCTAGATGACTTAAAAGAGAAGGAGAAAGAAAAGGCAAAAGTAAAATTTCAGGAAGATTCAAAGATTAGTATACTTGAACAAAGATTATGAGCTGTAAAAAGAATTTGGTTTTATAGTTCTATTAATGCTGCTAGGCTTTGCTTAGTCCCAGATATAGTTATTCCACCAAAGTTCAAAGTACCAAAATTTAAAAAATATGATAGTATGAAGTCCCAAAGACTCACATTACCATGTATTGTCGAAAGATGGCAGCCTATACCCATAATGAAAAACTATTAATGCATGTTTTTCAATATAGCCTTACAGGCTCTGCTGCTAGGTGGTATGTCCAGTTGGACAGAACCCGTATTCGTTCTTAAAGCGATATGGCTCATGACTTCATTAGTCAATATCGACATATTATAGATTCAGCTCCTGATTGTTTATCTTTACAGAACCTGAAGAAAAAGGCAAATGAGTCTTTTAAGGAATATGCCCAAAGGTAGAGGGATGTAGCTTCTCAAGTACAACCTCCTCTAACTGAAAAAAAAACTACGGTTCTATTTGTTAGCACTTTGAAATCTCTTCATTATGAAAATATTATAAGGAATGCAACCAAGAATTCCGTTAACATAGTGATTTCGGAAGAAATTATTGAGAGTGTCATCAAGAATGGCAAGTTAAAAGGAATGGAGGCATCATGTAAAAAAACCCCAAAGAAAAAAAAGACCGAAGCTCAAGCTGTGAGCTTTGATAGGTAACAATCCAGGGGTTATCGACCCTACCCACCACAAGGATATCTTTCATATTATCCTACCATAAACAATATTTCACCTTACCCATACAAACCATTCCCACAATCATCTTATCTCCAAATATATCAACCCTTTTTTAGGCCTCAAAATATCATATACAGTCCTAACACTCAACCTTAAACCCCAAGACCTTAGACCCCAAGACCTACCCCAAGACCTTAACCTAAAGGTATGAATATGTGTAAACCTCGTATTGACACACTGGTAGATAACACGGCTAAGCATTCAATGTTCTCTTTTATGGATGAATTTTTAAGGTATAATCAGATAAAAATGGCTGTAGATGATATGGAAAAAGCCATTTTCATAACCATATGGAGGATCTTTTGCTATAAAGTCATACCTTTTAGGTTAAAGAACGCTAGGACAACATACCAAAGAGCCATGGTGACACTCTTCCATGACATGATGCATAAAGAAATTAAGGTGTATGTGGATGATATGATTGCAAAATCTCATAAAAATGAAGATCATGTCACCAATCTTAAAAAGTTATTTGAGAGGTTGAAAAAATTTTAACTCAAGTTAAACCCAGCCAAGTGCACCTCTGGGGTAAAAGTTAGGAAAGTTTCTAGGCTTTGTGATCAACGAAAGAGGGATTAAAGTTAATCTAGATAAAATACGAGCCATTCAAAATTTGTCACCTCTGAGTACTCCAAAAGAAGTTCAAGGTTTTTTGGGAAGATTGAACTATATTTTATGGTTCATATCTCAGCTTACTTATAAATGTGATCCCATTTTTAAACTTCTCTGCAAGAATAACCCTAGGGAATGGAATAAGGAATGCCAAGTGGCTTTTGATAAAATTAAGCAATACTTGTCAAATCCTCTAGTGTTAGTGTCACTTGTTCCAGTGAAACCCTTAATTTTATACCTGATAGTGTGTAAGAATTCAATGAGATGTGTGCTAGGGTAGCAAGATGAATATGATCAAAAAGAGAAAGCTATTTATTATCTGAATAAAAAATTTACAGAATATGAGTCAAAGTATTCTTCTTTGAAAAAAATATGTTGTGTATTAGCTTGGACTGCTAAAAGATTTAGACAATACATGCTTTATCAAACCACTTGGCTTATAGCAAAACTAGATCCAATTAAATACATCTTCGAGAAGCCTTCTTTATCTAGGAGAATTGTTAGGTGGCAAGTAATGCTCTCAGAATATGATATCATATATGTAAGCTAAAAAGTAATAAAAAAAGTGCTATAGCTGAGTTTCTTATAGATTGTGCTACTGAAGAATATGAACCAATGAGATTAGAGTTTCTTGATGAAGATCTGATGACTGTTTCTCAATTAGAGATGGGGGAGCATGAAGAAAAGTGTTGAAAGATGTATTTTGATGAAGCTACCAATGCCTTGGGACATGAAATTGGGACAATTCTAATTTCTCCAAAAGAACAATACTACCCTATAACAGCGAGGTTAAATTTTAAATTACACAAATAACATTGCTGAATATGAGGCATGTGTCATGGGTTTACAAGCTACTATAGATAAAAAAAAAGTTAAAGCATTAAAAGTGTTAGAGGACTCAGCTTTAGTTATATATCAATTGAAAAGAGAATGAGAGATGAGAGATTCAAAACTTGTTTCATATCATAAGTATATTTTAAATTTGAAGATATCCAGTTTGATAATTTACCTCAAAAAGAGAATCTAATTATCGATGTCTTGGTTACACTAGTTGTAATAATCTGAATTAGTGATAATACTGACATTCAACTTATCAGGTTAGATGTCAAGGATATGTTGGCTCATGGCCCCAATGTAGAAGAAGAGGAGGATGAGAAACCCTAGTTTTATGATATATTGTAATACATTAAGAACTAGCAATACCCAATTCAAGCAACAGAGAATGATAAAAGGGTCATCCGAAGATTAGCTATGAGCTTTTTCCTGAACGAAGATGTTCTGTACAAAAAGAGCCATGATCAAGTATTACTGAGGTGTGTAAATAAGGTCGAGATAAGAAAAATCATTGAAGAGGTGCATGATAGAATATGTGGGGCACATGCCAATGGACATATGATGGTAAGACAGATCATAAGGGTATGGTACTATTGGTTGAAAATGAAGAGTGATTG
The DNA here is from genome assembly GCF_002303985.1 of Durio zibethinus. The sequence goes on from NW_019168159.1 coordinate 22,167,563, forward strand.
CATTAATTACGTTCGAAAATGTCACAAATGCTAGATATATGTTGATAAGATCTATGTTCTGCCATTTACTTTATATGTTTTGCCACCACCGATGTGAGTAATGGATGTCATTGGTCCTATTACCCTAAAAGCTTCTAATAGGCATGAGTTTATTTTCATGATGATAGATTACTTCACGAAATAGGTAGAGGCAGCATCATATGCAAATGTAACATAATTTGTGGTTTGTAAGTTCATAAAAAGAGAGATCATTTACAGATATAGACTTTCAGAGATAATCATTTTAGACAATGCTAAGAATCTAAATAGCAAGATGATGTAAGAAATATATGCTTAATACAAGATCAAGCATCATAACTCAGTGCCATACCATCCAAAAATGAATGGGGCAATTGAGACAGCCAATAAAAATATAAAAAAAATCTTGAAAAAATGATCGAGAACTATAAAGATTGGTATGAGAAGTTACCATTTACATTGCATGCATATCAAACATCGATGCGTACTTTTATTGGAGTAACCCCATTTTTTTTTTTATAGGATGGAAGCTGTCTGTCAGTAGAAGTAGAGATCCCATTCTTGAAGGTTCTTAATGAAGTTGAACTAGAAGAGGCTGAATGGATTTAAGAGCGTTATGAATAGTTGAATGTCATTGAGAAAAAGAGATTGACAATGTTGTGCCATAGTCAGCTATATCAAAACAAAAATGATGAAGGCTCATGATAAAAAAGTTTAACCTCGTTGTTTTTGATAAGAGGAGTTAGTCTTGAAAAGAATTTTCCTAAGCCAACACGATAATAGAGGAAAGTGGACTCCGAATTGAGAAGGGCCATATGTCGTGAAACGAGCTTTTTTCAGGTGAAGCATTGCTATTAGTTGAGATGGATGGAAATGATTTGCCTCATCTTATAAATTTTGATGCTGTGAAGAAGTGCTATGCTTGATAAAAAAAGAAAATAAAGAAAATAAAAAAATAAAAAAAAGACTCAAGGCAAAAACCCCAAGAGGACGGTTTGAGTCATAAGGGATTTATCTAAGTTAAAAACCTGATAAGATAACTCAGATAAAGAGAATATAGCATTAAATCTAAAAATTCATTGGCATGAAGGCTAGCAAATTCTGAGGAGCTCTGAGTTGTTAAGTGCATCAGGTGGTTGAGTTTTTCGAAAAAGACCTCGAGATGTGTTATCATGATTATCCAATTGTTCATTTTTGAGCATTGTCTCCCTATACCTATCTTTGTAATTCTTTCTTGGCCAAAGTTTGCAAGTATTTTTGCTAATAAAAGACATTCTATTTCATTCTTTGTGTGTCTCTTCTGTTGATTATTTTCTAACCATTCTTATTCTTTTTTCCTTAATACCTTACAATGGAAAAAATGTGTGAATGTATTCGTACTATTTGAGTTTGAAATAATTGATAAATGAATAATAGCATGAAAGATTTCTACATTACATTTGAGGGGTCGAAAGTGATAAAGGCAAATTTGAGATGCTCGGTTCCTGATAAGGACATTGAATTTAGAAAGAGATTTCTTGCAAAAAGAATGTAAAAATTAAGTGAAAAAGATGATCGAGAGTTACGCTGACTTGGTTTTTAAAGAATAAAGGGTTCGAAGCCCAAGAAAAGAGCTTGAGAAACTTGAGTACCACAACTGAATGAAAATTAATTAGCCAGCATTTGCATAGCATGCATTGAATTCGCATGCATTACATTTTACATAGCATATACTGCATTTAAGAAGGTATAGTGCATAAATTCAAAAAGTAAGGGTATTTCAGGATCCCACATGGAGAAGACAGATGTGAAAACTTGTTGATGTAAACGTTTCAAATTTTCATTTGAGAAAAAGCTTGTGGGTTTAGATTCTAATCTTTGAAAAAGGATATCTCTCGGTATTATGATCGATTTGTGAGACCTTTGGGCATAATCTCCTAAAATTCCTTCAAACACGATCTTTGACTCCTTTAAACATGATTGTCAATGATCTTTTTTTATTTTTCAAAAAGTCATTGAGCCTCTGATTAGAAGAGCTTTATTTATTTTTCAAAAGTCGTTGAGCCTCTAATTAGAGGAGCTTTATTTATTTTTCAAAAAGTCGTTGAACCTCTTATTAGAGGAGCTTTGTTTATGTTTTAAAAGTCGTTGAGCTTATGATTAGAGGAGCATTATTTTTTAAAAAAAAAGTAGTTGAGCCTCTGTTTAGAGGAGTTTTGTTCATTCTAAAAAAAAAAAGGTTGTGAACCTCTGCTTAGGGGTGTTTTGAGTGTTTTTTTTTAACAAAAAAAAAGAATGTGTCGACATAAGTGGGGTGTCTACGTCTTTGCACAATTCCTATTGCACAAAAAATGCACAAAGAGGGGCAGCTGTAAAAACTCAATTTGGTCTAGGTTGGATCAATTAGGCCTGGTCCAAAGGGGTCAAATCAACCCATTTATGTTGATTTATTTATTTATGATTTATTTATATTATTTATTTTATTATTGTTTTTTTATTTATCATGATTATTTATTTATTTATTTTTATTCTGGTTAGGAGATAATAATCAAAAAATAAAAAAATGAATGAATTCTACCGTGAATGAAGCCATTAGAGAATCATAGTTGGATTAAATTAGTATAGGATAAATTCAGTGACTAATCTGATAATCTAGAAACCTAATCAGAAAAAGGAATTCGGATTAATCAGGGATTCTAAGATTAATCCTATAAATACCTATTAATCAGAAGTAAAAAGACACAGAAAACATATAAAAAGAAAATAAAAAAAATAGAAGTAAAAAAAGTTTAAAAGTAGTTCTAGAATTTTTAGAAAAATTTTTAAAATTTTTGGTTTTTTTTTTCTAGGAAAATTTTGGAAAAATTTCAGATCCCGGTGAATTTTTTGATGAGATTTGAATTTTTCGGCAACTTTCTGGTGAGATTTAAAGTTTTCGATGAAGTTTCCAATTTTTGACCTTCATTTTCTAAAAATCGATGAACTTTAGATTGGATTTCGACGAAAATCCCAAAATCCAATGAATGATTCAACTAGTGTTTTTGAATCTTAGAGAGAGAGGGAGAGAAAACGAAGGGAAAAAAGAAAAGAGAGAGGAGCAATCTGGTGGAAAAAAGTTGAATTCAGCCTTTTATACTATCACAAAACAACGTCGTTTTGGGCGTTAAAGAACCCTAGGATCCACGCATTTTTATTCGGTTCGATCTAACCCAAGCACTGACCCGTATTTCAACCCACTCTTTAGAAACTGTTGCTAAGCCGAGTTGCGTCCCCTGAGCCGCTCCTTCCAACTGATCATTGTGTCTCGAGGCAAGCCATCCCAACCGCTGAGCCGAGCCACGTTAAAGTTTTTTTTTCAGTTATTTATTAATTAATTAATTATTATTATTATTATTTCTACTTATTGATTAAATTAGAATTATTTTGTATTCTTTAATTTTTTTATTTTATTTTTATTTTTATTTTTGTCAATGATTTTCCTAAAATAAAATTTCCAAAAAAAAAAATTTAGGGAAAAGTTGAAAGTATCAATTTTCTTTGAAATTAAAACTTAAAAAAAACATTTTTTAGGAAAAGTTAGAAGTACCAATTTTCCTCTAGAATAAAAATTATCAAGAAAAACATTTTTAAGAAAAAGTTGAAAGTATCAATTTTCCTTGAAGATAAAAATTTTTAAAAAATATTTTTGAGGAAAAATTGAAAGTATCAATTTTTTCTTGAAATTGAAAGTTCAGAAAAAAAAAAAAAACCATTCTTGAGGAAAAGTTGGAAGTACCAATTTTCCTTAAAAATAAAATTTGAAGAAAAAATGCTTTAAGAAAAAGTTGAAAGTATCAATTTTTCTTATATAAAAGCTACGAATTTTTCTTATGAAACGAAAAGAAAAGAATTTATATCAAAAGTCGAATAATTACTCTTTTTTATTTTTTTTCTTTGGAAAATTTTTGAATATTATATAATTCGACGATGGAGCCTCTATAAGAGAAACAATAGTTTTCTTGTATACTCTTGATGTGAGAGAATTTTTTTTAATTTTCTGCCAAAAGTATTGGAGTCAATTAAGAATAATTTTCAATAATTAATTACTTGGTAAAAATTTTAAAGCTTATCGAATAACATGAAATTAAGCTGGTACCATCTTTCGATGGGCATTGTGAGGGTACTATAACCTTCCTCACTTGTAACCAAACTCCCGAACCTTGTTGTAGTTAATAGACCCAAGCCTATTCTTTTAGGGACCCTTAAGCTTAGGTGTTCCTTGAAAGGATAGATTCTTTAGGTGGCCAATTACACCTAAATAAAAAAGATTGGTGGCAACTTCTCAAGTCAATGTTAAGCGAGAGATCCTCAGACCTAGATATTATGACAAACACCATAGTGGCAGGTTGGAGCTAGATCAGCTCCTATTAATACCAATTCAATAAGGGGAAGAGAAACCTGATATATTCTTCAATTGTTGAATTGATGTTGGCAGGGTTCGTTCGAGCTCCAATTGACAGTCATGGTATCGACAAAACCAAGTTCAACCTTTTTCGTTGCCAGTTAGCCCTTAATTGTATGGTGGGGAGAATAGAAGGAAAAGAGAGGAAATATAAAAAGAAAAATAAAAAAATAAAAAATTTTCTCTTTAAGGTTATTTTTAGGCATCTATTTATTACACTCCATAATAATTAACATATTTATTATTACACTAAAAAAATTGTTGCATATCATTTGACAAACCAATTCATGATGTTTTTCACAAACACCTTGGAGGCATAGGTTTATATAGGATTTGATATGGATATATTATTTGAGAAAATTTTAAAAATGAGGTAGAGGTTATTTTTCTTTTAAGTTGTTTAATTTAAAGTAGTGCATTTTGTTATATTCTTGTGCAGACTGTCACCAAGCTTAGATTAGTCATCTCACACAAATGATTGTCATGATGCTATGAGACGTGTAAAATGAGACATATTATCATTGCAATGCTAATAGTAAGGTGTTAGTGATCTGGCTCTTAGTAAGTAAACAAAATAATATCTTTTTTCGTCACCTTGGTAAGTGACCAAGATAAGATTATTATTATTAGATGAAGTTGGAGAAATTCCATATCTCTATAAAGCATGTATAGCCAAATAAGAGTTCCTTAGAAGTATGTTCTAATAAAGTAATTGTTTTAAAATTTTTTGGTTAGGTGTTATATGTTAGAATGATTTTCAAAACATGAAAATTAAGGTTAAGTAAAATACTTAATAAAAAAGAAACCATGTTAAGTTGTTTAAATAGCTTTGGGAAATAGTTTCATGGTAAAATCGTTTGATTATAGACATGAAAGAATCAAAGTAAAAAGACTGTCCATGTAGGTAGTCGACTGCCATGCAAAGAGAAGTCGATTGTCATGAGGAGCAGTCAACTGCCATGCATTACAAAAATGTACCAAAGCCTCAGTACAATTTTAAGCTAAAACTACAAGGAGTCAACTATCCAACTAAGGGCAAACTATTGCTACGGCTAGAAATTAGACCAATCGATTCCTTACCTTAGGGCAATCGACTGCTATTGATTGTGAGTTTTCTATATAGTGAAAATGACCAAGGTAATTGACTGCTATTGAAAAGGAGTCGACTGTCCTAATGTTGGAACCATTCTAGAATGAATAGGAAGTTGAGTGCTCCAAAAAAAAATCGACTGTCCTATTTCATGTAGCATTCTGAAAACAAAAAATACAAAAGGTTAGTCGAGTACCTTTTTGGTGGAGTTGATTGCTCTGGTTGAAAAGTTACAATTTTCATAAACGTGAAAAATAGTTTCTCTTAGAATGAAAACTGTGATGATTCTAATGAACTAATGTCTTTAATTATTCAAAAAAATATATTTTTGATTAAAGGAAGTGATTTTTTTTTATTGAAATAACACAATCAAATAGTCACAACGATTAGATACAATTTCTATAAATAAAGATGTTGTGAGTTCATTTAGACATCTAGAAAATTTCAGCAACATTCTATTATTTCTAAAATAGATGGCAAGTATTTTTGACATTATTTGTTGGAGAAAACCTTATCCAAAGCAAGGTATTTTTGTCTTTTATCAAAAGGCATCTAGTGGTTTGAGTTCACTAGTGCAAAGTGATTCAAACAAGTCTTCATTGTATCTTAGAGGCATTTCGTTTTATCTTTTTGCATACCATAATTGCTACATGCAAAATAAGTTTTAAGAAAAATGACATTTGCAACAGGCCTTAAAGTTATTTCCATACTACATATAGACTCCATTTTGATTTAACAAAAGGCATTCAAAGGGAAAGATATAACCGATTTAGAAGGAGTTCAACTTCAAACACAAGTTCTTTGTATTTTATAGCCTTGTAATAACAACATTTTAGAAACATGTAACCTAAGCCAAGATTCTTATAGTAAAAGTATGTGACATGCCTTCAGCGGGAGTTTACCATAGCATACATGTCATACTGTATGTTTTATTTTGACCAATATTGAGGGAATGACTGAATGGATCCCTACTTCATCACTATGTGAGTCATGTAGATTTCAAATCTATATTTGTACCATTTGTGACTTAGAACTAAGTCATGAAGCGTGCTTAATGTTGATATTTAGCATGTATCCAATGACCATGGTTGATTCAGTTTATTGAAGCATGATTAGAAAAACAATCAAAGTTTAAGAAAGAAAATTGATTGATTTCACAGTTATGTTTTGAGAATCATTACCCAGACAATTATATCGAATTAAGAGTTTGATATAACTATGAGCACAAATACATTGGATAAGAGTTCAAACATCACTCTATGATATGTTATATATAAGGGATCGAAAACATTTGATTTTAATATTGATATAATTAGTTTAAGGTGCAATATCAGATATATATGGGAGATGTTCAAACATCACTCTATGCTTCATTTCTTTTATGAAAGGCAATGACAAATAAGAGTTTTTAAAAAATACGTATCGATGCTTAATGTGTTTGAACGAGAGATGTTAGAATATGGATAAGACTAAGTGGATCTAAACCGATTAGTACTTATACATAAACACTATTTAATTTCAAGTATGAGTTGAGTTAGAAATTTATTTTTAATATAATTCTACATAAGTGCTTTTAGAAATATATTCCCTTGATATATGTATATAAACAAGCACGTATATTTGTGAAAATAAATAAGAAGTATTAATTTTAATTATTCTAGTAAAAAATTTTCTTTCCTGTCTAATTTTTGGATATCCTCATAAAACTTTAAGACTTTAAATGTAAAAATTTGTGGATAACTCTAGTAGTCGTTTTATGAACTAAAAAGATCAAAACGTTGCTCAAAAGATAAAATAAGAAGTAAATCATTCAAGTTCGTAAAGTAAGTATCAATTAATTGATCTTAAAATTTTAGGTTAACATTAGATTAAATAATTTTAAATCTTCTAATATTCCAACATCTACCAATGGACCCTAAAAAGTCATGTATTAACTCTTCAACCTCCGTTAAAATCAATGGCACAAATGACAGGACAGAGGTTGTGTGTCCCAAATATATAGCAAGCGAGTGGGAACTTGACAAGGCAGCTTCAGAGCACCTACAAAATAGCATATATGAATGTACATTGGGAGATGGGTAATTCATGAACCTAGCCAAGAGATATTATGATTTTCTTTACTTTAACCAGTTTTAATTTAGTTATCTTTGGTGGATAGGTTTCTTCCTGTTTCTGGTGTAGACACTGCACAGGCGTGCAACTAAGTATTCAACAAAATTTGCTCATAATTGTTGTGATTTATTAATAGAATATAAATTTTTTAATTTTGATAATTAAAATTTAAATTTTAATAATTTCATGTATAAAAAAATAAATAAATAAAACAAGCATTTTTTTCAAACATAGAAAAAACTCAAGGAAATTATCTCAACGTTTATTGAGAAATGGAACTTTTGGAATGTGCATCTCCAGAACAGAAAACATACTAAGTAATTTGGAGTCTTTTTCCAAAGTTAATTAATCCCCATTTGTCTTTAAGCAATATTATAAAACTGAACGATTGCAACGAGATCAATTTTTCATGTTTGACAACTGAACAAAACCTTGCCACATTCTAATCGGTAGAGAGAAGAGAACAAGTTCAGTGTTTTGATCTTCTTACAGGGAATACAAGAACACAATAGTTTGATTTTATCTTGTAAATAATATGTAGTAAGCTGGATGTTTTATTGTAAACAAGCTTCAGGTGTCCCAAATTTCCTGATTTCCTGGTGCTTCAAAATAGAGGCCTTGGAAATTTGAAAACACTTGGTATTACAATACTCGAAATCATCTTTTCTCTTTATGATAATGCGCCCGTACAATTTGTTGTGCTATACACTCTAACAGTAGCTTTCTTTGCCTGCAAATAGAGAAAATAAAATTTTAGGTGTAGCTTAAAAAGGAATAATATATATGTGCATGACTAAAGACACGCTTTTAAACTAAAATTAAATAATCATTTAGATCTCTATCATTTTATTATCATCAATTATCATTAATTAAGTTTTCAAACATTTATTTTCACTAATAAACTTTAATTATATAAAAATTAGATAACCGTCAATATTTATTTTCATTTAATTAAGAGTTTAATTAAGTGAAAATAAATGTTTATGATTCAATTGAGAGAAAATTGATATTAAAGAATTTAATTGGATGAAAATAAATATTTAAGAGCTCAATTGATTACAATAAAATCATATGAGCTTGAACACTTTGTTAAAAGGCCTTTTATGTTTAAGCCATGATTAAACTAGGAAAAGAGTTTACTTCTTGCTCCCATTTGGTGGTTAGAGTTACCATGGCTAAAGATGACGCTTGTACAAAAAGTGCCACTATAAGTCCTGTCCGGAGTCCCTGTGAACAACATTTGAAATAGAGATTTATGTCATACTTCTCCGACCTGCCGTGGAAGTGTACAAAGGAAAGCAAAGAGATTCGAAAGCCTTCAAATTTTAAAATATTACCTTCCCTCCAAGATGGTAGACAAAAGCTAGTATGATTGAAGAAAGGATAACGATAAGATAATATGCTCCTAGATTGATCAACGCCCCGATTCTCTGCCAACCACACCCCCTAGCAGCCCCTGCAAATTTTTTTTTTTTGTGGGGGGGGGGGGGGGGGGGTTGGGGGTGTAATTGCAAATTAAGTAATACAGAAGAATAATATCGGGAAGGCTGGAAGAAGCTGAAAGCAGAAAAACATGTAGATAGTATTGAAAACACTCGTATTACGAGCAAAGCCAGAAAGGCTAGAGCAAAGAAAATGAGTGTAGAGAAAAGAAATTTGAGCTAGTAAGTTGCCACTTGCCACTAACCTGTAAGTACACATTGAATACCATCAATAAAATGGGAATCTGCAATCAACAGCAACATTTCTTCCACATATTTCACCACATGATCATCTTTTCTGTACACATATCCCAAAAATTTTCGACCTAAAATCATGACAGTGCCTGACAGAATTTCTTCAGCGGTCACCATGAACATTGCGACAAGGACTGTTAGATAAGCAGCTCGTGGTCGTCCAGCTCCCAGTTCATTTGAAGCTCTTGTGCTGATTAGGAGAGAAAATAGATTTACCACGGGGGAAATTAAGAAACAAAGAAGCAAATCATATGAAACTGGACAGACCTTATTATCAGCCAAATTAACTTGAACTCACCTCACTGCAGCACTAAGCCCAAGAGGTATCACGTAAATCGTTGAACATGTATTAAGGCTGGAATAGCAATCTCAGAATTGGTCAATGATATTGACGACATTATCATTTATTATACGTTTAAAGCTATCATATTTGTCCTCGATCAAAATGCGATGGAAGATAAACCTGATTGCCAGAACTGATGTTTCAAGCTTTGGATTGGGGAAGAAGGCCAGATAACAGAACCATCATCTCAAACGACCAGATTTCCAAGCTGTTCCAAGACATGTCAGCTGTGAGCAACAAAACTTTCTTCAATTCAAAATTCAAATCGTCATCAATTACTATCAAGCAGTCTAATGAATCTGAAGTTTATGTTAAAAAGGGGAAATCGAGGTTAATTACCTGAGCATTATAGCTGAAGGAATTGATAGTCTTAAGAATTTAGGAATACTCGAAGGCCTCCTTCGAGTACCCTTTCCAAGTCTTCTTACAGGAGGGAGAGATTCTGACATAAAGTATTAGAAGTAAAGATTAATCCAGTAAGAGAAGGTGTTTGCTAAAGCAGCGCCTTTATTTCCGAAGCCAGACTTGAACACCAGAATCCAAGAGATAAGAATATGAAGTCATGTTGTAAATCCTGAGATAGCCATCATTGGAACTACATTGTTTTGGGTTTGTAAGAATCTGATATGGCATTCCTGGATGGCGAAACCGAAAATGCTAGGCAGCATGAAACGAGCGTACTGTCCAGCTTCAGTAGATATTTCAGGATCTTGTCCGAAGAACAAAATAATGTCACCAGCATTGGCCCGATGAATGCAAGGGGAATGCTAACCAATAACAGAACAATCAAGGCCCCTTGTAAGTGAAAACCAAGCATGTGATACTGTTTTGCTCCATAGGACTGACCACAGAATGTATCTAATGCGCTTGCCATTCCCCTCTAACCATCAGAAACAAAAGAAAAGAACCGAGGACTTAAAACTGTTAGTACCAGGGAAAAAATGGGGATTGACCGTGATAAATATTACAAAATAATTCAACATGTTCTTCCGATAGCCACAAGGAGTGCTATCAGAGAGAGTCTTATTGCTGATTGCTAATGTAAAATGGCTAAGACCGGATAGAGATAAAGATAAGGATCTTAAGTTACAGAGGGTAACATGAACGGAGTATTAATTCAAAGGATCAACGGGCTTGAACATCTTCCTGTGGATGAATGAATATGCTTTGACCGAGAACCCTCGAGGCAGGAAGTAATGACAAAAGTATACAATCTTTGAATAAAATTATATAAAGTGCATGATGAAAAAAAAAAAAAAACGTGAGTCAGGTTGATTTCATCTTACTATCAAGTAAAAGAAAACACTTAGATTAGACCCAATCTTACCAGCAAGCCAAAACCAGTTACTGAAGCAAAGGAAGTTGCCATGAAAGCACCAGAAAGGGCAAGGTTCCCCAGATGACCCACAAACATTACTGAGATAACCGGCAAAGCAAATATCTAGAAATTAACTGACACAAGAGGCCCTGCTAACAACGTCTGCTTCTTCACCTCATCCAGGAACTCATCTTTGCCTAATCCCTCTTGAGATTCAAATGCATTATCTTGAGATATCAGTACTGACTCAAGGCACATCCTTTGCTCTTCGAGGTTATCCATATTATTTTCACACTTCTTCCCCAAGAAAAACCAGCTTAAGTTATCGAGTTAAGGGTAAAAAACCAAATTGCATAACAAAACTGAGCATATATATATCGTCTTTGAGTAGCGGGAATCGAGCTCACTAGTTGACAGAACGTAATTAACTCAATATTCTCGACTATTTAGCTACAGGTTGACCAAGAAGGCATTTCACATTTGTGGAATGTATAATAAAAAATAATAAATTAAAAGAAAGATTCTTCCAAGTAAATATCTTCCTCCAACTGAAAATGACTTGTATACCATTTTCGATGAAAGAATCTTCCAAGTAAATATCTTCGTCCAACTGAAAATGATTTGTATACCATTTTCGATCCATTACAAGTTGATAAATGGATAATATTTATTAGAATTAAAGTTTCAACACAACTAGTTACTATATATATTGCAAAAAATTTTATGCAAGATAAGATAATCAATTTAACATAGATAATATCGCCAACGTAGCAGAAAAGCTACAATGGCTTCAGTCACCACTGAAACCAAATAATCGAAGTGAAGCATGACATTAATATGAATTAATTTCATGTTCATAACATGTGCATGACATTAATATGAATTAATTTCATGTTCAATTTCTCTTTTTTTTTAAAGGAATTTCATTTTCGATTTCTAGTTAGAACCAGCCTTGGTGATGCTTAGATGTTGGTATTTATAGATTAAAGGTAAGGGATTAATTGAGGTAAAAAAAGACGTGACCAAGTTGACGAGGTACTAAATGTGTTAGGTTGGCCTGGCATGTTAGTCAGGTCGGTACAAATATTTGAAATACCTCTAGCTATCTGCTAGGGACTTCCAATGAGGAAAAAAACTAGAATACCCTTTTGACCACTAAATGCCTTTAACATTTTGTCCCCCCACCAAGCAATATGAATATCAAACAATTGAGTATGCATTTAATCTATTTTGTATAGGTCGACCAAGTGAAGAGAGACGATGTGAAATCCGATCTCCCGTAGTTGACGTCAATATAAAGGTCAACGTTTGGGGTAATTGACCATAAACTATGGTTCGGCCAGGTGGGGGTCCAATCTTGCACACGTGTTTTGGGATAAGTGCATAGTTGGCTTAAAGGTAGCTAAGGTGCCTTTTCTCTAGGATGATTTGGGATTAAGATAGGAGTTTGTCTGGTCAACGTGGGACTTAGGCATTTTTTCAAAAGTTTGGTACCAAGTCCTTGTTTTGAATTTTGATGAATCAGATGCTGGTTTGTCAGGTTGGTTCAGGTTGGGGAATCTACCAGGTCTGTCATGAGGAGCCATCTAGTTTGACTTGGGGGGTCTTCTAGTCTGATCGATCTAATGGTATTAAATGAGGAGAGAAGTAGTTTGAGCAAAAAAATCTAAAAAGGGAAGGTGAAAAGATGTCTTCTAATCTACACTCTAACATGTGGCGTAATCCAAGCCATTCATCTGATTTGAGGCATGGCAATATAAGGGGTTGTTGGGGCTTCATTTTTCACCTTTCTGCTTTTATTGCTCTCAATTTGAACTAAATTTTTTTTATCTCAAAAGTTTTTTGACCTTATAGTTTTTTTCTTTTTATTCATTTTTTTTTCATTATGTACTTTCTATTATGTTTTCTAATTTTAGTTATGGGGAGGTTGGGATCAAAGTAAAACCTAGGGGAGGTCAACTTAGAAAGCGAGATGATGACCTAGTTCCACCAATCATTAAAGGTTAGGACTATCAGAATATGGCTTATTGGCTCAACCTTATGTCCAAAAAAAGGTAACAATGAAATGATAAGAATGCTTGGGTAAGAGGAGTATGGGTTTTGACCACAAAAGAGTTATTTGCTCGGATAGATTTTGATTAGAGAATCCACATCCACCTTCTTGTCCCGTTTCTCAAGTCGATCTATCTTCTATGGCCAACTTTTTTCGTTGTCAACTATTTCTCCTTCCAAGGTATAGCATCATCAATTTTCCTCTTATTCTGCTCTTCCACCCATAAATGCTCTTCTTGTCACTTTTATTCTCCCCTGTCAACTCTCATTGAAATCACTTTTTCTCTTAAGGGCCCTTACCTTGCCTTTCTTCCCCTAAGGTTATGTTGTTCTTAGCCACCATTTTGTCTCAAAATCCTACCTTATTCAAGAGTCAAAGTCTTTTGGTGGTAAAGATTCTAATGATGAGGAAGGTTCAGAGGAAGAACAGGAGAAAAGGGGTACCTTGGGTATAAAAAATGATGGAGAGGAAAAAAATCCTTCTAAGTAGGATGAGTTGGCTAAGCTTTCTGTATATACTCCTTGGACCTTGGTATGATCCCAAAGATGTGATAAGGAAACTAAAGGGCAAGGCTAATCTTGAAAACTGTCATAACATTTGTTCAGCTCATCATGTTCGTGCTCTAGCGATAAACTTTCGTTTTCCCAGAGAGAAGAATAGTATAATAATACCAAACTTTTTAGATCTGGTCACAGATAAACTAGAGTCACATCAACTTTGGGTGTATTGGGATTACTTTGTGGTCAATCTCAGGTTCCCACTTCACCTTCTATTTGTTTTAATTTTTAATTCTTATAATTTAACCATCATTCAGCTCACCCATAATTTTATAAGTACATAGTAGGTTTTATTATTCTTTATCAACACTTAGATATTCTTCTCGATCCCTTTCTATTTAAGGAATTTGTTTCCATTAAAAAGTACCATAGTGATAGGAGGTGGTATTATATGACAACTCGGTCTAATAAAAAGCTATTCATCGATGCCTGAGCTCCATCAAAAACTAAAAGCTGCTATTTTTTTACCTTCAAAAACAAAAACTAAATAAATATGGTGAGACTGAAGTTGAGGCTGAGGTCGAGGTTGAGCCTTGAGAGATAATAAATAAGCCCAACAACTTTGTAGATATGCCAGTTGCTATATCTATCATGGACCTATCAAATCAAGATAAAATAATATAGTACACTTGTAGGGGGAGCTTGTCATAAAATGCCCATGAGCTGACCTACCTCGAAATAATAAACGAGTCATAGTACTAGGGTAGGTGTAAGGTAATCTCATATGTTTTGTTTTAATCTAATTTTTATCTAACTTTTAGCTTGGTTTTGCAAAGATGTCTATCTATAAGAATTTTAACTTTCCCTTGTTTCAACACGAGCCTAGGCTTAAGAAGGCCTAGAGCAAAAAGATCCAACTTGAAACCTCCTTTCGTGGGGGGAATAAGGTGATCAACCCCATAGTGGTAAGCTATTGAGCTCCTTAGCTCAATATTCTTCATCCACTAGGAAACAAAAGACCACAGCTAATCGAGATTCTTCATTGGCTGCTTCTCTACTTGTCAAGAAACTGAAGACTAAGGTTTTCTCCTCTATCTTATAAAATTCAAAGTCTAGGGTGTTAAAGCCTAGCTCAGAAAGGGTTTGCATGAGGATAAAGTACATCCTGGCTAATGACCACTTCAAGAACTCTAGTGTGGCCATAAGGTTCTGCAAAGTCATAGTTCTTTTGAGCAATAAGTGTTATTTAACTTTAGTTCGATTAATCATTTTTTTTTTCATTTTGCTAAGTCTGAGTTCATCTTGTATAGTCTTTTAAAAACTTCCTTTACACCCGTGGACAACACCACCTAAGCTCTCCATCATAGATATCTAGCCATGGGTAACCTATTCAAAGCTAAGAAGATATGACCATTATAAGTGAAAAACATCAGAAAAGCTCAGATGCCTTAGGTAACGTGAGGTCCAGCCTTAGCACTTTTAATAAGAAAAAGGTTGAGTAGAGAAAGAGAATCGACAAGTTGATAGCCAAGCTGAAGGCTGTCTACATTAAAAAGGCTTCAGCAGATTTTATGAAGGAGTAGGCCAAGCTAAAACTTGGTAATGCTTAGGCTGAGATAGCGAAACTAAGGTCTGAGCTAGATACTAGAGAGAAAAAAAAAGAATAACTAAAAAAAAAAAAGTTGTCTAAGACTTCAAAGCCTCTAGCGAATTCTTCTAACTCCAAATGGAGTGCTCCAAAGACAACGTACTCGATGCTTTAAAGCTAGCTAAAGATGAAGTACAACTCAAATTTATCGACCTTAATCTTGATCTTTTTGATATTGATATCAATAATATGAGATTGAGGCCTTTTCTAAATCAATCTAATGAGAAAGACAAAGAGAGAGATGATAAAGATGAAGCATTGGATACTGAGCTCGAAGTTTCTTCGAGGGCTGAGGCTGAAAGGGTGATACTGAGAAAGCCTAGGTGGATATCACTGCTACTGATGATATAAGTTACAGTACTACTACTACTGATATTGCTAATATGTAGCTTTTTTTCTCTTTTTTGTTGACTTCTATAAATTTTTTATTCAAAACTGCTAATGTGTGAGATCAATTTTTGTTGTGACCTTTAACAATTATTATTCAATGATAATTTTTATACTAAACTAACCATTTAACGACAAATTGGATATATTTTATTTAAGTTTCAGGCTGGTTTTTATTTTTTCTTTACTTATTTAAGCTCAATTAACTCAGCAATATTTAGTTTGATGCAAAAATTTTATTCAAGTTTCAACTCAACTTAAGTAAGATAATGATTCATCTAATTATCCAAAAATACCTCAAATTAATTTAAGAATTCATCTAAGTGTCAAGTCAGATTTTATTAGGTCAATGGTGCTATTTTAGGGCTAGCAAGAAACATGAGTGCTATCAAGTGGACATAATCATTATGATTTCATTGATTTTTGAGATACAAGTATGAGCTTGGTAAGGTTTAAACTATTGGTAATAGACCTTTAAGTTATTTGGATTCCATATCCTTAGGATAGTATTATCATTCATGTCTTATAGCTTGTAAATCGTATCAACTTTTAAGGCTTTAACCTTTCGAAGTATCAGGTTACCCTTCGTGATGTTCTTATGTCAAACCTTTTTGTTATAATAATTAGATACCCTCTGTTGATAAGTTGTTATCCATGTCAGAGCCATATCTTTTTGTTCTTCAATAAGGTTTAGGTTAGCCTTTGTGGCTTTTTCATTTCTCTCTTCTAACCTTAATTAAACTCTTAAGCTCAAAAAGCCAGTTTTGATAGGTATCATGGCTTCTATTCCAAATGCTAAATGGAATAGAGTTTCTTCTATTAGTACTTTAATGGTCATCCTCAAGGCCTATAGTACCTCAGAAAGTTCATTGGCCCACTTTTCTTTTGTTTTGTCTAATCTTTTTTTCAAGGCCTCCAATATTGTTTTGTTCGTAGCTTTGACTTGTCTATTAGACAGAGAGTGGATGACCAACGTGAAGTTTAGATCGATGTAAAGGTTTAAACACCATTCTTTGAACCTCGAGTTCTCAAATTATTTGTCATTATCTATTATTATGGATCAAGGTAGGTTGAATTTGCAGACTATGTTCTTTTATATGAATTTCTTGACTTAAGACTCTATTGTAGTGGCCAAGGTCTCAGCTTCAAGCCATTTTGTAAAGTAGACTATCACTACTAAGATAAATTTCCTTTGATCTATGGCTAGGTTAAATGGTCTAAGAACATCCATTCCATACTGCATGAAGGGCTAAGGGCTAATAATAAGGATGAGTTTGGTCAATGAAAGATATTGTACATGGGTAAATCTTTATCATTTATCATATATTTTGACCAAGTCAATCGCATCCTTTCTGATGTTAGGCCAGTAGTAGCCTGCTTAAGTACTTTATAGGCTAATGACCGAGGTTCAAGGTAGTTTTGCATATTTCTTCATGAGTTTCTTGTAAAATGTAGTTTGCTTCTTCACTATCTACGCATTTCAGATATGATAAGCTAAAAGATTTTTTGTACAATTTTTCATTGATCATCGTGTATCGAGGAGCCTTTCTTATCAATGCTTTAGTCTAGACTCTATCTTTAGATAGCATTCCCATGGTTAGGTATGTCTTGATCGAGGTCATCCAAGTTTTTTTTTTCTATAATTTATCCTATGAACTTTTCTTTAGTGCTTCTTTATACCAGTTCTTCCACCAAAACTTGATCTGAACTTTCTGTTGTTATTTTTGAAGCCAACTTAGACAGAGATCTGCCAATGAGTTTTCAAACCTTGATATCTTCTTTAGCTCAGCTTTTGCAAAATCGATGACTAGGGTCAGTACTTTATCTAGATATCTTTAAATCTTTTCTTTTCAAGCTTTAAACTCTCCATTTATTTGATCGATCACTAATTGAAAGTCACTATACACAGTTATATGTTAAACATTCAGCTCGACTGTCAATCTTAAACTGACTATCAATGCATCATATTTTATCTCATTGTTGGATGCCTTGAATCTAAACCTTAAAGCTTATTGATATTGTAGTCCTTCTAGGCCAATCAAAATAAAGTCGTTCTGCCACTGTAGCTCGTGTCATATCCGTTAACAAAAAGTTTTGACCCTTATTTGTTTAGAGCTTTTTTATTCTTTTTAGGTAATTTATCAAGGTGAGCCGAGGTAAGCTCTACAACAAAGTCCACTAACACATGAGATTTCAAGGCCAACCTGGAGAGTATATACAAGACAAATTCACTGAGCTCTATCGCGCACTTAATTAATCTTTCTGACAATTTTAGCTTTTGTAAAACTTGTCTCAATGATTGATTAGTCAGTACATTGATCGTATAAGCTTTGAAATACAAATTAAGCTTTTTGGTTGAAGTTACAACTACATAAGCTAATTTTTCTATCTTGTTGTAGTTTATTTCTAGTTTCGTCAACACCTTACTTACAAAGTAAACCAATCTTTACCTTTATTCTTTTTCTAAAACTAAGACCAAGCTAATGGCTTGATTTGTGGTGGCCAAGTATAGATACAAGGTCTCACCGGACCTTGGCTTAGATAAGATAGGTGAAAAGGATAAAAACTCTTTGAGTTCATTAAAAGCTTTCTAGCATTAAAGGGTCCACCTGAAATCAGAGATGTTTTTGAAAATTTTAAAAAATGACAAACATTATTTTACCGACTTGGACATGAATTGGTTTAAAGCAACTATTCTTCTAATTAGCTTCTACACTTTTTTTACTAAAATTGGTACTTTTATGTCTAGGATTGCCTAAACTTTTTCTTAGTTCATCACTTTCCCCCCTTTATTAATCATGTACCCTAGAAATTTACCCAACGTGACTCCAAAAATAAATTTGCTTGGGTTAAGCCTCATTTTATACTTTTTCAAGGTGTTAAAAGACTTTTCAAGGCCTTTCAAGTACTCAACCAAGCTCTTGTTTTTTACTATCAGGTCATCCACATATATTTCTATGTTATGATTGACCTAATGTTTAAAAACCTTGTTGAGTAGCCTTTGATAGGTCACCCTTATGTTTTTTAACCTGAAGGGTATTATCTTGTAACATAAAGGCCCTTCTCAGTAATAAAAGCCATTTTTCCTTGTCATCCTTCAACATTTTAATTTGGTTGTCACCAAAGTAAGCATCTATAAAGCTAAAAAGGCCATGCTTAATGCTAATATCTACTAGCAGATCTATGCTATGGAGGAAAAAATCATCTTTTGGGCATGTTTTATTTAGGTCGATAAAATCAACACACATCCTCCATTTTTCATTATGCTTTTTGACCATGACTAGATTGGCTATCCATTAGGGTAATAAACCTTTTTTATGAACTTTGCTTGCAATAATCTATCAACCTCCACCTCGATAGCCCTTGATCTTTTTGGGGTAAAGGTTCTTTTCTTTTGTCAAATTGGTTTCATATCAGGGTTAGTATGTAGTCTATGGACTATTACTTCGGTGTTGATTTTAGGTATATCGAACAGTGTCCAAGCAAAGATGTCGACGTTTATTTCTCTAATGTTGAATTAACTATTTCTTGTGCTTAAGTTTAGTTCTAATCTAAATATGTTTTTTAAGAAAGTTATCCTAAAATGGTATAGCTACGAGATCCTCTGCCAGGTAATCAGTTTTTATCTTATTCAAGTCTTTAGCCAATTATCTCTTTCTGTTCAATTAGATCAGGATAACTTTTCATGAAAACAAATTTTGATGTAAGTATTTATTGATAACTTGTTAGAATATATGGTTTAATCAGTATGTGTTTTTCATTTCAAACTATGTTTTGGCCAATACATTAGCTTAGTCCAAATGACATGTAATAATTTGTACTAGCTTGAGAGCTTGGTCATTTTCAAAATCACTTTAAAAGTTTAAAAAATGGAATAAAATGTGTCTTCTATTTAAACTTAAGAGCTCAGAATGGCTTGAAAGTGTGCTTCCATTAGGTCGATCTTACGTTGTATGTTCTTACTTTGGCTTTCTTGCTTTTCCTTGGTTTTTATTGTTTTTTTTTCTTTGGTGTCTTCAACCTTAGTCGAACTGACATTCTACATCCCAGTCTTCCATTTATTGTTGTGACATAACACTATTATGCCATGAACTAGCCTTCAATTACTTTTCCAACCCCGGGGTGTTAAGAATTTCACTTTCAGATGGGAAGCTCAGCTTATAAGCCACATAATATATTGGTTAGGTCGATTTAATATCATATTGTAGGCAGATGGGATGTCCATACCATGAACTCTATAACTAAGGTGACCACCATTGGTTTTATCCCCAAAAAGTTAATAGCTTAATAGTCTCTTTTATTGGTACTTGCTCGTTCCCAAATCTTACTAAGGTTGTAGTGATCGGTTGTAATTGGTCTTCATTGATTCTTATCTTTTTCATGGTGTCGTAGTACATAATGTCGATCGAGCTCCCGTTATCGAACAAGATTCTATTGACTACATAATTACACACAATAACTATAATTACTATAGCATCATCATATGGGTATTGGATTCCCTCAAAGTTTCTAAGTTGAACGAGATCGATTCATCTTTCTAGTCTTTTTTTTCTTTACCAAAAAACATACTGCCATGATCATTCCTAGGTTGAATTTTCTTTTGGCCAAGGTTGAGTTGCCATCAATAATCACATTAATCTCTCCAACGATTGGCCTATTATTTCTAGTTTGGCCTTCTTCCCATCTTGGCTTATCTCTTCAAAACTTCACCTTCTGTTTTTTCATGGCCTATCTTTCCAATCTTTTGTGGGTTCTATTCAATCCTATCTATAGTCTGATCTAATTACCCTTATCTTTGTTGATCCACAAACCTCCTTAATTGACATTTCCTAATCATAGCTTCAATCTCATTTTTCAAGTTGACACAGTTTTCAATATTGTGGCCTATGTCTCTATGGAAAGTACATCTTTTAGGTGGATCCCTTATCGTGTTTTGTCTCAGTGGCTTCTACCATCTGAGCTTTAAATTTTTTTAATTTGTATTAGAATCATAATTCAAAAGGTATTCAGTGTTGTATAATTTCTTTCTCTACTGGGGCTTCTAGCCTTATGCCATCTCCCTCTTAGGGAAAAACCATAGAAATCTTTACCTTTTTTATGACCAAAGAAAAGGATGAGCCTTTCTCACCTCGATTGTTTTGTATTGTAGCTTTAGCATTTATATATATTTTTTAGCTACAAGTAAGATTTCAACCAGAGTCTTACACTATATTTGGATTGAAGGAAGGGGAAGGAAAGAAAATGAAAATAAAGGAAAGTAATGGAAACAAAAAACCTTTCATTTGTTTGGATACACTTTTAATTTAAAAGAAAATAGAAAAGTGGAAACTCAATAACTTTTGGTTTCCCTTATAATCTTCACCTTTTTAATACCCCAATTTGAGGGAAAAACTAAGGAAAATAAAGGTGAAAAAATTTTATTTTTATAAAAAGATTATTATATCTATATTATTATGACATCAGCTTTGATTATATAACTGACACTTCCTACAAAAATAATTTTTTTATGAGTATTTTATATAATATCATAGTTTATAAATATTTTATGATTTTTCAAGTTTTAACAACAAAACAAGTCAAACTATTGTTAGAATAAATTAAAAGGCTAAATTAAACTCAAAATTAAGAATAGATCAATAACTAGCTAATACATATTATCGTATTAAACATGCTTAATTTTGTTTAAAAAGATTTGTTTATACAAGGTATGTAGTATAAAGATATATTTGTATATTATATGTTATATTATAAAAAAAAGGTTATAATTGGAAAAAAATATTGTAATGAATTATTTCTTTTTTGTTCACTATTTATCCAAACAATGGTTATTAGAATTCATTTCCTTTCCTTTCCTTTATTAATTTTAACTATCTAAACAAAAGGTACATGTACCATTTCTTTTCTTTTAAAAAACTGCCATTCCCTTTAATTTCTTTTCTTTATTTATATGTATCCAAACATAGCATTAGGTAGCTCTAATGACGAGGACAACTTCAAGTGGTACTCTCTGTTATGGAGTCCACTTATCAAGGTGGCAATAAAGGTTGTTTGTTCTAGGTCTTTCACATGAAAAGCTTTTGCGTTAAAACACATGACATAGCTTTTTAGGGATTCGTTGCTACCTTGGTGGATTGACATTAAACTCAGGGTTGTCTTCTTCATTTTTTGGCTATTTACAAATCGAGACAAAAATGAGTGATTGAGTTCTTTAAATGTTATGATAAACCTTGGTTCTAGATTGCTATACTAGGAGCAAGCTACATCTTTAAAAGTAATGGCAAGACCCTTACATATCAAAACTTCATATGTTCCCTACATCATCATGTTAGTTTTATAAAATTTTATATGATCGAAGGGATCAGAAGTATCGTCGTAAGTTTCCAAGGTTGGCATTTTGAACCTCTTAGGAGGCATGGCTCTATCAATCTCTTTGTGGACATCTCATTTTGTTTGAGATTTTCTTGAGATTGGAAACGAGCTTTTGACCATGAATTGGACCCGATTGGGAAGCTTCGGGCCTAATAGAAATTTTTTTAATTTGATTGAATTTGTTTTATTTATTTATTTTGTTTAATTTTACTTGTTTTTTTTTTAAGTCAAAACTTCGAAAAAAGTTAAAAGAAAAAAAGAAAAAAATTAGAAATAAAAAAAATAAAAATGTGGATTCAGCTTGAATTTGGGAATCAATTAAATGTAAGAAATCAAATCAAATCACAAAATTGTAATTAATTTATTTTCCATGATTAAAGGGATTTAATCCCTATAAATGAAGAGAAATCACACAAGAAAAGGGGGGGCTCATGGAGAAAAAAATTGTTTAGCAAAGAGGGAAAAAGATCACAAGAGGGTTTGTTTTAGGATTTAGTTATTAGAATTTTGGAAAGAACTCTGGGTTTTTTGGGAAGTCAAGGAATGTATTAGAAATTTCTAGGGTGTTTCTCAAATTGAAGTTGAGCTTTTTGGTGTTTTTCTAGGTTTATTGAATTTTATGTTTTTTGAATTGATGTTTAGAATTGTTGTGAGTTCTTGGATTTTAGGAATTTTATTTTAATTCTGGGTTGATGATATTGGTAAAGTTTTGGTTTGAATTTTTGCGATTTAATTTTAAATCGGGTTTTTTTAAAAAAAATTGGTTTTTTCCTAGGTTGCTATGAAGATTCTGATGAATTTTTGAATTTTTTGGTGTAGTCACAGCGGTTAGAAAAGAGAAGGCAACGGCCATTTTATGGGTTTGCAAGTTTTCTAAGTTTGGTTTAATGTTCTCAATGATAGGTTTTAGGTTTTTGGTCGGGATCTAGGGAATTTGAAGTTTTTGGTAGGGCCATTTTAGAGAGAAGGCAAAGCAAAAAGAGCTAGAGAAAGAGAGAGGACTGAGGTAAACTAAAGAAAATGTTGGGATTTGGGCTTTTATACCAAGCCAAAATAGCACCGTTTTGGAGAAAGCATTTGACCCGTTAGCTCACGTGTCAACTTGATAAGGACCTGACCCGTATTATAGATATCTGCTTTTCTTTTTTCACCATATTTTTTGTTTTGATTTTCTTCTTTTCTTTTATCTTATTTTACTTATTACTATTATTATTATTAACTTTAATTATTATTTTACTTACATTTGAATTTGAACAATTTATTGTTATTATTATTTTTTTCTATATATACTTTTATGATGTTTATTTTATTTATTCATAAAAAAAATAAAAAAGTATTTCTAAATAAATTCATAAATCCTACCAAACAATTAGAAGATTTTTAATGAATTTAAATTTTTATGAATTTTGCCAAACTATTGAAGAATTCCATAAATCAATTTTTTTATAAAAACTTTTTATTAATAAAATATTTTTTTTTGATCCTACCAAACTATTGGAGGATTTAAATTTTAAATTAAATCTTACCAAACTATTGGAAGATTTAAAGCATTTTCTAAAAATAAATTTACAAAAAATTCTCACAAAACTATTGGGAGATTTACATCAAAGTAAATCTTCCTAAACTATTAGAAGATTTTACTAATTATTTTCCTGAACAAAATATATTAATGAACCTGATGACGGAGCCTTTTTAGAGTGGGACATTAGTCTCTATGCATACTCCTAAGGTAAGAAAATTATCTTAAATTGCTATCAAACTATTGGAGCAAATTAGGATTAGTTTCCAATAATGAAATGATTTGGTAAAATCATGAGAATATTATAAGGCTTTGATAATTTGAAATCAAACGGTACCATCCTTTCAATGGGCACTGTGAGGTACTATAACCTTCCTCACACATAATTGCACTCCTAAACCTAAAATGTAGTTTCATGTACTAAATTTATTGTTTAAAGACACCTAAGTTAATCTTGGAATTTCTCTTTAAATAGGACAGATTTAGTTAAGTGACCAATCACACCTTGACAAAAAAGATTGGTGGCGACTCCTAAAATATATATCTAGCAATTGGTCCATGGATCTATATGTTATGACAGTTTGGCAACTCTACTAGAGATATCGAGAGTTAGGCCAGTAAATGATTTCTTATTATCCGAGCCTAACTTAATAAATCTAAGAATTTTTTTCCTTGTTTGTATTTTATTTATCTATTTATTTATTTATTCATTTTATATATATGTCATTCACACGCATATACATAATATGAGCTCTATACTTGAGTTTTGTCCCTTATAAAGGAGTAAAATACCTATGCCTTCATGAGATTTCATGTCTTCGCATGGGTAACAAAAAACTCTCACCCAAATTGAACCATTTCTACTTATAGCCTGTAACAGGTAAGGATTGAGGTACCTTACTAGTCTATAATGAACAATATTGAGGTAAGAAACAATTTAAAAATCTTTAGACTATTAAATTTTTTAACCTAGCATGCAAATAAACCTTAAGGGTTTGAACCTAAATTAGAGCCATGCCTTCTCTTGTGTTACAAAGTCCTAAATAAAATGTATGATGGGACATTTATTATGTTTGTAAATTTATATTTTTTTTATATTTGCATACTAACCCTTTTATGTTGTTTCTTGTATATACTATTCTTTGTTTACTAACCCTTTTCTTTTATTGTATATCCATGCATTTACATCATTAAATCATCTTCATTGCTTTCATGCATTTTTGCATTCAATCTCATGCATAATTGGATGATTCCATAAACATCACTCTAAATATGCACCTTAATTGTGGTAAATCAAGGTTCAAGAATAGCTCGACCAACTCACCACCAGTATAACACCTAAGCTCGAGTCAGACAAATGGAGTAAGAAAACATAAGCCATATTAAGAAGTTAGAAAAGGTTCAAGAAGAAATCAAAAAAGAGTTAAACAAAATCCTTAAAGCATTAGGCAAGTTGAATAAAGGAAAGATTATAGAAGAAGATGCTAGACCTAATAACCATTGCAGGATATTGTTGATCCTCTGTATCCTCCTAATTATGGCCCACTTCAAGCCTAATCCACTCAAAGCACTTCATCATAACAATTCACATTCCCCATAGGGTATACTTATATAGGAATGCCATCTGCACCAACTCAAAAGCAACTTCAAAGTTTTGCTAATCTTATCTTCATTGAAAAGGCAGTAGAACCAGTCCCAATTCCTAACTTAAATAACTTTAAAGAAAATGAAAAGTTGAAATTGAAGATGATTGAAAGTTTGAAAGACTCTAAAGCTGATCACATGATGAAAATGCTCGAGGAAATATCACAAGCTATAAAAGGTATTGATCAATAGATGCCACTAGGTTTTGTCTAGTACCAAATGTGGTAACACCCTTAAAGTTTAAGGTACCAAAGTTTGAAAAATATGAAGGTGCTAAATGCCCTATTACGCATATTATAATGTACTATCATAAAATGATAGCTTACGCCAATAATGAAAAACTACTTATGCATATATTTCAAGATAGTTTGATTGGTTCTGCTATAAAATGATATGTTTAATTGGACAGAACCCACATCTGATCTTACAAAGGTTTGACCCATCTTTCATTAACCAATACCGTCATATTATAGATATGACCCCCGATCACCTTTCTTTGCAAAGTATGAAAAAAAAAAGCAATGAAGTCCTTCAAAGAATATGCCCAACAACAGAGGGATATAACCACTCAAGTTCAACCTTTTTTTACTAAGAAAAAAATAATTGTCTTACTCGTAAACACCCAAAAGGTACCATATTATGAGAAGATAATAGAGAATGCAACAAAAAACTTTTCTAACATGGTGATCTTATGAGAGATTATTGAAAACACCATAAAAATGGTAAGCTTGAGGAAAGAAGAGCCAGCAGTGCCAAGAAAAGTGGGATTCCTACGAAAAAAGAAACTGAAGCCTAAGTGGTGAGCTTTGGGGACAACAATTTAAAAGTTATGTTTCAAATCCACCTATGTTCATCTTGCTTACTACTTGACGGTCAATAATATTATACAAGTTCTTAAACAGCCTCATTTTCTAACTATAAATAACAACTACCCAAGCCCTTATCAACCAATTTTTCAAGTACCTGCATATGTGCCTAATCCTATCACTGCATTAGTTTCAAGGCCTAACAATCAAGTGAGTGATTTGGAAAGATCCAAGGGCAACCAAAAGAAAACTTAATTTGATCTTATCCCTATAACCTATACTAAGCTATTCCCAGAATTGGTCAAGAATGACTTGGTATCCCTAGTTCTTTTGGAACCGTTAAAGCTACCCTATCTCAAATAGTACAATATTAATGCCAAATATGATTACCATAATAGGAATGTGGGTCAATCTATAAAAACCTACCTTGCTTTCAAATATAAGGTGCAACATCTGATCCAAACAAGCTCGATCAGTTTCACCAAATCAAGAGAGTTAAATGTCTATAAAACCCTTTGTTTGATCATTCAATGGCATAATTTTAGGAAAGATATGAAAAGGCTGACTGAAGCTACTTGTCATCTTTGTATTTCTTTAAAATATGGATCTTTTTCATGTACCTACATTTTATTTTATTTTTTATCATTTTAATAAAAATGACAGATATGATGCAATTTCATGACATTTTTTCTTTCATGTGAATCACCATTATATACTTTTATCTTCTCATATCTTTTTCCCATATCTATTTTTTTATTCCAAATAATGAGTATTTAGACAATCATGACAACAATTCAAGATTCAATTTTAAAAACATCATTCATGTTAATAAGTTGAGATTGTTAATCTATTGAGATTTTTGAATAAGAGAAGACACATATGGCAAAGAATTTTGCTCATTGAAAGATGAAACTGATGCAATATATGTTCTTTATTATAGTTCATTCACAAGTCTATTTATGGTCAATCAATTTTCTCCATTGAGAGTATTCATGTTTAAAATGATAAATGGTCATCTTTTTTTTATCCTTCACAAAAAGAGTAAAATTATCCTTTGTTTTCCCGTTTTAGCTTGTTGAAAATTTTTTTTAAGGAACCTTAACCAAAGATCACCCCCACACTAAGGGCAAAGTTTGAAAAGCTTGTTTTTTCTTATTGATTTTAGGGACAAAGCCTTTTTGTATTCAAATTTTTCTTAAAAAATGATGAAAAGAAAAAAAATAATAAAAAAAAGAATTAATGAAGCAAAATGTCAATGAGCCTAATATGGAAGGAAATGATTTTTGGATTTGATTACTTTTCAAATATAGTTTGATTATTTTACGTCCCTTAAAAGTTTATTTTAATTGAATGTGAATACTCGAATTAAAGAATCATGAATTAAATTGAAGCAGATTTATCATTAGATTGTTTGGTTGATGGGCCATAGGAAAAAGAAATAAAAAAGATAGAGAAGAGATGTGCAAACAAAAAAAGAATACTTAAACTGAAACTCGAAAGGGCAGTTTAAATGAAGCTGAAAACGTGAAAAAATAGCTTTATGTGAGGATCTTAGGAATAAGGATAATAATCAACTTAAAGATCATGGATATTAATGGAATGTGTTTTTGAAAGAGAATTTTAAGTTAGAGTTTAAAATTATCTTAATAGTTACTATTTTGGATGTTAATACCCGATTTTTATAGTATTTTACTTTTGTTCACCTTTAATTTGCTATTGGCTAGACTTTCTTTTGATAATGAAAGACCCTTTATTTCTTCTTCTTTACCAAGTGTACATCCCTTGAATGAATTAAGAAAATGTATCATGTTTGTCATAAATTAAAATGATGACAAATGAATGAAGGACAATGTTTGTAAAAGCTTTTTTTCATTCTTTTGAAAGAAATCCAAGATAACAAAATTAAAGGAAGCCTGAGAAGATATGTTGGAAAGGGCAAATAAGGTGACCCAGTGATAAATACAATGATGAACTGATCAAAATAACTTATGAGTTGTGATCAAATGAGAAAAATAACATGGATCAATTGATAGAATTTGTTCTAAAATCATTATGCTGAAAAGCTTAAAAGGAATGTATAAAATGGTGGAATATTGAGAACCTCATTACCACATTTGGAATTTCATTACATACATTGTGTTTACATTGTTTTTTTAAATCTTTGATAATTGCATTTGCATCATGGTTAGGGCACACATTTGCATCATGTAGAGAACATTTGAATCATAGTATGACATTTACATTATTGTTTAAGACATGCATTTGTATCGTTTAGTGAGAATCTGAATTATTACATTTACATCATGTAGAAGACATTTGTATTGCCATTTATTGCATACAAAATTTGACTTCGATAGGAGAAAATGTTTGATATTTAATTCCTCAAATGAGAAAGATCTTTCATGATGGGATTTTCTTTACAAGGAAAACTTTTCAAACTTTTAAAGTTATAGAGCCTTTGTTTAAATAAACTTCCCGAATGAGAATCTTTGAAACGTTGGATGTAAATCTAAAATTTTTCAAATGTGAATATTTGAAATTTTGCATGTGAAACCCAAAACTTTTTTGGATAAGAATCTTTGAAATTTTGGTTATGAAATATAAAAATTTTTTCAATCAGAATCTTTGAAATTTTAGGTGTGACTCCCAAAATTTTTTGAATGAAAATTTTGAATTTTTGGATATGAATCCCAAAATTTTTCGAATGAAAATCTTTAACTTTTGGATGTGAAACTTTGAAATTTTTCAAAAAAAAAATCTTTGAACCTTGAAATCTATGATGTGAATCTTTGAATTTTTCAAACATAAAGCTTTAGATTTTGGATGTGAATCACTAACAAAAATCTTTTGAATGTGAATCTTTTCATCTTTTATGTGAATTATAGTTGATGAGTTCTTGCGAACTTGAAATTCTTACGAACCTAAAAGTTTTGTGAATTTCAAACATAAAGCTTTAGATTTTGGATGTGAATCACTAAAAAAAATCTTTTGAATGTGAATCTTTTCATCTTGTTTGTGATTTATAGTTTGTGATTTCTTGCAAACTTGAAATTCTTACGAACCTAAAAGTTTTGCAAATCTTCCAATTCTTACAAATTTGAAACTCTTAAGAGTTCTTATAAACCTATATTCTTGCGAATCTGAGTTCTTGCAAATCTAAAATTTTTTAGAATCTAAAATTTTTGCGAATCTTTCATTCTTGTAAATCTGAAAATTCTTGAAAATCTAGAAATTATGTGAAACTTGGAATCTTTGCAAATCTAGAACCTTTGAAAATCTTAGAATTTGTTTTTAAATCTTGAAACCTTTGCAAATCTTGAAACCTCTACGAATCTTAGAATTTTTTAGAATTTTGAATCATTTACAAACTTTTGAAATCTTCACAAAACTTGAAATTATTGCAAACCTTTTATGAATATTAACTTTTGGTGAATTTTGAAATCGTTAATTATCTTTTCTGAATCTTCGAGTCTTATAATCTTTCAATTCTTGTTATAAAACTTTGCAAATCTTTGAAATTTTGTGAACCCTTGAAATTTCAAATTGTGAATCTTTGGATTTCAAATTTTTAGTTTGTCTAAACCTAAACAAAATAGATGTCTTTTGTTTTTGCGCAATTCCTATTTCACAAAAAATGTGCAAAAAAGAGCAACTGTAGACACCTTATTTTATCTATGATTTTTTGGGATCGAAAATGGGCTTTTCGGCCATGAATTAGGCCCGATTGATAAGCTTCATACCCAATAGGAAAAATTTTAATTTGATTGATTGATTTTATTTATTTATTTATTTTGTTTTAATTTTTCTTGTTTTTAAAAAACAAAGTCCAAAAAAGGTCAAAAGTCTAGAAAAAAAAAGTAGAAAAAAAATTAAGAAATAAAAAATCTCAAAAAAATATGGATTCAACTTGAATTTGGAAATCAATCAAATGGATGAAGTCAAATCAAATCACAAAATTGCAATCAATTTATTTTCTAGGATTAAAGGGATTTAATCCTTATAAATGAACAGAAATCACATGGGGAAAAAAGACAGAAAAAATTGTTTAGTAAAGAGGGAAAAAGATCATACAAGGGTTTGTTTTATGATTTAATTATTAGAACTTTGAAAAGAACTCTAGGTTTTTTAGGAAGTCAAGGAATGTACTAGAAATTTTTAAAGTGTTTCTAAAATTGAAGTTGAGCTTTTTGGTGTTTTTTGGGTTTCTTGAATTTTGTGTTTTTTTAATTGATGTTTAGAATTGTTGTGAGTTCTTGGATTTTGGGAATTTTATTTTAATTCTGGGT
This sequence comes from Durio zibethinus, assembly GCF_002303985.1. The sequence continues at coordinate 22,197,809 of NW_019168159.1, forward strand.
TGATGATATTTTTAAAGTTTTATCTTGAATTTTTGGGATTTAATTTGAAATTTAGGGTTTTTCTAAAAAAAAAAAAACTAGGTTTTTTTTTTATTAGTATAAAGATTTCGATAAATCTTTGAATTTCTCGATGGAGTCACAGCAACCAGAAAGGAGAAGGCAAGAATCGTTTTCTAGTTCTACAGGTTTTCAGGGTTTGGTTTAATGTTCTTAGCATCACGTTCTAGGTTTTTGGTTGGGATCTAGGGAATTTGAAGTTTCAAATGGGGCTGTTTTAGAGAGAAAGCAAATCAAAATAAGTTAGAGAGAGAGGGTTGAGGCAAACTAAGGAAAAGGTTGGGATTTGGGCTTTTATACCAAGCCAAAACGACACCGTTTTGGAGAAGACCTTGGACCTGTTATCTTGCAAGTGATCCGCGTGTCTACGTAGTGAAGACCTGACCTGCATCACAGGTATTCGCTTTTCTTTTTTCACCTTATTTTTTGTTTTTATTTTTTAATTTTTTTTCTTTTATCTTATTATTATTATTATTATTATTAGAGAATGGCGGTGCATTTAGTAGAAATAAAAAATTAAAATTTGAATTTTGAATGTATCTAGAAATGAGGTATCTATAATAATAAAAGAGGTATAAATTGAATTACCCATCATAAAAATGCAGCTATATAGCTACAATGCATGTTAAGAGTTCCTTCCATCATACAACTAAAAGGATTTTAAATCATTTTCATTTATATGATACTAAATTTCATATTCTATTTTCATCAAAGTATAAACCTAAAAAAAATGCTTATAAAATAATTTTTTATTTTTCAAACAAAAAAATTTTAGACTAAATAACATGAAATAAAACAAGTATGAACATTTCAATTATTAACAGTTAAGAAATTATGAATAAAAAAGAGTTGTAATTATTTTTTGTTTTATTTCAAATTTTGTTTTTTAGGTGTTCCTTCAAGGTTGATATACTTTTTTTATTAGCTTTTAATTTTTAATTTATTCTTAAACTCTTTATAATGGTAGATTATAAGTATAGTCTGGAAGATTCTTAATAGAGGTGTTCATGGGTTGAGCCAGGCCGAGCTCATATTTGATATTAATAGTTTATATGCTTACTCAAATAAGGCTCGATCTGAAATTTTGGATCTCAAAATTTTTTCAAATTCAATCAAAATTAAAAAAATAAATCTCAAGCTTACCTATTAAACTTAATATATATAATAAAAATTTTAAAAAAGTGTGATTAAATAAAGTTTAATAAGATTATATTTAATTCACATATATATAAATTACAAATAAAAATTATACATATTTTATTAAAATAAAAATTATATTAAAAAATTAAGTTTAATAAAATATATATAATTTTTATTTTAAATTTATATATATATGAATTAGTTTATATATAATTTACATATATATAAATAAAAAATTTATATATATATATGAATTCGGTTGAATCGGACCGGATTACAGTAAGGTTTTAAATCTTTTGTCAAAGGTCCAACCCAAAATTTTAATAAGTTAAAAAATTGTACCTAAGCTCATTTAACGGATTTTAATTTTTTGTTTAATCTCTTTCAAAATTTGGGTAAGTTTTTAAGTTTGATCAGATAACACAGTTCTTAAATAGGTCTAATTGTTGGCCCCTAACATTTTGAACATCCTATATTATATGTACTACAATTATTTATTTAAATTAATTAAGTTGACTCATGTTAAAATTATTATTTGTTAATTTTATAGCTTTATATAAATAAACCCATTTTTTTGTTACACCCAAATAAATCATTGATTTTTAATTTGCATCTAAACAAACTCTTAATCTTTAATTTATTTCAAATTAAGCTTTTAGCCTTCAATTTATACCCAAATAAATTCTTAACCTAAATAATTTTTTTATTTGAAATGTGGGCATATTTGAATACAAATCAAAAAATAAAAATTTATTTGAGTATAATAAAAATATAAGTATTTATTTAAAAACAAAAGTGGAATAGTTCAAGAGCTTTTTTAGTATTTTAGTCTAAAAATAAATTAACTTTTTAGTTTTCTCAATAAGGTTTCAAATATTCAACTAAGTACCAAAAGTGTATTATTTTCCTTTTAGTCGAACACTTATACTCTCGTATATTTATGATCGTTTTTAATTTGTTTCTTTCATCTAATAAAAATCTTAAATAAAACTATTTTAAATTTTTTTATTTTTTATTTTTCTCTAAATATCTGTATTCAACAGATGTGATAAATATGAGTATAAAGGTTTAACACCTCAAATATATGAAAAAACAAAAACTTAAAAAAATTAAATATATTTTTGTTAGATACATTCCCAAATCTAACACTCACTTATAATTCAAATAATATAACAAATAAAAAAAATATAACTTGGTTTCTCCAAAATTAATGTCAAAATTCATCACTAACCTTTTGTTTTATTGTTTATTTGACTAAAAATAATATTATACACATAAAGTGTTTTAAATCTATAATTTTTAAATTTCAAATACCAATTTTAATTACATACCATAGATCCATAGGTTGATATACCATTTTATATTGTTATACACCGAAATGGTGCACATGTTTTAAAATTATAAAAAGGAGAGGTTGGTGCAGCCGGTCCGCCGATTAAGGCGATATCAAGAAGCGGCATTAATTAAGGCGAAAATTTGAGAACTCCGGTGATCTCGGTGCCTTAAAAATTGACCAACGCAATTGACTTTGCACAACTGCAACATATTTTTTTATCCAATCATAAAATGTTTTATTTTTTCTTTGTTTCATTAGTACGACAAAAGGAATCTTTTTGGCCCAAAATTGCTGATGACCATTCATTGTGTTTTTAGTGTTAGACGCTTAGCTGTCAGATGTTCCACTTAAAAAGCGCAATCCCGAAAATAACCCTAAATTTATTGCGTAGAATTGGGAATTTATTTTTTTATAATAGTAGAACTGGGAGATTGATTCCAGCCCAAAAACTTTTTTTGCCACACAAAAAAAAAATTGTTCTTTGATCCATTTCAATTTGATCAATAAAAATTAATATTTTAATTCTAAAACAATCTTAAATCTGAATAGTTCGAATGTTTAATCTAAAATGACATAAAACACTTAAATTTATTTAAAGCAATTAAATTGATTTAATTTTTTTGCAAAAATTAATTTTATTTTAAAACTTAATAATTTCTAATCAAACTGAATTAAATTCATGTAACTTACGTGTCAAATTAAATTATTTGAATGGAAATAACTTAAATTTAAGATAATTAAAATATTAAATGATTCATATATTTTTACATAAATCAAGTATATAAAATTTTAAATAAAATTAATATATATTTTGATATATTTTAAATAAGTATTTTTATTACAAATGTTGACAAAGTTTTATTATTAAATAAATACAATAAATTTAATTATTTTTACATATTATTGATTTTTTTCGTTGAATTATATTATTTTATAAATTTTGATTTTCAAAATAAATTTTTATGTTACCATTTTTAATAAAAAAAACTTTACAAACTTCATTAGAAAATTTATTTAATTTTATCTGGCACAATTTATTTTAAAGAGAGAGAAAGTATATTAACTATTAATTAATAGAAAGAAAAGATAACTCATTATTTTATTTTTTAGAATCAATGTAAATAATTTTTTTAAAATAAATAAAGTTTGTTTGTAGATTGAATAATCATTAAATTGGGTATAGAGTTTGGTAAAATTCCAGCAATTTAGTATTCTTAGCTGTATAGAATCAGTTATTACACTATAATATTTTAGCTTTAACCTAACACTTTTTGTGACGTGCTGCACTTTGATTGGATAATGAAAACTAGATTCATATAAAAATATGATATGAACGGAATATTATATTATAAATATAAATATAATGTTGGAAAGTAGAGAACTTTGAACAATTCTAACTTTATAATCTATTCCAAGATAGGGAAATTATATTCAAAGGAATTATAAAATCAAGATAACCTTTTTCAACCCCTAATTTCAATGCTTCCACTCACCAATTACATCTTTTGTTTCGTTTTATGTGTTCTCTTATCTGAATAGGTAAGGCTTGAATTTATCAAAAAGTTTAAATTATTTTTAAATTATAATAAAATATTTAATATTTAAATTTTAAAAATTTTAACATGATACATAAATTATAAATTTATTAATTAATATGATATTCATTTTTAATACGATTAATTTCAAATAATGACACGTAATATATAAATAAATCTCCGTGTATACATTAATTATCAAATTTATAATTCAAGTATCAAATAAAAAAATTTTAAAGTTTAAGTATTATATTAAATATTTAGTATAATTTATAAGTTATTCATGATATTAATCTTTATAAAAAAAATGGCATTCGATATATGATAATCTTAATTACAATACAAAAATGGTGGAAAAAAGAAAGTGTTAAAGTTAAAAATTTAATAAAAATTATATATGAATGTAGTAAAAATAAAAAAAATAAATTTTACATTTAATATATTAATACGAATTATAACATAATAATTCTCGTATATGTTAAATATAAAACAAATAGATACAAATACACATACAAGCTCCACCACTAGAAAATTATGAAATTTTGGAAAGTAAAATTCAATCTTTGAAAACCTATGTCACCCCACAAAAAAATGTGGCAATCATAATGTAACATGCTTCCCACCTCATAGTTTGAAACTTTTATACAACCTCTTTCCTTCCTTATCTAACTACTACTAACAAAAATAAATAAATAAACAAATAAAATTTTTCAGGTTATATATTGTGAAAATCCTTGTTGTATATTGGCCCCTTGGCAAACATTCCCAAATGGAAATTTCTCAAATGGGAGCGCGCTATGGCGCAGTCATCCTTTTCTTGTTGCTCACCTCAACCACTCAGGCCAACTACCTCAGCCTGGTTAACCAGTTCTTGGCTCCTCAAAATGCCGCTCGTGCCGCCATTAGAATGCGGCCATTGGTGTGGGATGCAAGATTGACGCATTACGCTCAGTGGTATGCCAACCAAAGGCGGAAAGACTGCGCTTTGAGGCACTCCAATGGACCTTATGGAGAAAATATCTTTTGGGGTAGTGGCAATGGGTGGACGCCTGCTCAGGCGGCAGCGGCGTGGGTTTCGGAGGGTAAATGGTACAATTACTGGTCTAATTCATGCGCCGGAGGGCAGGTATGTGGGCATTATACACAGATAGTGTGGGGCAGAACCAGAAGAGTTGGGTGCGCCAGGGTGGTTTGTGATGGAGGAAGGGGTGTTTTCATGACTTGCAACTATGATCCTCCTGGGAATTATGTTGGTGAAAGACCTTACTGATTGCTTTCATGAAATATTTGCAAGTGGATTTTATGTAAAAAATGGAATGTGATATTAACTTCACATTTAGAAATTCGGAGTTGGTGTGTTTTTTATATGCAAAGTCAGATTTTTTTTTATCCTTTTGTTTTCAATTTGCTGATACTATATCTTGATATGGAATTTAAGCTTGGGAACAATGCTACGAGAAATCGAAAATCTTGATTTTCGTAAACAGATTTTCTCAACATATGAATTTGTTGGCTGAAATGTAAGTTTTTCTTACTTTCCTTTCTGTTTTTGGTTTTCTATTTCTAATTTACTGGAATAAATTCACTGCCACATATATATATATTTTCAAGAATTGAATTTCAATAGGAATATAATGGGTCATCAAATATTGGTATCATTAGTAATTAATTAAAGGTAAATAATGTTTGGACCAATCCAAATAAGACCACTTAGATTTTTAAAACAGATGACATTGAAGAGGAGCAATGGAGAGAATGAAAAAATGATGGCACATGGGAAAAACACAATCACAAGAAATTAAGGTGGTCACTTTAAAGATGAAAAGGATTTTTGTAGGGAAATGATTGTGACCCAACTCTTGATTTTTCTAACGAATTTTGTCCGCTCTTTTTTTTTTTTTTCCTTCTTTTCTCCCTTTTATTTCCTCCTTTTAACAACGCTTTCTTCTTTTATTCTATTTCTACCAGTTAACTAGCTAGGTCCAATCGTCCATAATATCCGTTCCAATCTTATCTGATGGCTCATCAATCATGAGATTCTTCAAAATTTTTAGATTAAACTTAAAAGTAACTATAAATTTGGGTGAATTATTGTGACTGAGCCTCAGATCGGCCCAAAATTTTGCCATTTTTTCTACACAGAGACATACAGATATGGGTTTTAGCCAGTGAGGCCAATTTTATGGGCCTATGTCAGAATGAGCTTGTCATACATGCTAATTATTCTTCCTCCTACAGTATGATTGCGAGAGAAACAACAAAACGGACGTGGAACAAATTGATTTATGCCGATTCCCCGCAGGGCATATAGTATATTAGACATCTTATATCTTATTTTGTATATGACAATAAAATAGGTATGACATATGCAGAACTTCGCCACCATTCCAGGTCCCATTTGATTTACAAGAACAATTTACATATAATACGGTCAGAGATTTTTAAGGCTTCATTTAGGGCTAATTTTTGTTCGAATAATATTAAGGATGTATTATCTCATATCAACAGGATATATTTAAAATTTTAATTGTAAAGTGCTTTGTACAATCACCGAACTTTTCTTGACAAAAAAAAAAAAAAAAAACCTCTTTTCTTTATCAACGAGACTAAGCCTCGTGGGAAGACATGATTTGATTGATATTGCTGTTTTCACACTCAAATACATATTAATACTACAGAGTACACACCATAACGTTCACTCCTCTAATTATTATATATTTTTCTAATGGGTACCCTAAAATATTTGTTAAGTTCACTACTTTTCGAAAAGTTACTTACCTTCAATGCAATATATATAAGATTTGATCAGAATATTTTCGAAAATAGTGAGGTTGAACAAGTATAGTTAAGGTACTCCTTAGAAACTTTTTGCTACTAAGTTTTACAGTCTACTTACGTACCATCAATATGGCTTTTCGCCAATATAGTTACCCGGCGGATCATAATTGCAAGTCATGAATACATCTCCATTGTCACAAACCACTCGTGCACACCCAATTCTTCTGGTTCTCTTCCACACAATTTGTGTGTAGTGGCCACACATCTGACCTCCTGGCACGAGTTGCTTGCATAGTCGTAATATTTTTCTTCCTCAGACCATGCACTCACAGCATCACTCGGCCTCCAATTTGAGCCACTACCCCAGTATATGTTCTCTCCCAGCTTGAAATCACCCTCTGGAAAAGAGTGTTGTAGCTTGCAGTCTGCCTTTCTTTGGCTTGCCCACGATCGAGCATATTTCTCAAGCTGGAAATCCCAAAACAAGGGTAGCTCCCATTTTGCTGCCCTAACCAAATTGTGTGAAAACAAAAACTCTAGTGACTCGCCAATGCAACCCCAACAGAGTTGCTTGGAGACTTTGTATATTGTTTCGTTGTCAGGTATTTTACCATTAGTTCCAAGAGGTGGAATTGATTGGGAAGTTGCTAAAAAGTTGTCTCTAGCCAGAGTGCATGACAGAATGAAGAAAAACAGCAACTTGGGTTTCATTTTCTCTTGGTAAAGAGCAGCAAAACAGGACAGACAGTTCAAGTCTTGAGATAGGTTTTGTGGTTTGGCTCTGATTTTGAAGGATCTATTACTTTTTATATGAATTCTAAGACGGGGTTGGCCCTGATCATCTGTCGGTTGGATGACTAAGACCATATTACATAAGATTGTGTGGATCACATGCTCCAATAAATTGTTGATTAAGATTTAATATATATGTTTTGCGAATTGGAGAATTAATGCAAGAAAATGTGTGGCTGTCATTGGCATGCAATAAATATATGATTGATGGTTGTCTCGTGAGTTTAGCTATGTCGTGCCCGTGAACTCCGTGTTGTTTGTATTATGGAACGATGTCCCCTCCATGGTACATTCTGGAATAGCAGGCAGAATATGGTCGATACGCGTCCTCCAACGAGGCATTCACTCCAATGTCGCCAATGATTTGTCGGATTATGATTGGGGTCCTGCTCACACGTGCCTGTAAATAACTAGTACTAGAATACAAGTCATAAGGATTGTGAAAAGTTTTTGGGGATGGAAACCTGAAATAATATTTCCATAAATAATTCAAATTTTAGGAATGGGCAATGAAAAGGCAACAGATAGGAAGGAGAAAATACTCGTTCCGTTCAATACATTTGGTCTTAAAAATTCGAATTTTGAATTTCTTTGAAAAAAAAATTGAATAGATAACTAAAATGAACATTTGGAATCGATTTAGATTTCTTAACCGCTTTTTACTATTTAAAAAATAAATTATTTATATTACTATCTATAATATATATCCATAATTTATATTTATAATATATAATTTTTTTGTTTAATTAGATATAGCAACTTCTTAATATATTCTAATATATTATATACACTATACAATAATATACTAATAATGTATTCTCGTGCAATTAGGCCTATTTATGAATCAAGTTCGGTCGGATTCAAATTGAACTTAATAAGAGCATTAATAGATTTTAAATTTTGTCAGATTTAGTCTAACCAGATATATAAACCTTCATTTGATGCTCGGGCCCGACTTTAAAGTAAAAGAAGCTGTTCAAGCCCATTCAGATCTATTTAGATTTTAATTTTTTTTAAAAAAATAAATTTTATAATAAATATTAATTATGACAAAACAAATAAACTAACAAAATAAGTATAAAAATATGACTTTATTAATTTAATTTGGTATTTAGATGAAATTAAATACATATAACTTATTAATTTTATATACATAATTTAATTATCTATTTATTTTTTTATATGATATAATCATAAATATAAAAAAAAAAAAAGAAATGTAACTACCGGCCTGGGCCTTAATTTTACATCTTCTAAACTCTTTCCCACCGAAAACAAATGAAATCTCATCCTTATATGAAATTGTCTTTTAAATGCCTTTCTAGTTCTAAATTAAGCTAAAAAGCTCATAGAAATTCTTTCATTAATATTTTATAAACTAATAAATTCAAAAAAAAAAAAAAAGCTAATGGGTCTTGTTATTCCACTTGACATGACGAAAGTAAATGACTGCATTTTGAAGGGAGAGAAAGGTATACAGGGTTTGGGAGTTAAAGGTAGATACGAGTAAAAATCTGGATAAAAATCACCCAAAATGAAGATTTTGTGTGTGAGAGATCTTATTAAAAATCTAAATAAAAAAATTCAGATGGGATTAAACAATATTAATAACCCGAAATGTGGCAATATTACCAAGTAGCAATTACATAGAAATTAAGGAACAAATATCACTTTCAGATTCAATATTTTTGCATTGCTGCTAAAAAAAATAGTTTTAGCAACATTAAATATTGTTATAAAATTACAATTTATTGTAGCTAAAATTTTCTTCTAACAAAAAAAAAATCATCACAAGGTTATTGTGCGTACCTTCGTTTAGTGATGAATCTTCATATTTAATTTTGAGGGGATCAATTAAAAATTTAATATTATATATATTTTATTTGACTTATGTTATTTTACTAACATAAGACAATATACAAGTGATATACTAATAAAAAATCACAAGCTTATAAAATCATAAATTTTATCAATTTATAAATAAAAATATAAGAAAATAAAATACATTAAATAAATAATTTTATCTAAAATTGTGAGCTTGAAATTTTATGTGATTACCTAAAATTGAAAACTCAATTTCACCGTGAATCAATCTATCAAATAAAAAACCTTTTCACTTGTTCATCCAAAATTGTTTTTATTCGATCAAAAATCAAATCCTATCAAGTCATTTTTTAAAAAAAGAAAAACATAATATCAAGTCATGCTGGTTGTTGCCTAACTTTCAGTTGTATTAAAATCTATCAAATCATTACAAATAAATATATATATATATATATATATATATATCAAAATAGTCATTATTAGGTATAGAGCATTAACAAAGTATCAAGAAAAGAAGTTATTGTATAGAGCTAAAAGACAATCAGAAATAGATTATATAAAAATAAAAATAAACTAATAAACTAACTTTTAGCAATTTTGTTATACATGCTTTTAAAAGGTTGAAAGGTTAAGAGAAAAAAAAAAAAAAAAAACAAAAAGGGATAAGAAACTTTCTAAAATAAAAAAAATACAATAATTAAGTCAAAAAAAATCTAAATTTATTTGTTTTTCGTAGAGAATAGATGGATTTTCTCCATTGATGGAGAGCGAAAAAACTTTAGAGAGTGGAAAATATTTTCAAATATTTGATAATTTAAAATTTAGGTTTTTAAATTTAAGGGTATAATAAGATATTCATTATTTAAAAATTTTGATAAATTATCTAATCCTATGGATTGAAAACAATCCTCTACTTTTCAAGGAATGGAGTTATCTTATTAGCATAGTATATCTAATTCTTTTAATAATTCAATCTTTTTATTTAAGTGCATAACAAACATGTAATACGATAATTAATATTCTAGCCTTCAACTAATCTTATGTGTCAAACATAGCCTACATATATTAAATAAATTTAAATTAACCCCCTCAAATTAAAGGATTAAAATATATATAGACTCTTCTATTACTGCAACTATATGATCAAACTTTGGAGTTAGGTTTTGTAAAACTTTGAAAATAACTATCTTGTCAATAATTTTATTACTATAAGATCTCAGTTGAGTAACAATAGAAATTACTCTAAAAAGAAAATCTTACACTATTTCCTTACTTCTCATCATCAAAGTTTCAAACTCATGCCAAAGAGTTTAGAGTTTCACAACAATAACTTTTGAAGAGCCTTGAAACTCTTTTTGCAAGGTTTTTCAAGCTTCCTTTAAAGTGTTGACTTGCTACAATCCTGGAGAAAAGTGTTTTATAAACTACCTGTTGAATGATAAATTGGGCTTTGAAATCTTTTTTCTTATTGTCTTTCAACCACCTTTCATCATTATCATTCTCGTTGTATCTAATGTCTACAAAATCTCAAAGATCTTGAGATTTGAAGAGTGTCTTCATTTTAATGCTTCAGAAGTCATAACATTTTCCATTGAACACAAGAATGAGAGGTTGGGCTATATTTGAACTGTCATTCATTGCCATTCGTCGACAAATTCAGTGATACAAAAAATTGGTATGGATTTTAAGGTTATGATACCATATTGAGGAAGGAGGTAGGCTTTCTAAAATTAAATCATCGACTTAAAAGAAATAACTAATTTTGGGTAATTGTAAATAAATTACTCTACATTTCTATTAAATTCAATTAGCTTTTTAATAAGTTTACAAAATAACTAACAAAATAAAAAAAAACTCAAACAGTTAACAGATAATGAGAAAATTGAGAAAGTGACTAAATATTAGGAATCACCCATTCATGTATAATAATTACTACCAACAATATCCTAAAAATCAATGTCTACTACTAACTATATCCTAAAAATTAGGACATAACTATATCTTAAAAATCAGGACATTGAGCCTAAACGTGAACTTAATTTTGAATCGTTCTTCAATAACCACATAAATTCCTTGCTTGCAAGCTTGTTTCGATGCTTGGTTCTAGTGCTTTAACCTTTTCCTGTGCTTGTGCTATCCTATCAATGTCATTATGGAGAGTCCTAAAAGTGTTTTAGTGCCACATTCTCAACGTTTTCTTCACGGTTTCTAGCTTTGCATGAAAATCTGCATGGTTGCTACTTTTTCTTCTTCCACGTATGATTGGTTCACATGTACTCTCCTTGGTCTATATGGCCTCAAAGAAAAATCTCCTCATTTGTTTACGTCCCTTCCTCTTTTTGCTTCCCTTTATGTCAACTAGGACTGGATTATGATATGATACAATGCATGTTAAGTTTCGCACGGTGTACAAAGGAAATAGCCCCTTCCAACCTTTATCCCTCAAAGCCCGATCCAATCTGTTGTGAATTGCATCTAGTCCTTCACCCTTTCCCAGGTATACCAGAGTCTCGTGTATCCAAAATCCTCAAGACCCACATCTTTTACCACCTTTCGAAAATCTCCATTTGACACTCAACCCCATTGTCAACCTCCTACCTTTTTTCATCCCATATAATTTCATTAAAGTCCCTCAAGCAAAGCTATGGTTTCCCAGAAGTGGGTGCTAGTGTTCTCAACATGTCTACACATCATTCCTTATTCTTACATTTGGGTTACCATAAAATTCTATCAATCTCCACTCCCTACCCTGCATGTCCACAACGTTCATAATGATATGGTGTTTCGACTAACTCATTAGACCGAGTGTCACCTCCTCTTTCCATAATATAGCCAGATTTCCACTTGTTCCAATAACACTTACCTCGAATGCTAATTTCGTTTTAAGTAGGGTCGACAATCCAATCCGTCCCCGACGGGTTTCGACCCGATCCGACCTTATAAAGTTGGATTTTTTTTTTTAATTCGGGTTTCGGGTAGGGTTCGGGTTTTAGGCAAACCCGATCCGACCTGATATTATATAAAAAATTATTTTTTAATTTTTTATTTATATATATTTATATAATGATATTTTTAAATATTTATATTTAAAAAATAATATTTTATATTTAAAAATAATATTTTATTAATTTCGGGTCGGATCGGATACGGTTTATATAATATCAGGTCGAGATCGGATTCGAGTATTAAAAAACAAAAAAATTTCAAATAAGATCAAATTCGAATTTAATAACACATAAAATCGAATCGAATTCGAAGCAAGCAAAATCCGTCCCGAACCCTACTTCCAAGAGGCTCTATCTTTGTTTCTGGTACTTTTTATTTAAAATTTTTCCTTGGTTTACGTGATTCTTGATTTCCTTATCAACTCCGCCCATTTCTCTTTCAATATCATTACGATCTAGGATCCCTGCTCCATATGAGAAACTTTCGTAATTATCCTTTGTTTTACTTTTTCTGTTTTCGATCACTTGATGAGAACCAGCCGCCTTGATTCGATCACTCCCTTCGTTCATACAAGTCAAATCAAGAGCTTTTTCATGGTGCATTGCCTTCTTTGTAAGCATAAACATCCTATTTGACTGAGTCCCTACGTTTTTTGTTTTCAATGGAGACATCTATAGCTAAGCACTGTATTGTGTTCTCCCTTTGGGCTTAAGCAATAGTGTTTGATTATTTTCACAATCAGTGTCAACATATCCTAGCAAGCCACACGACTAACAGAAATTTGGTAATCATTCGTAATTTATTTTTTCCCATATATCGGGTACTCCATTACCACCTTTAACCAACACTACCCTTCTTAATGGTTTGGTTATATCAATATCCACCTAGAATCTGATAAACTCCGACCATCTTCATTCCTCCAGACTGTCATCTGTGGATACTAAGAATCCTATCTTCCTTTTAATACTTTTAGCAATCTCCTGGGATCTCATTCCCAATGGGAGCCCTTAAACTTTAACCCAAAACCATACCCGAACAAACTGGTAGTCTTGTAACCTTAAAATTGCCTTTTATGGCTCCATCAGCAAGATTTTCTTCTCGAAGTACCATGGTGAACCTCCAACGACTTTGTTCTTATCCGTTTTTGAATGGAATTTAAATAGGAAAGGTTTTCTTCAAGAACAACTATCTCCACCGATTTGCTAACCTCCAAACTATTTTAACGTACTCATCATAGCCTTTTTGTTGAAAGGCCTTGATGTGTGAATCCTCCTAACCATCCATCTTTGTTCCTCTCCATTTGAATCAATCAAGCCATTGTCTTCTGGTATCACACCTTCCAGCTCCTCCTCCGTGAGGATAGATTTCCCTACATGTCTTCTATGTCGTCCACCATGATGTTCTACACCTGTACTGAACTCGAAGCACTAACTTAAGTCTACTATTCCTTAGAGATCCACAAAGAGTTGATCTCAAAGAGGTAACTTTTGTATCTTACAAGACTAAGGCTATTCCCATAGAGAGACTTTAATGTTGGAATCAAATTTAAAATTTAAGCCAGTGCAAAAACAAAGTCAATTTAAAAATAATTACAATAAATTAAATTAGCCAAAAACAATTTTAAGTAAATAGCATTTAAAATACCAATTAAGGCTCAAGCTTGATTGCATGGAAATAAGCCAGTTCTAATCTTCCACTATTTTAGTGGGCATCAATTTTAGAATTTATTGCGATGTTTGAAGTAGTTTCAAATCTTAAAAATATTTGTGGTTCGTGTAAAGGAAAAATAGAGGCAAGGAGATGAAGAGGGAAAACAATGTGCTGGATTTGGTTAGATAGGAAAAAGACAATTTTTGTGCCGTTGGATCTAAATCGATTTCGTCAAATCTTACATCCATCATTGATTTTGTTGCTTGTGTTTCAATTTACTGAGAGGTTATGGGAAGAAATTTTTTTTATAAATTTATTAAATCCTATGTAAATAAACTTGCTTAGACTTACCTGAAAAAGGTATATACTGGATAAAACCCAAAAAGCCTTTATAGTTAGATAAAAAAAAAAAGGATCATCTATCATGGGACTAATGGGTGTAAATAATGGAGAGCAAAAAGGGAAAAAGAAAGAGTAAAAAGATTAGAAAAGGAAAATGCCGGCTGTTGGGATGGCAGATGCGATTGGGAGAAAAAGGATACAAGCATCGCTTGAATTGGGATAGGGAGAGAAAGGAATCAAATAAGAAGAAATGAGTTAAAAATTAGTGTTGAGTAGTTCTAAATGCAGCAAGTTTTTGCTCACTACAACAAAAAAAAAGGCCTTCTAAATGCATCCAACCTTTTTTCTCTCTACACCTCAATTTTTTTTTCAAAATTTTTTATAAATAAAATTACTTAAATATCCTTCTTAAAAGTTTTTGAATATCTACCCTTTTTGACACAACACTTCTTAAAATACATTTTCGAAAGTGAAAAATTAAATTTTATTAAAAATTATAAAAAAAAATTTTGTTAAAATTATTTATAAATTAATGTAATGAAAAAGTTATAATTAAAAAAAATTATAAATTTTAAAATTAAAAAAAAATTATTTTTATTGTTTTGATTTTAGAAATGCACAGGAGACATCTACATTTTTGAGCTAATTAAGCACTCTGAAATTTTAATGAAGATAATCATCCATCTAGTTGTTGAAAATGCAAATGAATTCTTCAAGCCATTGATTGGTGGAAGCATAACCAATTGAGTTAAATAATGAACTTGGTCAACATCCTTGAATATGATTATTATATGTTTGCTGTGTTTTTTCTATCACGATTCAACAAGTATGAAAAATAAGGAAAAATAATCGTTACCATGTTTTTAGCCTCCTATGAATTTGAGAACTAATAGGAAGGGTGTTGGAAGAAGTAGAACTAACTCAAAGTTGAAGATTTTTTTGACCTGCATTACATACTTATGAAGAAAGAGATAATATAAGTAATATTACTGAATACTATATAATTTTATCAAAATTATCATATGCTAATTGGAAAAACCCATTATGACAAGTGGATGGAGAGATTTTTCAAAGAAGTTCAGTTTATTAAAATTATTATAAAATTTTAATAATCGATAAAAAAGTATACTTATTAAAAAATGATAAATTTTAAATTTTTATAAAAAATATTTATTTGCTATTTTATCTTTAATTTAATTACGATCTCATAATATATTATTCGTTATCTAAGATGAAAATAGTAAAAGTAACTTTTTATTAATTTTAAAATTTATGATTTTTTTAATAATAATTTTTTCATTACACTTATTTACAAATAATTATTTGTAATTTTTCATAAAATTTCACTTTAACACTATCGAAAATACATTTCCAGGAAGTGTTATAACTTTTCAGAAATATATTTTCAAAACTTATAAAATTTGTGAGAATTGTATTGTAGTAATTTCATTTATAAAAAAATTTTGAAAAAAAAAAGTGTATTGAACAAAAACCGGGGTTCATTTAGATTTTCCCCGACAAAAAAAATATATGTTTTTGACAAAATACCCATTAATAGAATTACTTAATTATTCTTATTGCAATTATATTTTTATTCTTCAATATGACCCACTTATTATTAGTTTATAGTGCATATGAAAATGTATATTTTAAAAGTTTAAAAATTTTTCAAAAATGCATATCCAATTACTTTAAAATATTTTCGAATATACATTTCTAAAAAGTTCTTAGACTTTTCGAATATAAATTTTTGAAAAGTTTATACAATTTTCAGAAGTATTTATTCTGTGAATAGTTAGAGATGAAATTAGGGCGTCTGGCATGGTGAAACATTATAATATAACCTTATCTGGTATGGTGGTTCGGCTTGGGATGCCTGGTTCAGCTGTGTGTCCAATCAAGTACCTTTTTCGATATCCATTACGCAATTATCCTTAACTATCAATTCGTTTCATCATTTTTTCTCTTAAAGGGACAATCTTCTTATTCCGTTTGTTATAGGTGGTGCAAGTGCTATTGACACTACCTTATTCCTTCTCTTAATTAGGTATGTTGTCAGAAATTTGGTTTAGGTGTTCTATGGACTGATGGGACCTGGGACTATATATCTCATTAGTGTGCTCTATATAGAGTATAGACGTAGGAAGGAGAAGGAGAACGTCAGCTTCAAGAACCATGTCATCCTGTTTGTGTTGCGTGTCCAGAAACCTGAAACCCATCCACCACCATAAAGGTGCAAGTGCTGTTGACACTGCCCTATTCTTTCTCTCAATTAGGTATGCTATTAGGAATTTTGTTTCAAGTATTCTATGGAATGACGGGAAGTTGGACTCTAAACATTTCATTATTGTGCTATATATAAAGTATAGAAGGAAGAAAGAGAAGGAGAACGTTAACTTCGAGACCCATGTCACCGAGGTTTGTGTTACTTGTCAAAAAACCTAAAACCCACCCACCACCACTGATACTTAATCTTCCTTCCACAGCTTTCATATCTGTATGGTTTCAATTTCATATGGACATATCCATATGCCTTTTAAGTCATACAGTTACCCGTCTTCGTTAGGCTTAAAAGATATACGGATATGCATATCCGTATGATTTCAAAGATGTATGGATTTGCATATCTTTATAACTTTTATACCTTACGGAGACAAGTATCCATATGACTTCAAAATCCTATAATGTTTTGCAGCATCGCAATATGTCAACCATATTTGATTTAAAATAGGGAAAAATATACCTCAATCTTGCTTATGATTTGCCGATTTCGTCATAACCAGCCTCAAGATCGGGATTAAGAGTCTGAAATTTTCAATTGAGAGAAACAATGGAAATTGTTGAAAAGAGAAGAGCTAAAGTTTGACAAAAGTGAGACGTGAGAGAGATTAAATGGTTTGAAGGTAATTTTGTTTGAAATGAGCTTTGTTTTAGTTCAAATGAATTTGAAAAGTAGGTGTATTTAGCATATGGGTGTAAAGAGCAAAAATAGAATTGTAAATAAAATTTCTCATTAATGTTTAAGATTTTTTATTTATATATGTAAGGGTAAAATTATAATTTATTAATAATAAAAATATATATTAAAATAAAAACTTGATTAAACTTTCAAATCTTTTGAATCATGTATTTAAATATTTGAATTTATCTCGATTGATAAATCAAATTATTTAAGCTCTTGATCAATTCAATAATAATATAATCAAATTCGATGAGTAGCCTGTAAGCAAAGTGTATGATTTACACTTGCATACTTATAGTATGTTTATTTTTTTTTTTGCCAAAATTTAAAAGGGAGAATTAGAAAAAATATGGTCTATTATAAATTTTTATCAATTACTACTGTAAGAAAAATATTTATTAAGAAGGAAATAAATAATTTTAAATTTATTAAAAATGACCTTTTTTTACTATTTTGAGCCTAATTAAAAAAAAAAAAAAAATCTTTTTCTTTCATCTCCCTAGGCACATTCCCCACTCTCAGCTCGTATTTTTTTCCTTGCCTTCCTCAGTTTAATCTTCCAAAGTAAAGGTTTTCAAAGAAGAATACCTATAAAAGAAGGAAAAGCTTCAAAAAATTACATTTTCTTTTTTCTTTCCTCTCTCCTTTATTTTCTCTTCCATTGTTTTTTGTTGCAAAAATTTAAGCAAATAAAAAAATCTTTATGTTGGTGTTGAGCTCCGAGGGTATTCTTATAAATGCAGAAGGGAAGAATAGTTAGAGATAAAAGGTAGACAGTGTTTTCTGCGTTTACACTCCGACGTGTAAGTTAGTAAGGATCAAGTCAAAAAAAAAAGTGAGAAAGTAGAAAAAAGAGAAAAAGATCAATCAGATGAACCAAATTACATGGTGCCTGAGTCTCTATATTTATAGGTAAGCTGAAGGGGACAAAAAGCAGACAATTAGGATAAGGCCAAGCTGAGGTGGCACTAGAGATGCCAAACCGACCAAACATGTTAAGTCGACACAAATAACCAAAATACCCTTGGTTGTTTGTTGAAGACTGAGAGAGAGGAAAAGATCACTATATCTTTTTAACCATTATATGCCCCTAACACTCTATCTCTCCATCAAGTAATCTGAGTATCAGATTACTAAATTTATTACGGATGTTCCTGGTGTAAGGGTAAGTGGTTGCATATTTCGTTGAAGGTCAACGTCGTAGGGGGAGGTCAGTTCTAGATGATGACTAGTTTTGAGCCACAATCTGACCTAATGGTTATTTGATCTCACGTGTGTGTTTCGAGATGAGTGCATAATCGATTTAAAAGTTACTGAGGTGATAATTTGTCTGGGATGATTCGAGATTATTGCTGGAGTTCGTATGGTCGTGGTAAAACTTGTGTTTTCTCTTGAAAATTTAGACTTGAGTCTCTGTTTTGAACCCTCGAAGTGAACTGGGCTCTATATTTATTTTTTAAGGTTATTCAATTTAGCCAATCTGATCTGAGGTTCATCCAGTTAAGCTGATCTGATAACATTAAATGAAGAGAAAGATGGTTTGAGCGTGAAGATTTAAAGCAAAAAGATGAAAAGAATTCTACCCACTTATACTCTAACACGTGGCAAAGATTATACATTTATTTGGTTTGCAATACATCTATATATAAGAGTTGGTAGGACTTCAGCCTTCCACCTTTGCTCTTTTTACTCTCAATCCGACCTAAAATTTTTTATCTTAATAGCTTTTTAGCTTTTCAAGTTTTTTCTGCACCACTTCGATATGTATTTCTAACCATGTCTTCTAGTATAAGTTTTAAAAAGGTTGAGAGTTTTAGGGTAAGGCCAAAAAAGGTCAGCGAGGGCATCAAGATAACCACTTGATCCCTCATATTATTAGTGGTCGTAACTATAAAAAGATGGCTTATTGGTTCAACCTGATGTTCAAGAAGGGTAGTGGCATAATGAAGAGAATGCTTAGGCAAGAGGCAAATGAGTTTTGAGCACTAAAAAGCTATGTGCTTAGATTAACTTCGAGTTTCAAATCCACCAGCTTTTTTATCATACAAGTTAGTCCACTTTTATGGTCGATCTTCATTCCTCTTCAGGTATTCCTTTTTCTGAAGTTCAATCTTCTCCACCTCTTGCCACTTCTATTTTTCTCCTTAATCAGTTTTTCTTGACATCTTATCTTCTCTTGAAGGGTCTTCACCTTGTCCCTTTATCTCCATGATCAAGCTACTTTCATCTTCTATTATTTTTTGGGATCCATCTCCCATCCAAAAGTCAGATTCTTTTCATAAAGAGGGTTTCGATGAGAGACAAGAGGAAGTGAGTACTTTGACCAGAAAAAGTGATAATGAGAGAGATAGTCATATAAAGTAGGATAACTTATCATGGTCCCTATATATACTTCAAGTGACCTCGACGTAATCTTAAAAAACGTCATAAGTGAGCTAAAAAACAAAGTAAATCTCGAAGATTATCCCAACATATGCTCGGCTCATCACATTCGAACTTTAGGTACTAGTTTTTTTTTTTCCTAAAGAGGAGTATAGTATAATAACATCAAACTTTTAGACCGAGTCATTGATAGACTAGACTCACATTAACTCTACGTATATTGGGATTCTTTCATGGTTTGAGGTTTTCACTTCATCATTTATTTATTTCAATTTTTAATTCTTACAATTTAACCATCGTTCAATTTACCCGTAATTTTGTTTGGCACATAATCTTTTTTTCTTTGTCAATAGTTAAATATTCTTCTTTCTTTCTTTTTATTCTGGGAGTTTTTCTCTTTAAAAAGTATCATAGTGATAGTAAGTGATTTTATATCACAGCTAGGCCAAATAAAAATTATTTTTGTCAATTGTTCAAGCTCAATAAAAAATTGAAGGCTCCTTTTCCTATGCCTTGAGAAACAGAAGACTAATAAAGATGGTAAGCCCAAAGTTGAGACTTGAAAAATAAAAAGTACATCTGATTCTTTTATGGATGTATTGGTGGCCCTCTCTATCTTTGATCTATCAAATCAAGATAAAATTTTAGATTTTACACATAAAGGGGAACTCGTTATCGACGTTCACAGGCTGACCTCTCGGGAAGTAATAAATAAAATAAAGTATTCAAGTAGGTTTGAGGTAACCTTGTCGAAGGTTGAGACTTGAAAAATAAAAAGTACATCTGATTCTTTTATGGATGTATTGGTGGCCCTCTCTATCTTTGATCTATCAAATCAAGATAAAATTTTAGATTTTACACATAAAAGGGAGCTCGTTATCGACGTTCACAGGCTGACCTCTCGGGAAGTAATAAATAAAATAAAGTATTCAAGTAGGTTTGAGGTAACCTTGTCGAATTTTGTTTTAAGTTAATTTTTCATCAACTATTAGCTCAATTTTGCAAATATGGCTAAAGCTAGGGAAGACTTCGACGTTGCCCTATATCAACACTTCTTGAGGCCCAATAGGAGAAAAAAATTCAGCTCGAGGCCCCATCACATAGAAAAGATAAAGTAGTCAACACAATTATACCTCGTACTTTTCCAGGTCAAAAATCAAAGCTAAGGTAGGTCAAGACCTATCCTCTATGTCAACGTTGATGCCACCACTTCTAGCCAAAAGTCCACGGGTGGAGATGTTATCCTCTACTCTTAAGAACCCCAAGGCTAGGGTGCTGAGACCTTGCTCAGAAAGAATATCTATGAGGTTAAAGTTTGCTCTAACAAATGACTCTATCTCTAAACTCCCAACATTGCTAAAAAATTTTGTAAGGTCATGGTTCCTTATCTTGGTGAGTATCTTTTAACCTCGCTCAGTTTCTTGCTATTATTTTTGTTTTTATTTTTTTAAGTCTAAGGTTTTTCCATATAGTCAAGAAGAAATTCCCTCTTTAGTTAGTAGATAATAGCATTTAGGCCCTCTATTATGCTTATCTAGCCATAAAGAATATGTTGAGGGTTGAAAAAGATATGGCTACCCTTATCGAGGAGCACAAAAAAAGCTTGAAGGCATTGGATAACATCAGATTGAGCCTCATTACATCCTATACGAAAAAGGCAAAGCTAAAAAGAAAAGTAGATAACCTGATAGCGAAACTAGAGGTCGTCTCGGTGGATAAAGCCTCAACTGAATCAATAAAAAATAGGCTAAGTTGAAAATAAATAATGCTCAAGCTAAATTTGTAAGATTGAGGTCCGAGCTAGAGGCTCAAGATAAAAAAGAGAGAAAGCTAAAGATAAAAGCTGTGAAGAAGTACAAAGCTTCTGATGAGTGTCTATAAGTAAAGGTAAAATTCTATAGGAAGAACGTTCTTGGTGTTTTCTAGCTAGCCAAGAAAAAGGTGCAATTTAAATTCTCATCTATCAACCAGGACCTCTCTGATACTAATATCAATGATATCATATTGAGGTTTGTTCAGAATCAACCCGATGAAGATGAGAAAATGAAAAAAAAAAAAAAAAGAGGAGGAGGAGAATGAAAATGAGGCCCTAAAAAAAGAATTAAAGGTCATCATAAAGATAGAAGAGGAAGATGTGGAAGTGGTTGAATCTGAAGTCATTCTTCCTACTGCTATTGATGAGAGACTCTTCCTACTGTTGCTACTACCGCTAATGAATGAATTTGATGATTTTTGTTTTTGATTTTCTAAATTTTTTGACTTTGAGGTTAGATTTTTGTAAAGACCTCCCATACTTCAACAGATGTACTTTGTTACATTGAAATTAAAAAGAGAACTTTTTAAGTTTCAGCTTGGTTTTACTATTATTCTTTCTTATTTGTATTAGTTCAATAACAGTTTATCCATCAAAAAGCTATAAACTATAGACTTGCATAATTACTTTAGATTAGATTAACATAATTACAAGTTCTAGGTCATATTTCTTCAAATGACTTCAAATCACTTATACACAAGCTTACTGAAGATAATTCAATTTATGTGTTCACATGTGAAATAATGCAAATGTAAGCTAAATTTGCTCTGATCGACTAGTAATTGAGTTGATTTGTATTTCACATACTTGGGGTGGCAGTGCCATCCATAAAATAGTACAAGTGTGAGCTCAATTTATACCAAGCTACTGATAATAAACTTTTAGGTTGTCTGTATTCTATATCCTTGGGATGACATTGCCATTCAGATCCTGTAATTTATAGGTTGTATCATGAACAACCTTTTTAACAATTTATAAGTAATCGAGGTGGGCAACCGACATGAATCTGAGGTTAATGTAAAAATTTGAGCACCATTCCCTAAACCTCAGATTATCAAATTATTTTTCATTGTTTGTTATTACAAATCAAGGTAGTCCAAATCTGCAGACTACGTTTTTCCATACAAACTTCTCAATTTGTGCTTTTGTAATGGTGGCTAGGGCTTCAACTTTTTGTTAAATAATCTACTGCCACTAAGATGAATATTTGTTAGCCTGTGGTCCGGAGTGAATGATCTGAGGACATATATTCCTCACATATGAATGGCCATGGACTGATGATAAGAGTGAGCTTGATTGAGGAAAGATGTTGCACATGCATAAACCTTTGACACTTATTATATTTTTTCATCAGTTGGGTCGCATCCCTTCTTATGGTGGGCAACAATAGCCCTACCTCAGCACTTTATAAGCCAAAAGTAGAGGTCCAAGGTGATTTTCACATATTTTTCATGGATTTCTCTCAAGATGTACTCTACCTTTTCTTAATCAACACATCTCAAGTAACATAGACTAAAGGATCTCCTGTGTAATTTTTCTTCGATCATTGTATATTGAAAGGCCTTTCTCATCAATGCCTTAGCTTAGACTTTTTCATCGAATAGCACTTTCTTTATCAAGTATGCTTTAATTGACGTTATCTAGGTTTTTTTTTTATGACCTGTCCTATAAGCTTGTTCTCGGTGCTTTTATCCACTAGTTTCTATACTATAACTTGGTTTAAGCTTCCCATTGCTGCTTCTAAAGCCAATTTAGATAAGAGTCTATTATTGATTTTTGTAATCTCGATATCTTTTTCACTTCAATTTTTTTGAAACTAGCTATCAAAGCTAGAGCTTTGTTGAGGTACTTTCGAATTTCATCTTCTTAAGCTGCAAACTTCCTATTTACCTTATTAACCACTAGTTAGAAGTCACTATAAATGGTTATGTATTAAACATTTAACTCAGTTGGCAAACTTAGGCTAACTATCAATGCCTCATATTTTACTTTATGTTAGATGCCCTAAACTTGAATCTCAAGACATATAGATACTGTAACCCTTCTGGATCGATCAGAATGAGGTCAGCTCTTCTGTTCTAGATTGTAACGAATCCATTGATATAGAGCTTCCAATCATCCTTATCTAATTTTTTTCTCAAGCTATCTTTTCAATTACACCGAGGTGCACTTTACTATAAAGTCTGTTGGCACTTATGATTTTAATATCGATTTGGGTAAAAGTGTAGATCAGATTTTCTAAGCTTAACTACCTATTTTGATTAGCCTTCTTAACATTTTAGGCTTCTGTAAGACTTACCATAATGGCTGATTGATCAAGATATAGATCGTGTGAGTCTGAAAGTATGACCTGAGTTTTTTAGCCAAAGTGACTATAACATAGGCTAATTTTTCTATACTGCTATAGTTAACTTCAGGCCCTATCAATACTTTGCTTACAAAATAGATTGATCACTATTTTTCCTCTTTTTTTCAAACTAAAATCAAGCTAACAGCTTGATTTATACTGGCTAAGTACAAGTATAGTATTTTGCCAATCATTAATTTTAATAGGACAAATGGAGAGGATAAAAACTCTTTCAGTTTATCAAAAGCTTTTTGGTATTAAGGAGTCCGTCTGAAGTTAGAGAAATTCTTAAAAATTTTAAAAAATAGTAGATATCGTTCCGTCGATTTGGACATGAATCAACTAAATGCGACTCTTCTACCTATTAACTTTGGTTTCTTTTTTATTAAGGTCGGCACCTTCATTTCTATGATTGCCTGAACCTTTTTTAGGGTTCACCTCTATCCCTTTTTTATTAATCATATAACTGAAAAACTTACTTTATGTAATCCCAAAAGCATATTTGCTTAGATTAAGTCTCATATTATATTTTCTCAAAATGTTGAAAGTTCTTTTGAGGTCTTCTAAATGCTTGATCAAACTCTTACTCTTAACTATCATGTTGTTTAAATATACCTCATGTTATGGTTGATTTGGTTCTTAAACACTTTATACACCAGTCTTTAGTAGGTCATCCCTATATTATTCAATCTGAATGGCATAACCTTGTAGCAATAAAGACCTTTTTTAGTAATAAAAGTTATTTTGTCCTTATTTTTTTCAATATTTGATCTAATTATAGTTGAAATAAGTATTCTTGAAGCTAAGGAGGCTATGCTTAGCACTATCATCTACTAGCCAATCTATACTAGAGAGGGAAAAAATGTCTTTCGGATAAGCTTTATTTAGGTTAGTAAAGTCCATACGCATTCTTTATTTTTCATTATGCCTTTTGATTATGACCACATTGGCTATCCATTTGGAATAGCAGACCTCCATAATAAAGTTAGCTTGTAATAGTTTATCCTCTTTCTTAATGACCTGCTATTTTTTAGAGCAAAAGTTCTTTTTTTACTCGAACTAGTTTGACCTTGGAATTTGTATATAATCTATGGATCATTACTTCAATATCAATCCTGGACATATTGAATGGTGTCCAGGCAAACGATCAATATTATCTTTTATAAGTTGAATTAATTGGTCTTTATGTTAGAGCTTAACTTTGGTCTGCATGTATTTTTTAGGAATATTATTCCAGAATAGAATTGTCATGAGGTCCTCAGTTGGCTCGGGTCAATTTGTATCTAAGTTCAGTCTTTGATTGATTATCTCTTTTTGTTCCATTAGGTTATGATCATTTTCTACGAAAATAGGTTTTGACGTGATGATTAGTATATTAAACAACTTGTTGAATGTATTAGTAGAAGTAAAGTATGTTGTTCATTTAATGCTGTATTTTGGTCAGCATGTTAACTCGATCCATGTAACATCAATTTTTTATGCCGGCTTAAAAGCTCGATCGTTTCTATTGTTGTTCTAAAAAATTCAAAAAAATAAAACAAAATTAAACTTTTACAGAGCTTAAGAGCTCAGAAAGGCTTAAAAACATGTTTTTTCTAGATTGATCTTACATTCTGTATTTTTATCAGTTATTTTTTACTACTTGCCAATTCTCTGTGTAAGTTTTTCTTTGCTTTCCACATTGATATCGATCGAGTTGCTTGTCTACTTTTTAGTCATACCTTTTATCGTTATGACATAATTTGTTGTATTATGGATTGGTTTCTTTGTACTTTTTTAACCCCTACAAATGTTGAGAATTTCACTTTCAAATAAGAAGTTAAGCTTATAAGTTGCATAACATATTGGCTAGATCGACCTAATATCATATTATAGGTAGATGTGGCATCTACTACTATGAACTCTATGATCAGGGTAATAATCTTTAGCTCTATCCTTAGGGAGATCAAGAGCTTGATAGTTTCTCTTACTGGCATCTATTTATTTCTAAACCCCACTAATGTTGTGGTGATCGACTTCAACTGATCTTCATCAATCTCTATTTTTTTAAAACAGCTATAGTACGTAATGTTAGTCAAACTCTCATTATCAAATAAAATTTTTTTGACTACATAATTGTACACTAAGGTTGTGATCATTATGACATCATCATGTGGGTGTTCGATCCCTTATAAATCTTTTGAGTTGAAAAAGATTAGCTCATCTCTCCAGTCTTTTTCTTTCTTAGCCGAAGTGTCTATTGTCATTACCATGCTTGGGTTAAACTTTCTTTTCATTGAGGTGGAGTTACCTCTTGTGATCATGTTAATCACCTCAATGATTAGCCTATTACTGTTAGCTCAGCCCTCTTTTTGATTTAGCTCTTCTTTTTAGGTATCTCTTTTTTGTTGATCTAATCTTTTTTTTTTTACTCTAAGTAGGTGCTTTGCGGTCATTTCTATAGTTTTTTTTAAACTGATCTTGTATTTTCTATCCCATAAATTTTTTCAGCTAACCTTACCTTATCAGAGCTTCAATCTCATTTTTCATGTTGACACAATATTCAGTATAATAATCGATGTCTCGATGAAAAACACATCTTTTTGTAAGATCTCATCTTGTATTCTATCTCAGTGGCTTAGGCCATTTGAAGTCGAGATTTTTTTTTTATTTGTATCAAAATCTTCTCTCGAGAGGTATTCAAAGCAATGTAGCTTTTTTTTTTACCGAAACTTCTAGCTCTGTGTTGCCTCTTTCTTAAAAGAAGATTGTAAAATTTTTACCTTTTTTACGATCGAAGAGAGGGGATGAGTCTCTTTCATTTCGATCATCGAGGATGAAGGATGAGTTTCTCTTATCTTGATTTATTTTTATTGTAATTTCAGTATTAATATATTTCTTTACTATTAACAAGATGTCGATAAGAGTTTTATGTGATTTTAGCAACAATGTCAACTTTAAATGGTACTCATTATCATTAAGTCCATTAGTCAGTGCAACAATAGCAACCGTCTGTTATAGGTCTTTAACCTATAGAGCTTTCATGTTAAATCATGTGACATAGCTTTTTAGAGTTTTATTCTGCCTTTAGTGAATTGATATCAGGCTTAAAGTCATTTTTTAACTCTTCAGCTTCTTACAAATCTAGATAGGAATGAGTGGATGAGCTTCTTAAATATAGTGATCGATCTTGGCTCTAGATTGCTATACTTGGATTGAGTTACTCCTTTCAGTATAGTATCTAGACCTTTACACATCAGAGCCTCATCTACCCTCTGTATCATCATGTTAGTTCTATAAAGTTTTAAATGATCAAAAGGGTCAGAAGTATAATCATATGTCTCCAAGGTTGGCATTTTAAATCCCTTGGGAGACATGGCTCTATTAATCTCTTTAGTAAAGGGTGAGTTATCTAGGAACTTGAACTCATCCTTAAATGTTACTGGTTTCATTTTTAGCTCTTTCTCTATGGCTTACATTTAAGCTTCCAAATCTATATTCAATTGATGTTCATGGTCTGTTTATTTAGACTTTTGGGTTATGACATGTGTAGAATTGTAGCTGGGATGGTGAAGAGTTAGATTGGTGTGTTTTTTTTCTTTGAAGGCTGAGAAGGCTTTCGCCTTTTCGTAGCTCAACTACTGACAATAGCCTTTCGACCCGATGTGACTTAGTCTAGTAATTTGAGACTTGTGGTGGGGTTATAATTTGCATCATTAGTTTGAAGCCTTGTATTTGCTTGGTTTGGGCTTGAAATTGCTTCATAGTTGGCCTCACCTATGGTTAAGCTGGGTGAACAAAATAGTAATTTTGGTTAGTTTTCGTTCCAGTTGGGGCGGTTACCTCTCCTTCCTTTTAGGATTTTTTTCTTGGTGGCATTATTTTATGCTTGGCTAATATAAAATGTTGTCTTCTACTTGACATGTCAAATGTTGGTGTTAAACTCCAACCTAAGGATATTCCTGTAAATACAAAAAGAAAAGACGATTAAAAGTAAATGCATGGGGTGTTCCTTTACATTTGCACTCTGACACGTAAATCAGTAAAGATTAGGTTAGAAAAAAAGTAAAAAAAATAAGAAAGAGAGGAAAAGATCAATTAGATAAACCTAGCTTCATGGTGCATAAGTATTCATATTTATAGGTAAGTTGAAGGGGATAAAAAGGGGACAATTACGATAGGGTCAAACTAAGGTGGCACTGAAGATGTCAAATTGACTTGACATGTTAGGTCGGCACAAATGACCAAGATACCCCTGATTGTCTGCTGAAGATTGAGAGAGGAAAAAAGATCACTATGCCCTTTTTACCATTATATGCCTCTAATACTTCAAAAGATCATCTCGTCTGTCACCAACATCCTCAAAATCTCATAGACCAATCAAATTAATCCATTTCATAAGAACAAATGAGATCTTCCATCACTACCATCACAACAACCACCAAAGCCTTAAAAACATGATAAAAATGTTAATCATCAATAAGCAATTTAACATGATAAAAGTGTTAATAACAACATGAATTATACACATGATAAGTAGAAAATTTTAGGAAAAAACAGACACAAAATAAGTAAGCAAATATTCTTACAATCTATGTAAGAATAAAAAGAAACAAAGTATGGACAATTCCAAATATCTACTCAAGAAAGGCATAAAAGAAAAATGTTTTATTTTTTTACTTTCCTTACATTAAGAGATGTAGATATAATTGTTATACCTACACTAAAAAAAATTGCTTTATACTGATGCTGAAAAAATCATTAGTGAAACTTAAAAATCCATCGGTATAGCACAACAATCCTTATACTGATGGTTAAAATATTTATTCCAATGCATGTATAACCGTTAGCATATCTCTTGTTGGTGTGGACCTATACTAATGATTTTTAAGTTGTCAAAATATGTAACATATATGTACTGACGATTTTAGTTCATCACTATATGTATAACTGTTGGTATAGCAACTATTATGTTTTTCGCATTATACCTTTTACCAATGGTTATTCCTGTTAGTATAGACTTGTATGTTTTAATTTTTTCAACTTATACTGACATGTCTCCATCAGTATATCTTTTATCAACGGTCAATGCTCATCAATATAGCTTATGTGTTTTAATTTTTATCGACGGTCTATGATGTTTGTCAATATAGCATGAAATATTTCAATAGTAAAAAGCGTCGATATAAATTTTAAGGTGTTGATAAAAACTTTTTTTTTGAATTATATTTTCAATTATTAAAATTAATTTATTTATAATCATAATATGATATGGTTTCATATAAAGTAAAAATACATAAAAAAGTAAAATATTTAATAACATTTGACATAAAACAACAATCAAATTGTTTTATAATCCACAAATTTAAAATAAGTCAAGAATTATTGTCATTGTACTAAATCTAAAAAAAAGAACATTAATATCTATGATTGAATCCCTACAAACATGGTGCTCGAAATAAATAAACAACTCTCTAAAGTAAGATGATGCCATCCCAAGTTGGCCCAAATACTTGTTTAATTAGTAAAACCTAATAAAGAATTTCATGTCAGATTAAGCTTTTACCAGTCAATTAACATAGGAAATGTTTCAAAGGTCAAGTCAAGCATACCAAAAACTATAAACAAATGAATTGCTGACAAGATTTTATCCACTGTTATAAGCTCCCCTTATTTCACCACCCCAAACAACTACTAAAGTTGTTGAATTCTTTATAATTGTTTAAAGGTCTCTAAAGGGCTGCTACCCACTATCTAGATAAAATAGATCCAGGATTTTGTTCATAAGTTGATTATTATTACCCACATACAAGGAAAATATGTAATTTAATAACTGAATTTTAGGAAATATTTTTTAAATAATGCAACTTACTATTTTGTTATACCTGTACCAAGGTTATAAATGTGTTGAGTCACTACTTGCAGAGATTTGGGTGTTTTTTGTACAAATTCTTCACAAAACATTCAATCATCAAAGCTAGCACCATTAGAAGAATAAAAAAAAATAGGCATGCTTGATAATACAAAATTGAAATGTAAAAAATAAAAAAGACCTTTGAGAAATAACTAGAGTCTTGATGCTTCAACTTTGATTTAGCTTTAAAACAAAATGAGTGCCGATAGATTTAAGTTTGTAGAGTTAGTGAGAGGTGGAAAGAGTTGGTAAGAGATGGAAATTATGCTATAAGTACCGATGAGTAGAGAGAGTTGGTGGGTGGTAGAAATTAAGTATGTAGAGTCAGTGGGAGGTGGAGGGAAAAAAATGATTTAAACATTTTAAGGATTATTCAAGGTATTTTTGGTTAGAAATGCCTTGAATAACCCTATTCAATTTTTCATAAAGGATTATTTAAGGCATTTCTGGTCAGAAATGCCTTGAATATTTCCTTACATTGAATAATCCCCTTTAGTTTTTTATGAGGAGATTTTTTAAGGTATTTTTGGCTAAAAATGTCATGAATAATTCCTTACAAAAAATTGAATGGAGGTTATTAAAGGTATTTTTTTTTTATCAAAAACGCTTTCAATAATCTCTAAAAAAATGGGAGGAGATTATATAAGTACTACTTACTTATTATATAAGTATTATTTTGTACAAGTGTTTTTGGGATTGACATAATAAAATATTTTAAAAGATCTTATTAGCCATAAATTCCAATGTTAAAAGTTCTCAAATATCAATAAAATAATTAATGTACTTATATTTTTCAAATTTTTATACTTTCAACAACTGAACATACAATTATAGAAGCATGCACATATAATTATAATTTCATTTACATATCATTAACATACATATATACTTGTGTCTGTTAGTAAAATGTACATATATTTTTTTTCAATGTACATATACTTATGAGATATTTATATTTGTTATAGTTTTATGTATATGGCTGCATGCTACTTTGTGCATCAACCATAAAAAATTCTTGGGTAGAGTACTTTTCAATGTTGCATCAATGTTTATTATGAATTCAAAAATGGTTAATATCATGAATGACCTCTAAATTATAGTAAAATATTTAATGTGGTACTTGAATTTTAAAAATCTCTAATAGGTATATGAATTATAAATTTATTAACTAATGTGATACTTAAAAGATTATTTATCCACCATGTGTCATCATTTAAAACTAACCACATAAAGGTGAAGTACCACATTAGTTAACAAATTCATAATTCAAATACTACATTAGAGATTTTTAAAGTTTAGGTATCACATTAAATATTTCATTATAGTTTAGGGCCATTCATAACATTAACCCATTCCAATATTTAAGGTCTCAACATATCAATAATATATAATTAATTTTTTTTATTTCTTTAAAATACATTGCACGTACTGACAGGAATCCAAAATCAATTGAGTTGTTTTCATATGCCTTTCACTCTTTAATTACCAAAAAATTCCCATAATTAGCTAGAAGTAAGCTATACAATGAGAGAAAAAAAAAAAAAGAAAACTTTACATATAATTGGAAACAAGCTATAATTCTTATGAACTTTAGATATAGCTAGAAGCAAGCTATAATTCTTATGATTTGGCATCAGAATCGTTAAACTTTACAATGAGAAAATAAAAACTTTATTCTTACTATATATGAATCACACACATAGTGTCCCTTTTGCATAAAACTCCATGTTTGTCACAAGAAAATACAAGCCTATTACATTAGAATAATGTAATCAAGACAACTTGGAATAAAGTCACTATGAAGTTTTTTTTTCCTTGAAGTTGAATAGTAAATCTCAATTTCCTAGCAGAATTGGCGAGGTGCAACTCACAACATAAGAAAAAGAAATTAGGAGAAGGAAACCTCTTCCGGTAGTAGAAGTGACACTCAAATTTTTTTTTGCATATGGAAAAAAGAAAGGAAATGGGGCTGCAACCAATTAAATTTTACTGCAATGAATAGGAACTAAGAAACTTAAAAGCAGAAAACATGCTTAGGAATTTGAATACCATCAGAAAGTGTTTACCATTTTTCAAATAATTTCATTCTTTAAAAGATAGATTGATGAAACAATCGTATATTCTGAAACTTACTTAGCATGTTATTGATGTCATCCATCTTAAAAAAAAATTGCAGAACTTTTGGCAGCAAGTCAAGAAGAAAGAATACCTTTCATCTCTAGCTTCACCTTAAAAAATGTAAAGCTTCTCGCATATTGCTGCAAATAAAATCAAGGATGTGGCTTAAAAACCCATTTATAATCAATAGTTTTAAGAGCACAAATCTAAAGAAGTGAAACTCATTTATAACTCATTGCTAGCAATTATTTTGACACAAAAACGAAGAAACATCGTGAAGACCTTTCAAAACACCATTTTGACAAAAAATTACATCATTTATTAATCCATTTGAGATACTAAGATAATTAAAGCAGTAACCACTACAAGAATGATAGCTTTTTAAGTAACGTTTCTCAATAAATGTCATTACATTTTATTTTTTTATAAAGTTATTGTCGTTTTTATGGTAAAAGCTATTAAATATATAATAATAATATTTATAATAAAAAATACCACGATTTAGTAACAGTTAAGGGCGTTTGTTTATAAAAATGTCATTAATCATTAAAATAAGTGATGTTTTAGTATAAAAACATATCAAATGAAATTATCAAAATTAATTACATTGAATTTTTTTTTTTTTGAAAAAGAGGAACCGTTTTGACAATTTTAGCTGCGTTTATAAAAATAAATGCTACTACTAATATATTTAGTGGTGTTTATCTTTGTATATGCCACTAATGCTCACATTTAGTGGCGTTTATTAATACAAACGCCACTGAATTTTCGTAAAATTATTAGGATATCAGTCCAGCCGCGCGTTTTCTCATCCCCCCCCCCCTTTTTCCCTATCCCTGGATTGTTTTCATTTTCATTTCCATTTCCATTTCATTTATATTTCCTTTTCAATTTTGTTAAATTCTCTTTCATTTCTATGGATTCAAGGAGGTCTAGAGGCTATTGAAGAAGAGGTAATCTTTATATTTCTCACTTTAGTTTCGCTTGATTTGTAATTTATGAATACTTCACATCACCAAGCTTGATCCGTCAAGAAAAACCGGCACTTTTTCAAAGGCCTTGGGGCTTTGGGGCTCAAAATCGAAATTAAAAAAAAAATCTATCCATTTTTGTCTCTTCAACAGAAAGCAATCGCACTCATGCTCTCTCTCTTCGCCTCTCTTCAGCTTCGATCTTTTCTTCTCACACTTGGAACGAGATCGCATTCTTTTTCAGAGGACAGTCTTATTCTTCGCTTCTTGATCTCAAGGTTAGGGTTTTTTACGGTAGTTTCGTAAAAGATCTTGCTTTGAATTGGTTTCAATGGTTGATTATATAAACTGTATTAATTTAAAGGTTTGGACTTTATTACTTGCTATCATTTTCTTGAGTAGATAAAAATGAACACTTTTTTTATCTAAAAAAAAATGAAAACTTGAGGCTATTTATTATAAAATGAGATTAGATGGTTGGCTAATTTTCTGGGATTTGAGGTTTTATTACTTGTTTTTCCAAGGAATTACCATGTAAGAATATGTAGAAATTTGATATTAACCAATGCTTGAATGTCTGGATTTTGTTTTTCAGCAACTTGTCTCAGAGAAAAGATTTGATTGTGGGAAAGGAAGCATGCCGCATTGGTTCACTTTCGGTGGCTTCACAGGATCATACCATGCGCTTAGATGTTTACTAAGAAACCTGAGCAAGAAAGAGACATATGTGAATGTGTAAGTTTGCCATATAAAGCCTAACTTTGTCTTTTTTGTTTTGTTTTGTTTTTAAATGGCCGACTTCCATTAGATGCATATCTCATTGTTGTTTATGCTATGTTATTAGTTGAATAGTTGAAAACTTTGGATGCATTCTAGAGCCTAATTCTATCTTTGACATTGTTTAAGATCATGATGGAACAGAATTTTAGCTGGATTAATTGCGGGGTTGTCTATCACTGCTTGCTCTGTTTGGACCAATAATACTCTATTTGACTCTTCAAATCCTGAAAAAACTTTTTTGGGTGTTTCACTCAATGGAATTGTGATTTCTTATGCACGTACTTGCTGGCAATGATGCATGGAAGCTTCGTGCTATGTTCTGCTTGTTAGACTTACAGTCATTACTTTCTGTTGGCTCCATAGTATTTCTTTTGTCCTTTTCATTGAAAGAGCAATCATCTTCAAGTGTATATGTGAGTGCCCATGTAGTTAATGAATGTGAGATTCTGGCCTGGAAAAATAAAAGGCGGAAGAATATCTACCTCATATGGATATTAAAGCTACTGTATTCTCAGCATTTTAATTTATCAGATAGTATGATACATGGTAAGTTAGACTTGTTATTTTTCTTCAAGGCAACCCATGAGTTTTATGTTCTTGTAGTTATGCCAGATCCATTATGTCTTAGGAAAAAGAGTATTTAATCCACACAGAGATTGGATGAACTTGGAGTGCATCATTCATCAATTTTTTTAAAAAACCAAGCAGCTTGGTTATCCTTACCTAGAACTATGCCCCTTTTTTAAATGTTTGGAAACTGTGTGATTATTCACCTGAGGCATAGTAGTAAACTTCATGATGCTTGATATTTCTCTCGTGCTGTTGAAATCTTTCAATGAGCTGTGCAATTGGCAACATACTCTGTTGGTGTTTCGGTTGACCATTGTGGTTTTGCTATATTAGTTTTTGAAGATGCTAATGATATTCATAGGTAATCTTAATGCTGATATTGGTTTAAGGTAGAAACACATTCTATTTAGGCTTAACCTTTACAAATTATTTAATTTTATTCGATTTCTTATACTTGTAAACTGATAATAAGATGTGGATAATTTCCTTCAGATACAGAATTTGTGTTTGTTTGTCACTTCATGTAGAGATCAAGAGTATGACATATCAATTAGTGTTGTGAAACATACAGCTCAACTGAACTCAATCAAACCTTAAACCAAACTAGTTGGGTTGGTGTAATAGCATGTAACTTTGTTTTATCTTTCAATATCTGTGCTTCAACTTGATATAATGCTTTACTGCTAGAAAGCATTTATCATGGCCCTACCTTGATTTCCAAAGTCTTGAATATTCTTGCATTATGATGTATATATGATATATATTATCTTTCTGAAAATTATTGACAGGCTATTTAAAACAGCCTTGTCCTTTGTTGGAAAGGATTACTTATGTCATATCTTGTGGATGAAGTCTCTACATGTTATACTGATAATAAAATTTCTTGTATCATCAAAGACTTGCTGGATTCTTCCACCAGCATGGATGGTACTAAAGCACTAGAAATGAATGATAGAATTGCTGGATCAAGTGCTATACATTAAGAAATGAATGATAGAATTGCTAGACTTCAATTTGAAAATAAGCTAATAAGCAGCTTTTTCTTTTACCCAAAATTTTGAAGGTGGAAAGAGAGGGCTGACCATTTAATAAAAATCTATGGAATGTGTGAGATCAATTTTTTCGTTTTCTGTTCCAATATCTTAGATTCTTCTGAGAAAATAAAAAGATATGATTGTAATAGATTGCATAAAGAGAGTGTGTAATTCATTACCACTAAACCTATTAAGTGAAATTTTTATTAAATGTCTCAATGATTTGGATATAAGTCTTTTAACTTTAAAATTTTGTCACATCCTAATTTTGGATTTAACTCTTTCTATCTTACTCAATTACTGTCTGTATGTATGGTGTGGAAAGCATAAGAGATGGTATGAAATCTGCCTTGAGTGGTTAATGATTATCAGTGGTTTACTTTAAATTATGAAAACTGATACTTTTGTCTTCCCCATTCCCCTTTTCTTCAGTCCTGAGTTTGTAAATTGTTGTTGTATTCTAATTACATTTCATTTTGAAATAGAGTTTTTTTGGATGGTGAGAATTTAAGGTGGAGTCTAATCAAGGAATCTGATTACCTTGTTAATGGGGAGTTTCATGTTGACAAAGGTGCATCTCCTAAAATGCCGAATTGCCTCATGTAAGGTTTTTTTTTTTTTAAATGTAAGTTTTATTAGATCAACTAGTTGAACATTCATTAGAAATAACATCACGGGAGGGGATTCAGCATTCCTCTACCCAATAACATCACATGGTGCATATTTTGCAAGTCTGTGTGCTGCTCGTATGAACGGCTTTGCACTGGTGGAATTCATAACTACATCAACAGCTTGAATAACTGAAACTTCTGATAACTTGCACTGTATCTGTTGGCTAGAGTAGCCCAGGTACATGCATGCATTTTTAAATAGTAAATTTGCACTGCTATTTGAAATCGTAGAAACCAATTTTCTTATTTACAGTCTAATGTTTTGCTTTACTCTTCAGTGTGCTTATAATTATGCAAAGTCAAAAAATAAGTTTCACTTATGGGGAAGCCATTGAAGGCATGGTAATTCTTTTCTCTTTGCTTTAGCATGTGCCTTGGTAATACAAAACTCTTATTGATTTTTGTGGCTAAATGTTTACTGCAGATTTTTGGACTCCTTTTTTTTTTTCTCTGTACATCAATTAATGATAGTAAAACATTCATAATGCCAGACATTACTTAGTTTGGTCAGTAAAAGGTAGGTAGGAGTATAAAGAAATATCTGAGCCAAACCACTTAGGATATAATAGGTAGGACTATAAATGTAATCATAGGCTCTTCATTATCCTAACATTACCTTGTTAGCATATCTTTTCAAGAAAATTGAGTAGAACTTTTAATTCTTGGTTACATGAATGACTAGAGTAACCTTTTCGTTTCCTTTTTTTATTAGTACACCTTCATTGCAATCTTAGCTATATTTGTTTCCTTCTCTCTTCAGATTTGCCTTTTATTCCCTTCTAACTCTTAAACTTTCATCTCTGGTCCATAATATCCATACCCATTCTTTCTTTTAATCACAAATTATTATGGGGTTTTTACTGATGGCAGATCATGATACCTTTTTCTTACTCTTACATCTTAATTTTCTTTTTCATTTTTTAATAACATTAGATTTGACTTTTGAGACTTAGTCTCAGATCTAAGGTTAGAGATTTAAAATCTAAAACTAAGACTAGAGATTGTCGAATATGAGATTTCTCACCTTTAGGTGAATTTTGTAATTATTTATTCAAGAATAGTGAATTTATAATTTATTTTATAAGTCATATCTGCAGTTGATTATATAATTGTTGTTGCAAAATGTAATTTTTAGTAACCAATTTCAACATAACACTTTTATGCTAAAAAACATGTACCCACTGCAAAAAAAAATTGTTATTGTGGCATCATCACTGCTCAACAATCCATACTTTGTTTAGTTGTCACTTGTCACTACTCTTGTCTATGATTGGTTAAAGATAATATTTAATTTCTTTTCTAAGAAGAAAAAAGAAAAATTTAATTCAAATTCAATTTGAAATGGAAGTTGCCAAAAAAAAAAATCCACTGATAATTAATCATGAGAACAAGAATCTTGTTTGATTTCCATTAACTTGAATTGGTAATTGTTGGTAATTTTTAACCTAAAAAAAAAAACCTGTAATCATATTGCAACTACTTTCAATATTTTGTCGATAAAACGCTAACATGAATGGCATTTATTGTTTTATATTATTTTTTTTATACATGAGATTGTCAATAATAAAATTTGACTACTAAAATAAATAATTGAACATTTTATCAATAAATCACATAACTTAACTGAGTAATAATTTAACAGTTTATCGATAGAGATTATAGCTGCTTAATAATCATATCTGCAATTGACGTGTGGAATAGAAAACCCAATAAATCGAACCAAAAAACTGAATAATTTTCACTTAGTTCATGAACTGTTCACTTGGTATTCATTGAAGTTGTCCACATTAATAACTTGGGTTAATTTTTAACAGGTGATGACCACCTTTATGACCCCTACTCCTACAGCCACATTCTTGGCATTTCATCCCCAATATAATAATATTATTACCATTGGCATGGAAGATTCCCTGATTCAAATTTATAATGTCAGAGTTCGTGAAGTGAAGCATATCTTTTAGCTTTAATTAGTAATAGAAACTATTTTGGTTTATATATGGTCAATTAGGACAACTTTGTTGAAGTAGGAGAATGCTAATTTCTTGCATTTTATCATGCCAACTATATTCTTAGAACTTATTACCAAATTCAAAGGCAACAGGACTTGCCTTTTCCCCTTACACATTTAAAATTTTTTATGTACTCTTTAAAAGTAAAATAAGGCATGTAGTTCAATTTTTTGGATTAAAAATAATCTTTTTCATTTTAAGAGAATTGACTTATCTTATATTAAGATGATGATTAACCTTTTTTGTAATTTCATCTTTTTTTTATATATATATAAATCAAACATAAGATAGGATGATTATCATTCTATCATATCTATCATTTTATATATCAAATATGACATAAAATTTTTAAGGGATCAAACTACTTTTAAGGTCAAAGAAAAATTAAAAATGAAAAATCCCAATTATGCTTTATATACATGCATGCATGCATATATACATATATATATATATATATATAGACACTTTATATTGCTTTGGAAAACAAGGAGGATGTGAATTCTACCGGAATTTTGCTTTCAACTTTTGCTATAGTCAAAATTCTCCTTTAGCAATCTATATTCCCTTCGATCATAAACGATACACAAGGAAAAACAATATGAATCAAATTTCCAGTGTTGGGATATGCTCAAGACTAAAAGTTTTGAAGAAAAATGAGATGCCAGAGTAGGTTTCTACTGTCACGTTTAACATAAAAATTTCGTCTTAGTCAAAAGAAAGGTTAATAGCACTTGTAGTCTCTAAATTTTGACACAAATTTTATTTTGATTTCTAAGTTTTTTAAAATTTTAATTAGCTCCTCAATTGTTCAAAGTTATCTTATTGTGATCTATCTATGGAAGTGTTTAAATTGATGGTAAATACCAGTTGATATAAGACTATGATGTCAGTTTGTATTTAGTGACAATAAGAGATCAAAATAGAATTTTCTCAAAATTTAAAAATTAAAGATGAAAGTATCTCAAAATTTTATATATCTCATACATATCTTATGAAAATATTAATTATTAAATAATATTTTTATATTTTTTTGTTGTAATATAATTTATTAGTTAGATTTTTTTGTTTTAAATAAAAAATAAATGTTCAAAAGTTAAAATTAAGTTAAAATTTTCAAATTCACTTTTTAAAAAATTCAATATATTTTAAAATAAAAATTATTTTCTATTAAAAATTTATTTTTCTAAAATACTAAATATCTTCTATTTTTCCTTTTTAAATATATTTTATAAAATATCTTTTATAAAAAATAAAAATGTCTTAAATTATATTTTTTATTTTATATAAATATAAAGTTTTTAACAAAAATTAGATTCAAATTGGACTTCTCGGATATAAAATAAATTTTTGAATAGATTAATAAATCTATTTTTAAAAATGGTATAACAAATTTTACATAATATTTTCACATGATATAGAGTTCTTATTAATTTCTTAAACTGATAGAAAAATTTTTAATTGACTTTTTAAAACGATATGCAATTTTTAAAAATTATTTTTAAATTTTCATCTTAATTTTAGTTTTTTAAAAAATATTTTCTACTAAAAATGTTATTTTATTAATAAAATCACGTCATAATAAAAATTAAAAAATATTTATAATTATAATATTTTATAAAATATATTTGGAATATACAAAAGTCAAATTTTTCTTAAATTATTTTATTTTTTCCTTTTTTACTTTTTATAAAATATATTTAAAAAAGGGAACTAAAAAATATTTAATATTTTAAAAAATATATATTTTGGGATAGAAAATAATATTTTTATTGTGATTTATGAGTAAAATAATATTTTTAATAGAAATATATATTTTTTGTTTTTAAAATGATATTAAATCTTTAAAAATTTTGAATTTTTAACTTAATTTTAATTTTTAAAAATTTATTTTCTAAAAATATAATGAGTAAATTATATTACAACAAAAAATATAAAATATAATTTAAATTTAATATTTCATAACATATATATGAAATATATAAAATTTTGATATAGTTTTATTTTTTGTTCCTAAATTTTGAAAAAAATTTATTTTGATCCTTACTCTATCAAATAAAATATTAACTCACGTTAATTGACATTTGTTATCAATTTATATGATTTTATAGATAAAAAAAAATTAAAATAAGATAATTTTAAGTAATTAAATATCCAATTAAAACCTTTAAAAATTAAAAATCAAAATAAAATAAAAACATTAGGCTAAATAAAATCAAAATAAATTAAAAATCAAAACTTTTAAAAACATTAGGCTAAATAAAATAAAAATCCAAAAACCTACTTTTGATAACAAAGATTAAGAGGAAGAGAAGACCTTGAAAAGTTAGCTTGTTGAAGGAAGAGTGATGATCAGATGGAGCGTACCACCCATCAACCTAATTGGAGGATATCTGGGATAAACGGAAATAAGCCTTTTCTTGAAGCTTTTCCTTCTCTAATGTTTATTATTATTTTTAGACCTTCACTTTAGAGGATTAAGATGATGAAGGCAAGGGAAAAAATGAGGGTTGGGAGATCAAAATAGTAAAAATAATTTTTTTAATAAATTAAAAACCTTCCATTTCTTTCTTGGTAAATACTTTTTCTTAATATAATAATGAATAAAAATTTATAATACTTTTTTTTAACTCCCAAAAAAATAACCTTTACTGACGCCAAAGATTCCCACATATTTATTTGGCCGTTAAGGAAAAACCCGCGTGCACTCGCGCGTAATTATGTAATTGCTCCGTTTTCCGACCTGTTTTTGTTTTTGGCGCCTCCATCACTATTCCTTTCACAAACTGTAACTGCCCTATTAAAATCTCCCAAAAACCCCAATACCCCCTTCGTTTTCCAAAATTCTTTCAGAAAAAAAAAATCTCTTTTTACAAAAGAATAATAATAACAACGAATCTCAAAACTCAAAAAGTCTCAGTTTTTTCTTTTTTTTTTTTGGCTTATGCTTCTTTTCTTTATATGATAAACGCCAGGCCCTGGAAGGATCCGGATCTCCTACTGGAACCGACGCTCGATTTGCTTCTGTAGCTTGGGGTTCCCGCTTTGGAAGCCGAAACTGAATTGGCTGTCGTATGAGTGGATGCAGCATATGCAGATGGCGTGGTTCCGGCATATGATCAGCGGTTGCTTCAAGAGCACAGAGCTGCCGCCTAAACAGGGGATCAAAGTCGAAGAAAACAGTGGCGGCCAAGACGTTTTTGACGCTGACGCCATGAACTCCAAGGTTTCGCCTGAACATCTCGTTATCATGGTCAACGGCCTCATGGGGAGGTATCTTCCATCTCATAAGAATTTCATATGAAATTAAATTTTTAAATTCAATAAGAATTCAATTAAACTTATACTAGAAAATTTTGTAATTTGAAAGGTAAGATAATTCTTTTTTTTTTTTTTTAAGGAATGTAGTGACAATTATTTAATAATATTAAAGCTAACTTTACCAGTACATATCTTCGTATACACGTAACACAAATTTTGTCCAAAGCGTAGTTTAGCAATCAAAAGCTGTTTTTACACAATATTAATGTTAAACATGATCTTTCCGCGTAAAAGTCTGCTTTTCAAACTCAAAAGCTCCGTGTTTAAGTGAAAAAATTTTATTGAAATAAAAAATTATTATATTATTCGTTATTTTTAATATTTATTATGTTATGTATTATTTTTTATATTTCAATTTAAAGAAATATCAAATACTTAAAACTTTTAATTATGCTTTTTCATCATATTTTATGAAGACACATTTTTTAACCGCATTAATAATGTTAAATTAGCCCTAAAGTCGTTTCTGTTTGTATCATAGCTAATTCAACTTTTTGTTAGTTTCTGCTTAATATAACTGTTAAAGATAAAGAGAAATTATAGTTTTTGGCTATATCATTTAAACTTATAGGGAGTAACGTGTAATTACATCAAGCTAAAAAAAAGGGCTGAAGTAACTTGTAATTACCTCAAACCATAAGCATGGTTTCAAATTTCTTGGGGCAAAAGCGTAATTCTACAACGTTCTTGTTTTAAATGTAGTTCTCCAAGTCTTTTCAGCGGGCGTTTGGGAACCTAAATATGGAGTTGGACTTAAAATTTTCGAATTTCACATCCTTTGATTTTTTAAAGTTGATGAATTTGAAACCCTTTGTGTGGATAAATCTACTACTCTAAAATTCAATATTCTAAACTAAACCATCTTAGATTTGAGAAGAGATAGTTCTGAAAGGAAATTTGTAATCTTAGATTGGAACCTCTTACAATTCCATGCGGATTTGGCCCTAATATAAAGATATAGTTCTGAAAATATGTATTGGATTTTAAAATTCAAAAAGTTGATTCTGAAATGATTAAAGATCTCAATGGAGGCAGCTGCCTCAATTTGCATAAAACGTAGCCTGAATTTTTTACCTCAATTTTTGAGTAAAGCCTGTTGGAATCTGCATTATGCAACTATCTCGTATTTGTGATGTTGTATGGTTTCTGTCTATTGATACTTCTGCTGTTTTAATTTTACCAAGGAGGCTTTTTTTAGCAACAAAAACTGAAACGATATCTATAACCATATATAAGTTTAGGTGCTCCTAAACACCCTTTTGCTTCCTTATGGCATTTGAGTTCAAATATGTTCCACATATAGTGGGATACTCAGGAGATGTCATTTATAAAAGGGATACACCATTAACACACTCTGGGACACGTTAGATGAAATAAAATTGAATTTTGTTTTTTGTTATAATTGTCCATTTAGGGGAGATACATAAGGATAGAAATCCATGATGTATACATCTAAAACAAGCACGGAAGGTTAAATATATTGTCATTAGACATTTTCCACGCCTTTGATAGAGAAACAGAGTGGGGGAGAATAAGACAGAGAAAGATCAAAGCACCCAACTGACCTGTAGAAGCACCTTGATTGATGATGTGGAATTGGTTGTATTGCTCCATTCATGATATTCATGGTCGCTTTGTAATTGTTAAAGATGTGCTAGATTGCTAGTGCTTAGGTGAAAGAGGTTGAACGCAAATTGAAAAATGAAGAAGCGAAAGACTCTGGTATCTTTTTCCGTACCAGTTTCTTGATTTTTTTACCCATTTGACATTAAAACAATTAGAAGAAAAAACTATTTTATACGGGGACATATTTATACTATGGAGATTGGATTTTTCTTTTGTTAAAGCCTTGGATTTTGGATTTTTCTTTGTTTTTCCTCAGTATGTAAGAATTGAGCTTCAAACTAATTTATGTACTTGATAATCAATAATCTCTTTTTTTAGGAAAATCATTTATATCAAATGTGCTTCTGTATAACTGTTTTTGGCCATAGATGCTCTTTGCAAATATGTTCATCAAATCTAATTATTTTTTGTTCTGAAAACTTTTTAGGGCTTTTTATTTATATGTATCTCTAGGATAAATTTTGGATTATGTTTATTTGTATAAATATATATATTTGTGTGTTTTATTAACATATCCTTGTCGTATCATATTGTTTTCTAAAAGTTGAATGCACATTTGTATCTTATGTCACATCTGTCCATTTAACCTGGAAGATCAACATCCAAAAGTAGGGGTAGAAAGACTTTTATTTAAGAATAATTATTCAGTGCATTGTTTTGTCAAAAATTTTTTTACCCTTCTCATTTCATTATACGAAAGGGATAATATTTAAAAAATGTTAAAATTTTGGGTTTGAGTGGGTGCCTGACAAGAATTTTGTGAAGTTTTTGAACTCTACTAGCATTGTGTTGGATAGTGGTTCTTTGCTTAATCATACCCGAA
Organism: Durio zibethinus; assembly: GCF_002303985.1. The sequence continues at coordinate 22,241,526 of NW_019168159.1, forward strand.
CAGTCAACTTCTCTTTGCTTGGTTTAACTGGCTAAGATTTGTTATTGTCCAAGTTCATCTCTTTTGTCCCTCTAGATCCAATCTCTTTATGTGAATAAATTATATGTTCTTTTACTTGTTATTTTGTGCTAGCTTGTGGGAGTCACTAAATTGTTTTTGCTTCAATGCAATTTACACATTCTTCTCCCAAAAAAAGATAATAAAATAATCAAAATAATTTTATCCTTGTGTATAGTGCTGCTGATTGGAGATTTGCTGCAGAACAGTTTGTGAAGAAGCTACCTGACAAATTAATAATGCACCGTGAGTTTTCTTTCTCACATTTATTTTGCCTCTTCTCCTTTCTCTTCTGCTAATGTGCATGTTGAGTTATTGATAATCTAGCGGGTGCTGATCAAATATCCAAAACTTAGCTGTGTCCTTAATTTGTATTAGAATTTTCCCCTTCAGTTTAAAGCTCATTTTATGGTTGATTGATAGTTAAAGGGAGTGCTGTACTTTATTTTGATTTTATACTGCGAGATGAAACTTCAATGTTTGGAACTATTAATTAATTTAGAGTCCTTTTTTAAAAGTAAGCATTAGTAAGTTCTCATTTTACTGAATGCTATAAGGTGTCTGCATGTCCTGGAATGATTTATTTGTGTTAATGTGTTTTCTGTTATGCTGTATACAAATATAATGTAGCTGACTGTCCTTTTTGCTGCCTTATTGAATACATCCTCATAATATATTTTATTTTGAATTTCATGGTGGTTTTGCCTCTTCTTCTAAAGATCTACCTATGTTCTTATTAATGCTTTTGAGCACTGATTCCTGATTTCTTCTATGAATTGTTTAGCATCCTCCTACTTTACGCCTTGCTTGACGTGTGAATTCCTTGATATAACTAGTTTAAGTCACATTTTCTACAAAACATCTTTTGTCTTGTTTGGGAAGTGGTCATAAATAAATCGTTATTTACCAATTCTTCAAAACAGGGATGAGTTGCATGGTGCTTGCTGCCAATTACCACATGGAAATGAGTCAAAGGGTGAGTTTTTGACCTGAGACAATTGAAAATTTAAAAGTCTTGTGATGATGGATGAAGTTCCTAAGGGTGACAATCTTTCCTTGTTTAAGTGCTCAAGCTTTATGAGACAAAAGTTGTAGATATAGCCAATAGTACTTCATTGTACAAGGAAAGATGTGGAAATCTAATCTTCATTATTACTTGATTAGTTGACTTTATCTATTTTAGTTAAGTCTCTTATTTTTAAAATAAGAATGATTTACGTAAATACACTAAATCCATTAGATATTTTCCTATTATGTGTAGAGAGTAAATTACTCTTTTGATTAGTTGTTTTAATGCATGAAAATCTTGGATTTTAAGACTAAGAATATTCAGTCTTTAGTCTATATATTTTCATAAAATTCTAGCATTGTAATAAGAAAAATATAGAAAAAAATAGTTTTATTCTAGAGTTTTTTTTATGGTATCAGAGCACAATTTGAACCTTTGAAAATTTTCACTCGGAATACAACATGGCTACTGGAAAGGAGAGCCAGGCATTGGAAGTTACTTCTAACCCCAGAGTTAGCATTTTTCAATCATTGCAAAACATTACACTCTTATTAGAACAGGCTCTTTGGCACAAAAATGTAATTTTCTTAGTGCATTGAGTATAAAACTAGTAGATTGTAAATTCAGGAGCTTCAGACCATATGACTGGAGATGCATCTGTATTTAGTAAATACAACCCATGTCATGAAAACTTCACAGTTCTAATTGCTGATGGGTCAATTTCAAAAGTAACTGGTACAGGTTCTGTTATTATTTAAAAAAAAAACAGTTGATTTTGTTCTATTTGTCTCAAATCTAAGTTGCAATCTACTATCTATAAGTAAACTTACGAGAGACCTTTAAGTGTGTTACTAAATTTCTTCCAAATATGTGTGAATTTCAGGATTTGAATTCGAGGAAAATGATTGGCAATGCTAAGATATGTGCAAGACTCTACATCCTAAGAGCTAATGATTCTGAAATACAATATCAAAAGATCTCTTTTGTAGCTTTATCCTCTAGTAATAACAAAGATAGTACAACCATGTTGTGGCACTGTTGGTTAGGTCATCCAAATTTTTTATACCTTAAAGGTTGTTTCCCTCATTATTCAATCAAAATTCAAACAACTTTCAGTGTGAAGTCTACCAATTATCCAAACATACTCGTACCACATATCCTAATCAGTTTTACAAACCATCCCATCCTTTTTTAATGATATACAGTGACATTTGGGATCCCTCAAGAGTAAATAATATTACTGACCCAGATGGTTTGTCACATTTATTGATGATCACACCAAGGTTACTCGGGTATTCATTATGAAGGAAAAATCAGAAATAGGCCAGCTATTCCAAAACTTCAACAATATGATCCAAACTCAATTCAAAACTAAAATCCAATTGTTGATAGCTGACAATGGGAAAGAATAATACAATTCAATTCTTGGATCATATCAAATAAAGCATGATATAATTCATCAAAGCTCATGTGTCGACACTCCTCAACAGAATGGTGTTACTGAAAGAAAGAATTGACATTTATTGGAAATTGCAAGATCTCTCATGATAGCTGCCCATGTACCTAAGCATTTTTGGGGTGAGGCTGTTCTTATTGCTACATATCTTATAAACAGAATACTTTCTCGAGTCCTGAAATTTCAAAGCCCTTGCCAATCCTTTCTCAGTTCTTATCTTCACCTTCAAATCATTTTGTCTATTTCCATTAAAGTGTTTAGATGCATTACATTTGTTCTTACCAACCAACAAAACCAAAGCAAATTAGATCCCAAAACCATCAAATGCATATTTCTCGGATACTCTCCAAATAAAAAAGGATATAAGTGTTACTCACCAGTAACAAAGAAATTCTACCATTACATGAATGTTACCCTTTTTGAAAATCAACCTTACTTTCCCAAAACTGCTATTCAGGGAGAGAATCCAATCACAGGGGAATATCAGCTTTGGGAAGATCTTATTATGGAACCACCAAACACTTCTCAAACTCCTTTTCACGTTCAAAACATCCAACCAGATCTTCCAATTCCCTTTCAAGTCCAAAACATTCAACCAGATCCTCCAAACCCGAAGTCCATGCAAGGGAAAACAAATAAAGAATTGATTATCTATTTAAGAAGAAAAAACTCAGAAGGATATAGGAGAATGTACACCTTCAAAGCAAAACCAAGAATCTAAATTGATTCCAAAGATACTTGAAACCAACGCATGTAACACTCTTACTGAATTTGATTCAATTGAATCTTTTGATGATCTTGATCAACCGATTGCTCTAAGAAAAAGTGTGAGATCATGTACTCAACACCTAGTCTATAATGTGGTTTCTTATAAAGATTTATCACCCAGTTATCAGGCTTTTGTTATCACACTAAACGATATGGCAGATTCCCAATAATATTCATGAAGTACTCATGCAACCAAAATGGAAAATGGTTGTTTCGGAAGAAATCAAGGCCCTAGAAAAGAACAAAACATGGGAGATTTCAAAATTATCCAAAGGGAAAAATTCAGTTGGGTGCAAATAGATTTTTGTTGTCAAGCACAATACAGATGGAAGTATTAACAGATTCAAAGCTCGCCTTGTTGCAAAAAGATTTACTCAATCTTATAATGTTGATTATGAGGAGACATTTACTCCGGTTGCTAAACTTAATTCAATCCGGGTGTTATTATCATTGGTAGCAAATCTAGATTGGCCACTCCACTAACTAGATGTCAAAAATGCATTTCTTAATGGCGACCTAGAAAAAGAAGTTTACATGAAAATCCCTCAAGGATTCAAAAACTAGGACAATTTTGGCAAGGTATGTAAGCTTCAAAAGTCTTTATATGGTTTCAAACAATCTCCACTGCATGGTTTGATAGACTAACAAAAGTGGTAAAGAAATATGATTTTTCACAGTGCCAGATTGATTACACCATGTTTGTCAAACATTCACCTAAAGAAAAAATAGCCATTTTTATTGTCTATGTGGAAGAAATTAGCAACCTAAAGAATCTTCTAGCCAAAGAATTTGAAATCAAAGATTTGGGATACCTCAAATTTTTTTTGGCATGGAGGTAGCTTGCTCAAGGAATGGCATCTTTGTTTCACAGCGTAAGTATGTCCTAGACTTACTAAAGGAAGCCCAAATGCTTGGATGCAAACCTGTTGACACCCCTATGGACACAATGAATAAGGTAGGAATGGAAAAAGAAAGTCCAACAAATAAGGGCAGATATCAAAGACTTGTTGGGAAACTCAGGTTTTTCAGTTAGTATGATAAGCAGATTCATGAATAACCCAATCGAGGAACACTTGAGGGCTGTGTATCGAATCTTACAGTACTTAAAGAAGAGTCTTGGCAAAGGGTTATTTTTTAAGAAGACCTCATGTCAAAATGTTGACATTTACACTGATGCTGATTGGGCTGGATCTATTATTGACCGAAGATCAACTACTGATTACTATATCTATGTGTGGGGAAATTTGGTTACTTGGCGAAGCAAAAAGCAATCTGTGGTGGCTAGAAGTAGCGTGGAAGCTGAGTTTAGAGCTATGTCTCGTGGCGCATGTGAGGGAATTTGGCTAAAAAGATTGCTAGGGGAGTTAAAGGTCTTTGCAGAAGAATCCATGAAGATATTTTGTGACAACAAAGCTGCCATAAGTATAGCAAAGAATCTTGTTCATCATGATAGGACTAAACATGTGAGATTGATCGTCACTTCATCAAAGAGAAGATAGAGGAAGGATTATTAGATTAGTTTATACTCCCACATGCCTCCAAACTGCATACATACTAAGGCTTTCTCTCAAAACAATTTCGAGAATTTGAAGTCCAAGCTGGGCATGACTGACATCTACCATTTAGCTTGAGAGGGAGTGTGGAAATCTAATTTTCATTATTACTTGATTAGTTGACTTTATCTATTTTAGTTAATTCTCTTATTTTTAAAGTAAGAAGTGATTTGGGTAAATACACTAAATCCATTAGATATTTTCTTATTATGTGTAGAGAGTAAATTACTCCTTTAATTAGCTATTTTAACACATGAAAATCTTGGGTTTTAAGGCTGAGAATATTCAGTCTTTAGTCTATATATTTTAATGAAATTCTAGCATTGTAATAAGAAAAATATAGAAAAATAAAATAGTTTTATTCTAGAGATTTCTTCAAAAGAGAATGAGAGAAGGAAACAAAAACAATAACATGATTGAATGAAGATAGTTTTAAATCTTAAGACCACCTTAAAAGCTTCTAATTTGATTCAAATTTGAGATCCATAAGATATTGATTCCTTCACAGATGAAATTATAGAATGGTAGAGAAAGGGAGAAATAATGGTGAAGTTAATAACAATTCAAAGGAGTCAAAGAAAGATGCAACTTGAATGACGTTTTCCCTGCCTATAAAGTTCTATATACACCGTGGTGGTCATGACTTGTAGTTGATGTTGTTCATAATGTTAAAAAAGAAAAATATCACAAAAGGTAAAATAATGAAAATAAATTATACAGGAAAAATGAATATAAAAATTTAAGTTTTGATTTCTCAACGACAGTAAAACTTGTGCAAATAACTGTTTGAGATCATAAATCACAAATGTTGCTCCTACTTGACAGTGTTCTCAATCTCTCTTTTGCTAACTATTTACTAGTACGTCTTCTCTGCATACCTGGCAAGAGAAAAAGTTGCTTCTTGTTCTGTTGTGTTATTTATTATAATTTTATTTAAGGTGAACCAGGCCTAGAAAGTTTGCTTGCTATGCCATTAAAATAATTAAGCCTATGATTTTGGTGCAGCAAATCAAGTCTCCAAAAATTAGTTTTACTGTGGGTGCCCCATCTGGTTTTTATTCCATAACGTGTGGAATTCTCAGGACTAGAAGATTTTGTATTTAGAAAGTGAAAAAAAAATCATTTGTTGCTTTCATGAGTCCTTTAATTTTATAATGGCTTCTTTTCCCTGAAGCAATAGAAGCAGTAGATTGTTGATGCTCATGTCTGCAACTTTTGGTTAGTGGTCTTTGTGCATGCATGATTGGCATGGTAATGGCTAAGAAGGCCAAACTAGAACATGTGCAAAGTAACCAAATTTAAGTCTGGAAACAGACAGGATTATAAATTATAAAAAAAGAAAGAAGATGGAATTCGAGTAAACCAAAAGTTTGCTAATATCATCCCCTTGGTTGAAACGATTCGACAAATACATGGAAAATATGGATAAATTTGGGTGAAAGTGATAATAATGGAATAATAGTGCCTGTCTAAAGCCTGCACAAGCTCAACACATTAAGCAAGTTTGGAGAAATAATTTCCATTACTTCCTTAGCAAATTAGATAGTTCTTTCTCTTTTGCTCAATAAGTCAAATGAGTTGTTTTCTTAAGTAATTTTTCTGTGAAAGTGATGCTAACTTATTATTTAGCTAGCCCTTCTGAATTTTGATATTTACCATCTCTTTGCATGTTTTGCATCTCTTTGGGATATCCTATCATGCATACGTATGCTATAGGTTTTGGCTTGATATTCATGTACAGGCAGTGAATGCAACTACTCAAAATTGACATTTGATGGTGTTGATATGATGGGTGAAAGGCTAGCTCAAGAGGTAATTTGGTAATAAATATTTTTTTATCTTATTTCTTGGTGTTTTTGATTGATAAAAAAGCCGTTTTAATTTGACTTTCCTTGGCCAAAAAAAATCTTTCCCGGTTTTTGTTTTGAAAATTTGTAATTTGTTAACTTTTTGGGGGAGAATATCATAGTTATCTTCATTTACGGACTAATATATGATGCAGGTATTGAGTGTTGTCAAACGTAGGCCAGAGATAAAGAAGATTTCTTTTGTGGCTCACTCTTTAGGTGGTCTTGTTGCAAGATATGCTATAGGGAGGCTCTATAAGCATTCTCCAAAGTTAGGTCAATCAGGTCTTTATGCGAACTCTATAACTGAAGAGGTCACAAATTCTTCAATGCAATATCTTAAGCAGCCTTGTGAAGATAGAGTTGCTGGATTGGAACCGATGAATTTTATAACTTTTGCAACACCACATCTTGGTTCAAGGGGACATAAACAGGTAAGTAGCATGCTTTTACATGTTATCTGGACTCAAATTTTTTATTTGCATGCTGTTTTACTTGTTATTGATTTGCAATATTTTCAATATTGAACAAAAATAAAGGGTAAAAAACCAAGTACCTGAGAGCTCTGGTCATTGTCACTCGTCCACCCCAAAAACCTTTCCATCCACAAAGTCCGAAAATAGATGGGGTCATTAAATCTTATTTACTGCTATCTGTGCAAACTCTGAACCTTCCAAGCACACAGTTTCTGCCCGGGTGAATCCTTTACAGCCCAAGAGATGCCCAGCATATAAGCCTTGGATCAAAGCTGTCTCACCAAGTATATGTTAGCAGAAGATGGTGATTTGGATTCTAATAATCTAGTTGGAAGAAAATTTCCTCTTTTGGAGGTTGTCACTTGTCAAAATTCTTCCCAGGATGTTCCCCAAGACAGACTGCTCTCTCTGTAGGGGTCTTTTACTTGCAATATTTTCCTTGCTGCTTTTTTTTTTTAATTTTTTAAATTTTTGTAAATTTCTCCTTGCTAAATTTTTAAAAATAGTTTAAGGTAAATCATGATATCTGGACTCTTTTTGAGGTGCTGAAAACATTGGGAAGAATAATGAACAGTTCTTATGGGGAAAAAGGGGGTGGATATGCTGTAATTTTTCCTACCTTATTCAAGCAGGTTTTCCTGTAAACTCAGACCATAAATTAATGTTAGCTCTGCCTAGTTGGCAATTCCTGGAGTCTGGACATGAATAACTAATAAGTGAAGCTATGTAAGAACCCTTGCTTGAATGCTGACAGTAGAAATTTGAATTTATTTTCTGTACGGCTCTGCATTAAGAGACTTTTTTTTACTGGTTGTTTTTGTGGAAACTGAATGTCTATTGAAAAACTGCTTATCTACAATTATACAAGAATCTTAGGTTTATATACAACTAACTAGGGGTTAAACTAGGAAACTAAATCTTCCTTAATTCTAGGGATACAAATACTTAATTCTAGAGATACAAATATAAATATACAAATTATAAGATTACAACCAGTTGTAAATAAGTGTTTTCCCACACTCCCCCTCAAGCTGGTGAATAGGTGTTTTCCATTCCCAGCTTGGAAATAATTTCTTGAAATGTTGCACTGCTGAGACCTTTAGTCAACACATCTGCAAGTTGACCCTTGGTTGATACATAAGGTGTACAAATCAACCCACTGTCTAGTTTCTCCTTTATGAAATGCCGGTCTACTTCAATGTGTTTTGTTCTGTCATGTTGCACAGGATTGTGTGCAATGCTTATTGCGGACTTGTTATCACAGTAGAGTCTTATTGGTCCATCCCACTTGATCTTCAAGTCTTCTAGGATAATCTTTAACCATAGTAGTTCACAAATTCCTTGAGCCATTGCTCTGAACTCTGCTTCAGCACTTGATCTTGCCACCACATTTTGTTTTTTACTCTTCTAAGTCACAAGATTACCACCTAAAAAAGTGCAGTAGCCTGAGGTAGATCTTCTATCAGTTACTGAACCTGCATAATCAGTATCTGTATATGCTTCTAGAACTAACCCCGAATCTCTTTTGAATAAGATACCTCTCCTAGGATTGGCCTTCAAATAGTGCAATATATGGTAGACAGCCTGTAGGTGCACTTCTTTAGGACTATGCATAAATTGACTTACCACACTCACAGCATATGCTATATCAGGTCTAGTATGTGAGAGATAAATGAGTCGTCCAACTAATCTTTGGTACATCTCTCTATTTACAGCAGCATCTTCATTAGCTTCTCCAATTTTATGATTAGGATTTATAGGGGTATTTGCAGGTTTACATGCAAGCTTCCCAGTTTCCTTCAGAAGATCCATCAAATATTTTTGTTGTGAGATAAAAATACCATGCCGTGAGTGAGCTACTTCAATTCCTAGGAAGTACTTCAATCTCCCTAGCTCTTTTATCTCAAATTCTCTAGTCAAACACTGTTTTAGAGATTCTTTCTCTTTTTCATCATCTCCAGTTACAATTATATCATCAACATACACTAATAGAACTGTGACTCTCCCTGAATCAAAGTTCTTGATAAACAATGTGTGATCTCTTTGACTCTGTTTATATCCCATTGCTAGCATCACTTTGGCAAATCTCCCGAACCAAGCTCTAGGATACTGTTTAAGGCCATATAAAGCCTTTTTTAACCTGCATACTTTGTTTGCTTCTAGATGACCTTCAAATCCTGGTGGAACCTTCATATATATTTCTTCTTCCAAATCACCATGTAAAAAAGCATTCTTTACATCAAATTGTTGAAGCTGCCAATTGTAATTTGCAGCTAATGATAACAAAATCCTAACTGTATTCATCTTGGCAACTGGAGCAAAGGTTTCCTGGTAATCCACTCCATAGGTCTGAGTGTAGCCCTTAGCCACTAACCTAGCTTTATACCTTTCAACAGTACCATCTACCTTGTATTTTACAGTGAAAACCCATTTACACCCCACTGGATTTTTTCCTTTGGGCAACTCTACCAGTTCCCATGTCTGATTTTTCTCTAAAGCCTCCATTTCTCACTGGATAATGCCTCAGATAATGTAGTTGGAACAGAAATAGTGTTTAGGCTCACAAGAAAATTTTTGTGGGATGGTGAGAATTTTTCAAATGACACAAAATTAGATATTGGGTATAGTGGATGCTTGGTACATTCTCTGGTTCCTTTCCTAATGGCAATAGGCAAATCATAATCACTAGTTATAGTTTTAAGAGATTCATGCTCATTTTGAGAAACAGAGTAAAAAACTGTAGTTACCTCATTTCCAGAGTTAGGATCAAGTTCTTGGACTGGCACTAGTTCAGGATCTGGAACTTTTCTTCTTGAGTACACCTGTAATTCCTTCATAGAATCAAGAACAATATTATCCTTTGTCACATCTTTCGTATTTGGAATGGGTTCAGACTCAAATTCAATGTTTGACTTGGGCTCAGCAGAAACAGGTTTCGACTCATAAGAATTAATGGGTGTAAATGTTGAAGAAGGGGGCAAATCAAGCAAAAAGAAGTCTTTATCCTTATCTTCCATGAATGAAGTCTCCCCCTGAAGATAAGGTTAAGTAAAAAATGGTTTATTTTCTTCAAAAGTGACATCTGCAGACACATAAATTTTTTTTGTAGGAGGATGATAGCACTTATATCCTTTTTGAGTTGAAGAATACCTCACAAAAATACACTTAATCGCTCTTGGATCCAACTTTCCCCTGTTATGACTGTGAACATGAACAAATAATGTACAACCAAATATCCTAGGTGTGAGATTGTTTGTGGTATTTAGGTTGGGATAAAATTGTGAGAGTAGTTCCATAGGAGTTTTAAATCCCAAAACTCTTAAAGGTAACCTATTTATAATGTGTGTGGTAGTGAGAACAGCTTCCCCCCAATGAGATTTAGGTACATTTGCTTGAAAAAGAAAGGCTCTGGTTGTGGCTAATAAATGACTGTTTTTTCTCTCTGTCACTCCATTCTGTTGTAGAGTATTAACACAAGATGACTCATGAATAATCCCCTCTTTTTGGAAATAGGTGGATAGACTCTGGTTGAAGTAGTCTTTTGCATTATCAGACCTAAATCTCTTGATTCTTACTCCAAATTGATTTTGGATCATGTTTTGAAAGCTTAAAAACACACTATTCACATCTGATTTGGATTTAAGTAAAAAAACCCAAGAGACCCTAGTACAATCATCTATGAATGAAACAAACCATCTCGCACCAGAAATATTAAGAATTGTAGAAGGATCTCAAATGTCACTATGAATCAAGTAAAAAGGAGTAGAACTTCTTTTGTTACTGATTGGAAAAGACACACGTCTATGTTTTGCAAATTCGCAAATATCACAATGAAAATCTTCAACATTTAATTCTTTGAACAAAGAAGGAAACATGTTTCTCAAGGTTCCAAAAGAAGGATGTCCAAGACGAAAATGATAAAGCCAGATTTTGTCTTTATTGGAAGATTTTTCAGAAAGAAATGACAAAGGTAAACTATTTTTTATACTACTTGTGTTATTTGATGTCTCAAGATAGTATAGTCCATCCTTCTCCTTAGCAAGTCCAATCATCTTCCCCGAACTCTGGTCCTGAAATTCACAATAAGAGGGATAAAAAGTTACTTTGCAATTCATATCTCTGGTAAGTTTTTGTATAGATATCAGATTAGTAGACAATCCAAGAACATGAAGAACATTTTTGAGAACAAACGAGGGATTAACTTGAATATCTCCAAATCCTGCCACTGTGGTAAGTGAACCATCAGCAACAACAATTTTCTTATTACTAGGACACAAGTTATATGTACTAAACTTTTGTGGGGAATGTGTCATGTGGTATGTGGCTCCTGAGTCAATGACTCAAGAACTCGTAATAGGCTTAGCCGAGACATTTAATCCATGAGAATCGGAAGCTTTACCTGAACTAGAAACTTTACCCAAAGAACATACCATAGTAGGCTTTTCAAGGATTTTCAATAAGTTTCTTAGCTTTTCAATCTCTTCCCTGTTGAACTCTCCTTGTATCTGAGACATCTGTAGTACTCCAGTGATTTTTCCCAATTAACATTTCCTCAAATTAGGTGATAGTGATATCTTTCTTTGAAAGGGTTCGGCAATGAAGGGCTAAACAGGATTCGGCAATGAATGCCTAAAAAAGTCAGCAATGAAGGCTGAAAATTTTTCTTCCCAAGAAGAGCCTAAAGCTCTGATACCATGTGAAAACTGAATGTCTATTGAAAAACTGCTTATCTACAATTATACAAGAATCTTAGGTTTATATACAACTAACTAGGGGTTAAACTAGGAAACTAAATCTTCCTTAATTCTAGGGATACAAATACTTAATTCTAGAGATACAAATATAAATATACAGATTACAAGATTACAACCAGCTGTAAATAAGTGTTTTCCCACAGTTTTATTACCTTCCTGTTCTTGGTTTCTTCTATTTGATGTATGCATAAATTGAGCTGCGCATAATACAGCTGAGGCTGTGGTCTATGTTTTGCAGCTCCCACTTCTTTGTGGTCTTCCTTTTCTTGAGGAAAGAGCATCTCAGACTGCACACTTGGTTGCTGGAAGGTCTGGAAAGCATCTGTTTCTCACTGACAATGATGAGGGAAAACGCCCCCTTCTCCTTAGAATGGTTGATGACAGTGATGACCTGAAATTCATGTTAGTGTTAATTTTCTGATTCCCTATAATCAATTGCCTTAACGCTTATTCTTAATAACTACTGAATGGGTAATGCCCTTTTTTAAATTAACCTGAATAGATCAGCTCTACGTGCATTTAAGCGACGTGTGGCATATGCAAATGCAAATTATGATTGTATCCTTTTTGAGGTTAAAGTTTCTCATCAACTGCATCTAGTTTATACATAATGTTGTGTTTTTGCTTTTTGTACAAAATTATGTTTATCTTGAGTTGTATCTGAGATATGGTTGGCTGGAGAACATCATCAATCCGACGTCAGAATGAACTTCCAAAGGTGATTTTTTCCAATCAATGTGTTACTTTCTTATATTTCTCAGCTCTAAGTCTCACATCACAGCTTAGTTTTATTAATATTTTTTATCTTTATTTCAGTCAAATCTTCTTGTAATAGATGAGAAGTATCCGCATGTTGTATATGTTGAGAGGGAAACTACAAACAACATCCAAAACAAAGCTTCCTTTATTTCTGGAGCCCAAACAAGTGATGTTGAAGGTTTGTTGAGCATTTATGCTTCTAGTTTATTGTTTAGATTTTGGTATAACAATTGAACATATACTGTTTAGGGATTTGACGGCATTTAGGGTTAATTTGGAAGGGTTGGGAGGGAGGGAGAGGGAGGGAAATCAGTTAGACTTTTCAGGCTTTAGGGAATTGTTATGGCATTTAAGGTTATACGTGGTATTTCACTTTAATATTAGGGTAAAGGTGTAGCTTACTATTCTCTATGTTATCTTTCGGCGAGGGGTAGTTTAGAGGGAGGGGTATGGGGAGGGAGAAAGGGAGAGAAAGAAATAGATCAATTATAGTTTGTTGTATTCAGGGAACAGTTATTCCATTTAGCATTAGTTATTTTTAGTATTTCATATTAATATGTTTAGGGTGTAGCCTGTAATTATCTATGTTATTTTAGTTTCTTGTAGCTTTGAGATATTAATATGTTTAGGATAATGTGTATTTCTCCCTTGTTCTATCTCTTCCTTGAGAAATTACTATTTCCCTCCCTTCCATCGAACATCATTCTTTTCTCTATTTTTTTTCTCTTTCCTTCCCATGTTTTGCATCAATATTAAATTATAGTAGCCTCTTGTACATGTATATTAATATATACACACACATAATAATGAAATGTTTCTCAAAACTTTCTCTCAAGCTGGAGCATATACACCATATGCTTCTAGGTTCTAACAAAACAAATTCTTACCTTGGTTACTTCCAAAGAATTTGGTGAACAGATCTTCTAGTTCATTCTCTGATTTCCTGTGAATGACTCTAAGGAGTAGTACTTTTAAAATCCTTTCTATAAACTAAGTGACAGTCAACCTTGTTGTTTTTTTCTTCTACTAAATTACTGGATTAGGTGCAACATGAACTGCTTTTTGATTATATCACACACTAAGTTCAGGAGTTGGGAATGTTCAACTGCTAGCTCTTTGAGCGTTGTCTTCATAGAAATCCACTCACAACTAGTATGAGTAATGTTTCTGTAATATGATTCAACACTAGACCTTATCACCATAGTCAGTTTTTTTCTCTTCCAAGATTTTGACTTTCAACCAACAAAGATGATGATGCTTTCCCAAATAGCATGACTCACACATTAAGAAGACATATAATAGGAACTTCTTCAACTTTTCCAATGAGAATTTCCTAGACTGCAGTGAATCTAGAATGGTGAAATGAAACCACATAAGCAGTAGGAGATATCAACAAGGAGAGGCAGCAGAGGTGACCGGGTTTATGTCATTCGCTAATTAGGGGAAATGGTGACTGAGCAATTTAAATGTCTAGTACATTTACTAACAAACATGAGATTAAAAGGAAAACAAGGAAAGTACTAGTTTAGTCAAAGGGGTAAGGTGCCCTCAAAAGCTAGGATCTTTATATTACCTGAAGGGCAATGGGTCCAACAAGGGCTTGCTCTAGTGAAACAAGGCACTAAATTGGTACATATACATGTATAGCCGCAGATTCACATGCATACATACATAGACAGTTTGTACCTAATAAACATAAAATGTACTATAATTTTAGTGTATAAACTTTTATAAGTTGATTGTCCATTCTTTTGTTGCATGGTTGCAAAGATCAAACATTATCCTAAATACATAAAGTGTATCCATATTTTCTTCACTTCCATCTTCTCCAGATTGATCATTTTCTACCTCTTCCTTTTTAGTCTCATCTAGCCTTGCCTCATCTTCTTCGAAGTTTGCTTGTGACGATGAAGTGACTGATCTTGGGTACATCTCCTATTTCTTCCCAGATATGGTGGAAGCATCCAAAGATTTTCAGTGGCCTTGCATTTCCTTTTGTGGAACATCCTAGACTTAATTAATTTGAGCGACTTCATTTCAAAGAAATACTTGTATTGTCTTATATTGTAGAAAGCCATGCTTATCCTTTTCATAAAATTAGAAGACTCCGAAAAATTAATGACTAGCATATATTGAAGAAACTTCACTTCGGCAAGTCTTTTGGGTGCCTCAGGCCCTGTGAAAGGCATGAGCTTGAGTAAATGGGCCTTACTCTGAGTCTGATGAGTCACTTTTGCTCTCTGATGCCTCACCTTGGGTTCGAGGAGTACTTTATTTCTTTTTAGTTTGTAGTTTTATAGCACGTGCGGGTGCCTCAGGCCCTGTGAAAGGCATGTGCTTGAGTAAATGGGCCTTGCTCTGAGTCTGATGAGTCACTTTTGCTTTCTGATGCCTCACCTTGGGTTCGAGGAGTACTTTATTTCTTTTTAGTTTGTAGTTTTATGGCACTAGGCACGTGCCTTAACCTCACTATGATTAGAGAAATTAAGAATGGGTTTGATTGTTCCTATACCAGTATGAGATAAATGGTTATGATAAAAGAAGAATTGAGTTTGATTGTCCTATGCATCTTAACTGTTGTAGTGGAGCCATGAACTACAGTGATGGTACCCAAAAATAATGAAAACCTAGAGTGTTTTTAGGAAGTAATTAAGTGGTATTAATGATTAGAAAAAAGGAATATATGTAACTGACATTTCATCAGTTTGGTTGAATCGATAATGCAAGGTCCATAAGAGAACTGCAGAAGTACTGGATGTAGAAAAAACTGTGTTTCAAAGATTTTACTTTCTTGGCTGGAACTGTGTAGGAAGAGATTCTTGCTGAGCTTCCTGATATTGAAGAAACTTGAAGTGAACATACCCTGGTAGGGCTGTAGTTTTCTATTCCAAACAACAGGAGATTCATATAAATTAGGGGATGCAGCATTAGAAACTCTGCAGGTCTATGGATAATACCGATCGTCAGAATAGTTCTTGAGCCCACAACAGCACAAATACTAAGTCAACCTTAACTCTTCCTTCTGTCTTCATGATTTCCCCACTAGTACCATGGGTACTCGTATGATCTCTATTATTTTAAGAAGACTTTGCAACTCTCGCAACTCCCTTCCTACCAGGATGAATGAGACGGAATTATCTTGAGAAGAGGCTTGAGTAACTTGTCAATAAGTCTCAGCAAATGCAAAATCTTCTTCCTCCAAAAGCTATGGATTAAATTAGTTCGAACTTTGACTTCAGACTAGCTGAAAGTTTAAGAATTGTAATCGTTCTCTTTGCTTTTATCCTTGACAATCATCAGCAAAATTGGCAGAACAATGTACAATTCCTCATGGAAACTCTTTGAATGTAAATCACTTGGTGAATTTTTGGTCTCCATATTGCAACTCAGTATGCTGAGGGCAACTTGTACAAGCAATTACTAGAGTACAGCAGGTAATGGGTTCATATTCCAGCAAACCATATCTCCATCTTGTTCTATAACTAACCATCGGAGCATCTTTCTGAAACCATGCATTGACCTGTTTTCTTATAATTAGCAGCAAACCATATCTCCATGTGAACTTGTTTTGTTTCCTCTTTATCAGTTAATATAAATTTTAACCATCTTGGAACCCTAGGGCTGCTGCAAATAATTATCGCCTTTCAAATTTTCAGTTGTAAATTGTGGGGAAATGTAGAACATACAACACCTTTCATCCACAGGCTATCCCATTATGCATGGTAGATACTAGTGCATGCTACCAAAGCCACCAATTCATGATCAAACAGTGAAGAAATAAAACATTTTATATAATGAAATGCCAGCTATGTCACCAAAAGTCAGGCTTTCTACAAAATTCCAAAACTCAGAAGGCTGAAAGAGGCCAATATATGTCTGCAACCCTTGGTCATCTTTAAACACTGTAGTATATCTGCATGTATTTATGTGGAAAAACTAAGAAATAAATCAGTGTGAAAACTGAATGTATATTGAAAAACTGCTCATTAAGAATTATACAAGAACCTTAGGTTTATATACAACTAACTAGGGGTTAAACTAGGAAACTAAATCTTCCTAAAAAACTAATCCTATAATTGAGGGATTGTCTATCTTAATTTTTGTCCTTAATTCTAGGGATACAAATACTTAATTCTAGAGATACAAATATAAATATACAGATTACAATATTACAACCAGCTGTAAATAAGTGTTTTTCACACTCCCCTTCAAGCTGGTGAATATGTGTTTTCCATTCTCAGCTTGGAAATAATTTCTTGAAATGTTGCACTGCTGAGACCTTTAGTCAATACATTTGCAAGTTGACCTTTGGTTGATACATAAAGTGTACAAATCAACCCACCGTCTAGTTTCTTCTTTATGAAATGCAGGTCTACTTCAATGTGTTTTGTTCTGTCATGTTGCACAAGATTGTGTGCAATGCTTATTGCAGACTTGTTATGACAGTAGAGTCTCATTGGTCCATCCCACTTTATCTTCAAGTCTTCTAGGATAATCTTTAACCATAGTAGTTCATAAATTCCTTGAGCCATTGCTCTAAACTTTGCTTCAGCACTTGATCTTGCCATCACATTTTGTTTTTTACTCCTCTAATTCATAAGATTACTACTTAAGAAAGTGTAGTAGCCTGAGGTGGATCTTCTATTAGTTACTGAACCTGCATAATCAGCATCTGTATATGCTTCTAAAATTAGCTCCGAATTTCTTTTGAATAAGATACTTCTCCCAATGTTAGCTTTCAAATAGTGTAATATACGGTAGACAGCCTGTAGGTGCACTTCTTTAGGACTATGCATAAATTGACTTACCACACTCACAACATATGCTATATCAAGTCTAGTATGTGAGAGATAAATGAGTCTTCCCACTAATCTTTGGTACATCTCTCTATTTACAGCAACATCTTCATTAGCTTCTCCAATTTTATGATTAGGATCCATAGGGGTATTTGCAGGTTTACATGCGAGCTTTCCAGTTTCCTTCAGAAGATCCATCACATATTTCTGTTGTGAGATGAAGATACCATGCCATGAGTGAGCTACTTCAATTCCTAGGAAGTACTTCAATCTCCCTAGCTCTTTTATCTCAAATTCTCTAACCAAACACTGTTTTAGAGATTCTTTCTCTTTTTCATCATCTTCAATTACAATTATATCAACATACACTAATAGAACTGTGACTCTCCCTGAATCAAAGTGCTTGATAAATAATGTGTGATCTTCTTGACTCTGTTTATATCTCATTGCTAGCATCACTTGGGCAAATCTCCCGAACCAAGCCCTAGAAGACTGTTTAAGGTCATATAAAGCCTTTTTCAGCCTGCATACTTTGTTTGCTTCTAGATGACCTCCAAATCTTGGTGGAACCTTCATATATATTTCTTCTTCCAAATCATCATGTAGAAAAGCATTCTTTACATCAAATTGTTGAAGCTGCCAATTGTAATTTGCAGCCAATGATAACAAAATCCTAATTGTATTCATCCTGACAACTGGAGCAAAGGTTTCCTGATAATCCACTCCATAGGTTTGAGTGTAGCCCTTAGCCACTAACCTAGCTTTATACCTTTCAATAGTACCATTTGCCTTGTATTTTACAGTGAAAACTCATTTACACCCCACTGAATTTTTTCCTTTAGGCAACTCTACCGGTTCCCATGTCTGATTTTTCTCAAAGGCTTCAATTTCTATCTTCATGGCTTGCCTCCATTTCTCACTAGATAATGCCTTGGGCAATGTAGTTGGAACAAAAATAGTGTTTAGGTTCACAAGAAAATTTTTGTGGGATGGTGAGAATTTTTCAAATGACACAAAATTAGAGATTGGGTAGAGTGGATGCTTAGTACATTCTCCGGTTCCTTTCCTAATGGCAATAGGCAGATCATAATCACTAGTTATAGTTTTAGGAGATTCATGCTCATTTTGAGAAATAGAGTCAAAAACTGTAGTTACCTCATTTTCAGAGTTAGGATCAGGTTCTTGGACTAGCACTGGTTCAGGATCTGGAACTTTACTTCTTGAGTACACTTGTAATTCCTTCATAAAATCAAGAACAATATTATCCTTTGTCATATCTTCTGTATTTGGAATGGGTTCAGAGTCAAATTCAGTGTTTGACTTGGGCTCAGCAGAAATAGGTTTCGACTCAGAAGAATTAATGGGTGTAAATGTTGAAGAAGGGGACAAATCAAGCAAAAAAAAGTCTTTATCCTTATCTTCCATGAATGAAGTCTCCCCCTGAAAATAAGGTTGAGTAAAAATAAAAAATGGTTTACTTTCTTCAAAAGTGACATCTACAGACACAGAATTTTTTGGTAGGAGGATGATAGCACTTATATTCTTTTTGAGTTGAGGAATACCCCACAAAAATACACTTAATCGTTCTTGGATCCAACTTTTCCCTGTTATGACTGTGAACATGAACAAATGATGTACAACCAAATATACTAAGTGTGAAATTGTTTGTGGTATTGAGGTTGGGATAAAATTGTGAGAGTAGTTTCATAGGAGTTTTAAATCCCAAAACCCTTGAAGGTAACCTATTTATAATGTGTGTAGCAGTGAGAATAGCTTCTCCCAGTAAGATTTAGGTACATTTGCTTGAAAAAGAAAGGCTCGAGTTGTGGCTAATAAATGGTTATTTTTCCTCTCTGCCACTCCATTATGCTGTGGAGTATTAACACAAGATAACTCATGGAGAATCCCCTATTTTTGGAAATAGGTGGATAGACTCTGGTTGAAGTAGTCTCTTGCATTATCAGACCTAAATCTCTTAATTCTCACTTCAAATTGATTTTGGATCATGTTTTGGAAGCTTAAAAACACACTATTCACATCTGATTTGGATTTAAGTAAAAAAATCCAATAGACCCTGGTACAATCATCTATGAGTGAAATAAACCATCTTGCACCAAAAATATTAGGAATTGTAGAGGGACCCCAAATGTCACTATGAATCAAGTAAAAAGGAGTAGAACTTCTTTTGTTACTAATTGGAAAAGACACACGTCTATACTTTACAAGTTTGCAAATATCACAATGAAAATCTTCGACATTTAATCCTTTGAACAAAGAAGGAAACATGTTTCTCAAAGTTCCAAAAGAAAGATGTCCAAGACGAAAATGATAAAGTCAGATTTTGTCTTTATTGGAAGATTTTTCAGGAGAAATGACAAAGGTAAACTATTCTTGATATTACTTGTGTTATTTGATGTCTCAAGATAGTATAGTCAGTCCTTCTCCTTAGCAAGTCCAATCCTCTTCCCTGAACTTTGGTCCAAAAATTCACAATAAGAGGGATAAAAAGTCACTTTGCAATTCATATCTCTGGTAAGTTTTTATATAAATATCATATTAGTAGACAATCCAGGAGCATGGAGAACATTTTTTAGAACAAATGAAGGATTAACTTGAACATCTCCTAATCTTGCCACTGTAGTAAGTGAACCATCTGCAACAACAATTTTCTTATTACTAGGACACAGGGTATATGTACTAAACTTCTGTGAGGAATGGGTCATATGGTCTGTGGCTCCTAAGTCAATGTCCCAAGAACTTGTAATAGGCTTAACTGAGACATTTAATCCATGAGAACCAGAAGCTTTACCTAAACTAGAGACCTTACCCAAAAAACATACCACAGTAGGCTTTTCAAGGATTTTCAATAAGTTTCTTAGCTTTTCAATCTCTTCCCTGTCGAACTCTCCTTGTTTTCGAGATATCTGTAGTACTCCAGTGATTTTTTCAGTTGACATTTCCTCAAATTGGGTGGTAGTGATATCTTTCTTTGAAAGGGTTCAGCAATAAAGACCTAAACAAGATCAGCAATAAAGGCCTAAAATAGAAGTCAACAATGAAGGCTGAAAAATTTTGCTTCCCAAGAATAGCCTAAAGCTCTGATACCATGTGAAAAAACTAATAAATAAATTAGTGTAGAAACTGAATGTATATTGAAAAACTGCTCATTAAGAATTATACAAGAACCTTAGGTTATATACAACTAACTAGGGGTTAAACTAGGAAATCAAATTTTCCTAAAAAACTAATCCTATAATTGAGAGATTGTCTATCCTAATTTTTGTCTTTAATTCTAGGGATACGAATACTTAATTCTAGAGATACAAATATAAATATACAGATTACAAGATTACAACCAGCTATAAATAAGTGTTTTCCACAATTTATACTTGTACTCATGCCCTTCCCTAAATGATCTCTCACTGTCAGTGGGTGCATTCCAAGGGTTTCTTTTTTCTTGTTGCCTCCTCAATTTGATTTATGGTTGGGTAAGGCGGGGCTCAAATACCGTATTAATGAAAAAAAAAGAGAGTTCAGAGATTGATAAACTGGAAGTATACTAAATTGCAGTAGCCTCCTAGAATAAAACATGTCTAGCTACATAGAGAATGTCCTCAACACTATAATACTTCTCAACACCTTTCTATACCAAAATTTAGTTGAATGAGTTTGCTTTATCTTACTATATTTTGTTCTGTTCTTAACCTTGTAAACAGTTATATCTTATATGCATTGCTTTCTTATTATATGTATCCCTTTGTTTTGTTTTGGAGATTGGTCACTTGATGTCAACGTGAATAAGCAGAAGAGTCATTGACTAGGGGAAGGCTATTTGAAAAGGATGAATTTCTTCCAACAACTTAACTAGAAACTGCACCCTCCCCTTTTATTGCAGCATTAATAAATGTGAGATAAATGCACAGCTTATCTAGCCAAGGTTGAAAATCATTGCAACTAATGAAACTGGTAACTGTCTGAAGTGATAGTCACAACTTTGGAAGGTCCTCTATAAAACAGTAAAGATAAAAGAAAGCTTATCCTCCCTATTACTTGTAATTGTCTATTTAATTTTGCAAAATTTTCCCATTGATTAGTTCTTTTGTTTTTAACTTTTTTTTTTTGTTTCTTCCCCATGTTTCTTCAGTTATGTTATTCTTAAAAGATTAAAATCATATATTGTTTATCTTAAAGCAGATTGAAATAGAAAATTTTAGAAACCTGCTACACGTACAAGTAAGATCTGTATCAGATAGTTATAATTGATGGGATAGCTCCAATTGTTACCCTCGTCTCTTCGGTGGTTTTTCTTTTTTTTTTTTCTGTTTGTTGTGCAGTTACAGTATGTCATATTAGATTTGTGGCATATTGCTGTTATTCATTCTTGACCATTGTGTCTGATCTTTCCACTAGTCAACTTAATTTATCATCATCTTGTTGATTTGTTTAAACTTCTTTGTCTTAGTTTGAGTGTTTTTCCATTAATTTGTAGAGGTGATGATTCAAGGTCTCACTCAAGTACCCTGGGAACGTGTTGATGTTAGCTTTCAAAAAAGTAAACAACGATATGTTGCTCATAATACAATTCAGGCAAGTTCAATTGTGTCATAGATTTTTTTCACTCTGTATGCTTCATTTCTTTTATACAAAATTGAAAAGTTCTTAAGTTGTGATACCTTGTTTCAAATAGGCCAGACATCTCTATTTATGGCAATAATACACTAAAATGTAGCGAAATGCACAAGGCTCCTCCATCATGGGGTCCTTGCAGGGATAAATGTACACATCTGGCTACCTGCTTTACTAAGAGGCCATGTACCAACGATCCAGTGTTATAAAGAAATAAGGGTGTCTAAGAAAACCTTGGCAGTCTCTTATTGCCCCCGAGTCTATAAATATTTTATTATTAGCAGGATTTGCATTTTGTCAAGGATCTCCTTTTATGGTAGCGTACCAACATAGAGAGAAAATTTTGGAGCTCCTTTCTTTTCTCTTAGGCATGGTGTAGAAGGGCGGTTTGAGAAAGAGGTTAATGTCAAATGCATTCAGATGCTAACGGTTAAATTCAAGCAATGCCCATTATTAGTTTACAAATTTAAATGATAATCTGAAAGTGATTCGTATCTGATAATTCACCATTTGTTATGTTATCTTGGTTTATTATTGTGATTTGTAAGTATTTGAGTATAACCATCACAATAATTTTATATTAGTGTAGTTGGTGAGTTATCTGTTAAAATATTTAAATGAACCAGAGGCAATCAGTGTCTGAAGATTTAATCACTTGATGGTCATTTATTAGGTTCTTTATTAGTAAGCAATACTACATTTTGTGCTTTCTTATTTTATTGTTATTAATAGCAGTGTGCATTTTATATAAAGTATGTCCTGCAAGTTTGTGTGCACAGATTAATGTTTTCTTTGCACCCTACCTTTATTGTTTCACTCATATTTTACATTTTTTAGGTGACGAGCTACTGGTTGAATTCTGATGGAACGGATGTAGTTTTCCATATGATCCACAATTTCCTTGTATAGTCCTGGAAATTTTAGTGTCCGCCTATTGGTGATTCAGCCATGTGTTAGGTCACGTATTTTTAGGTGTAATATGCACATTTTCCCTCATGAGAGTGTTGCGGTATATATTTTTATGTTAATATGGAAACATTACGAATATTGTAAAGTTGTTTTGACCTCTGTCCAAATAGGTTTGCTTATTCTTATATCTCATATATATATATATATATATATATATATATATATTAGCTTCTTTTTTTTTTTATGATACTTGTAATTTACTTTCTATTTAGAAATTAAAAATTTTTTCCTTCTAACTATATCAATGTTCACATTTTGTACTTTGGTTGTTTTGCCATTGCCTTGTGAGGTAGAAATATACACCTTTGCACAACCAATTGACTATGCCTCATACCATACTGTTCTTACTAATAGTTTTAATGACACATTTTATTCATTGATTGCAATTACATATTCATCGAGATTTATGGTTTTAGTATTCATCAGTTTGCCTTTTTTTTTTTTTTTTTTTTTTTTTTTTTTTTTTTTCTGTTTGGCAACATTTGATTTCTTTGATGTTAATGTGTGATTTGTGGTCTGCGCTACTACATCTTGAGTCACAGATTATGACTTTCTTTTCAATTAAATGGCTCAAGAATTTCAAATTTTTGTTGAAGATCAACTTGTCATATCTTAAAACCATGCAGATGACTGTTGATACCAAAGCATTTCATCCTTAAGTTTTGCAAAGCTGTAAAACTTGTGCATGGAAAAATTGTTGGGGGCTTGAGAATTCCTCCAAAATATGATTATTGTTTCAGACAGCATTTGTAAAAGTTTTCAACTTAGATAATTTGTTAATTGTTGAAGTCTTGGCCCTTGCAATGTGTTGACTATCGATACAGATGCAATAAATATATTGAACCTCAGTTCTTATTTTTGTTTTCTTCATTGACTAGAAAAAGTTTTCCACAAATTCTTATGAATTTGATTAAGAAGCTCGGGCTATAGCTTCTAGAATGTTAAAAAAGGAGAAGTTATTTTGATCAAAAGCTGGATTGAGTTATGTGTTGCCTCAATGAGCTGGTTTGAGAAATGGGTAGCTGTCTCATGATTCAGTTTGTGGGATACTGGTTGGTGTGATTATGTCATGCATTTCCTTTGGTCTCCTTTTTTGAACTTACTTGTTCTGGTATTTGACCTGTAAAATACTAGAATGCCTACGTTCTCTTGCATTTTACATTGTGATATATTATTCAATTTTTTCTAGTTACTTAAAGAATGTTACCCTCTTCCTATATTGTTATCTTGAGGTTCCCATTTCAATGTAGCAATTTAGTTTTTCACTTATGTACGGCAATCATGAAATCTTGGGATATTTAATGAAATGTATTACGTGTTGGATATTTCATCATATACTTTTTACAGTATTTTATAAGTTTTCCGAGCGTCAATATATAACCACTAAGCTGACTGTCACATAAGATGAGAAATCCCATCATCTGTTGACAACAAAAGGATCACCTGCAACTCAGTAAGTGGTATAGTTGAAAAATATTCTCGCAGTAAAAAGTTAAGCATGTCAAATTTCTTACAAACTACGTTATGAGTGACATGATTGAGCTAGATCTTGTTAGAATAAGGCTTTAGAAAACAATTCGCTAATCCCTTGATTTAGCTTTTCATTATATAGACAATACTAAGAAAGGAGAATCAATTACAAATTACATATTAATGCTTCTAATTAATCCCTCCTAAACTATGTTCCATGGAATATTCTTATAATATTTCAAATCACACACACGCATACACTAGCACTCCCTCTCAAGTTGGAGCATATATATCAATCATGCTCAGCTTATTACATGTATAGTTAACTCAAACTCTTGAATATGATTTCGTAAGAATTCAACTAGTTATTCCTCTGTGTGCATATGTTTCAATAATATTGTTCCATTCTACAACTTTTTCTTAATGAAATGATAATAAACTTCTTTATGCTTGGTTCTTTCATGAAATATTAGATTGGAAGCAATATGAATCGCCTCCTGATTATCACACCATAACTATGTAAGGGTTCAAATTGAAAGCCCAATTTCATCTAAGAATTGAACCATCCATAATACCTCTGTTGTGGCCAAAGCCATGGCTCTATACTCTGCTTCTGCACTAGACCTAGCAACTACTTGTTGCTTTTTACTCTTTCAAGACACGAGATTACTCCTAAAAAAGATAGCATAATCATATGTAGACTTCCTATCTATAGAAGAGCCTACCCAATCTACATCTGCGTAGGCTCGAATACCTCATCACTAGAAGAATTGTAGAGTATTCCTTTTTCAAGATTTCTCAACAAATATCAAAGATGTGCATCGTTACTCTCCAGTGAGTATTTCTGGGAGCTGTCATGAATTGACTAACCACACTAATTGAAAAGATATATCAAGTTTTGTCAATCAGGTAATTCAGTTTTTCCCACTAGTCTCTTATAAGATGTGGGATCATCAAGTAAAGTGCCATCTTTTGGAGAAAGCTTGATACTTGGATCCATCGATGTGTCACTTGGCTTGGCATGGAACAAGCCTGCATCTCTCAAAATATCCAACACATACTCTAAGATACAAAGATTCCCTTTATACACATTGCCATTTCAATACCTTGAAAATATTTTCATTGACCAAGATCCTTGGTTTCAAACTGGGACTTAAGATATATTTTAAGTCTATCAATCCTTGCACTATCACTGCCGGTGATGATGATATCATTTACATACAGTCCCAATAATATAAGGCCAGAACTCTGCTACATATAAAATACTAAATGATCTTTCTCACTCTGTCGCATGTCATATTGAACAAGAGCTACACTAAATTTGTTGAACCATATGCGTGGAAATTGCTTTAGACCATATAGAGATCTACGTTAATGGCACAACTTCCTAGACTCCCCTTGAGTAATAAACCCCCGTGGTTGCTTCATATAAACCTTCTCAGTTAAGTCACCATGTAGAAAATCATTCTTCGCATCCAACTGATGTAATGCCCATTTATGTATAGCAGCAAAACTAAAAAATAGGCGAATAGATGTCATCTTTACCACTGGTGAAAAAAGTATGAAAATATTCTACTCCATATGTCTACATATATCCCTTTGCTACTAATTTTGCCTTTAATCTGGCCAATGAACCATCAAGATTTAGTTTTGTCATGTAAACTTACTTGCACCAAATAACTTGTTTCCCTTTTAGCAGGGAAACCAAGTCCCATGTATGGTTGGCCTTTAGGGCCATCATCTCATCTTTCATAGCCTTACGTAATCCTAAATCTGTAAAAACATTATGAATAGTATGTGGCACAGTAATAACATCAATTGTGGCAACATAAGTTTGAAGTTAAACAAAAAGTCCTTTGTATGAAGGTGTGTATAAAAGAAAATTTTTGCAAGTTCCCCTACCTTTTCATAGAGCAATCAGTACATCTTCAATCATAGTGTCTCAAAGTGGATCCATCGACAGAGAGATTATTTCAATAAGGGAAGTTTTCGTAAATAGATCTACACATGTCCTTCTAGTGTAATACGACCAAATTGAGTATCTGGGCATGCCTCAAATGGAGATGAATTGATCGCTGTACTATGTATCAAATAAATGAGAAAATCTTCTTCTTCTGATATGATAGGTAATGAATATAGCTATAGAACTAAAGAAAAAGGAACCGACTCATGAAATACAACATTTATTGAAATAATAAAACAACCTAGGTCTGGAAAGTAACATCGATACCTTTTCTGGACATGTGAATAACCTAGGAAAATACATTTAAGAGAATATAGGTTTGATTTAGTGTGACCTATACAAGTGTCACAGATAAAATATGTGCACCAAAACATCTTAAAGGAGATTAGAAATAAGGGACAATCAAGACACAATACTTGAAGAGGAGCTTTTCCTTTGAGAATCGAAGATGTTAAATGATTTATAAGATAGTATGCTATGAAGACAGCTTTAATCCAAAACATTTCAAAGACTTCATTTGAAACAAAAAAGCGCTAGCCACTTCTAACAAATGACGATTCTTCCTTTCAACAATCCCATTTTGTTGTAGGGTATCTGTACAATGACTAATGAGTAATACCTTTTGCATTTAGGAATTATACAAACTCTGTAGAAATATACGTTCCTTCTTTATCACTCTATAAAATTTTGATAGACTTATCGAATTGATTCTCTGTTTCTACATAAAAGGTAGTAAAGGCAGAGAATAATTCGGAGTAGCGCTATAACAAATACA
Organism: Durio zibethinus; assembly: GCF_002303985.1. The sequence continues at coordinate 22,268,804 of NW_019168159.1, forward strand.
ACCAACAAACTCATGAATAATCATTAACAAATGTCACAATGTATTATAACCAAATTTTAAAATAATAGGACAAAGCCCATACATTAGAATGAATCACAGCAAAAGGGAACTTTTTTTTTTTAATTAATCAAGGTTGATAAGACACTCTGTGCAGTTTGGCAAACTTTTATGATTCGTAATCAAAACTAAAAGATGATAAATAAAGACACATAACTCATAAAGTTAACATAGATTGATGACCAAAATGACAATTAGACTCATAAGCTAATAACAATTCTCTTGAATATGTCATTATCCAGACTATATCATTTGTATGTCATCAAGGATATAAAGACTTCCTTCGATCCTTCTCCTACAATAGTCTATTTTGTCAATAGATCCTAAAATACATAATAAGTAGGAAAGAAAAAGATACTACAATTCAAATTTCTTGTAATTTGACTAGCTGAAGGTAAGTTAAAAAGAGAATAATGGACATTTAGCATAAAATGTAAAGGTAATGTGGATATAAGTTGAGCCTTGCCACTTCCCACAATATCTATAGAATTTTCATCAGTAACTAAAATAGACTATTTCCTTGTCATAGGAATATATCAATAAAGAGTACCGATAGTACTCATCATGTAATTCAAAACTTCTGAATCAATCACCCAAGTCCTAAAGGGGTAGCCAGGCATGTGGTAGATTTACCTTGTATAAAAGTTGCTATCGGATTGGAGATCAAAATTTGATTATGAAGCATCTGAGTAATTCTATCATACTCATTTTGGGATAACTGAACTCCTTTTTTCTCTTACTATTAAGGTTAAAGTGCAACATCAGTCATATATGTTATTGGTGAGCCAAAACTACCTTAAAAATACGGACAAATATTTCATAAATGTCCTTATTGTCCATAATTATAGCAAGACCGTGGGTATCCTCTAACATTTCCACATCCTCTACCTCATCTACCACATCTCTACGTGATGCTTGCCTTTCATGTTGCAAGACTACAAATACTACCATGTTTACTTGTGGAGAATCATGTTGGGTGACCTTGCTCAGGCACTTATAAGCATCCAATAATGAAAGTAGATCTCTACTTGCTAACATCTAAGTACTAACACTAGTGTACTCTTTCCTCAAACTTGCTAAGAAAAACACTACAGCTAAAGCCTCTCATTGCTTCTGATTAGTTTTCAAATTGGTAGACAAAGGCATAAATTCATTAAACTCGTCATATACTTCCTTGTCATATACTTTCTTAAACGCAACAAAATATTCCCTCAAGCTCCTATCAGATTGCTCCATTCTAATCCATATCCTAGTAACATCTAAGATCTTTTGTCATTCTCAAATTTTGCATAAACAATTTTTAAAGCATCTTAAAGTTCCTTACTTGTGAAGTATTGATTGAACATCACCTTGACTCATTGTTCCATCAAGTTAAACAATTGTCCAAGTACTCGATTGTCCTCTTACTCACACATTGCGTACTTTGAACTTTCTTTTGCTCACTTGTCAGAAACCGAGCCTTTTCACAAGGTTACCAACACAATCTTGCTCCATGACAAGTAGTTGGAGCCATCAAATTTCTCATTCGACCACTATGAGCTTGTGATAATCTCCTGAGTTATTACCTTTGATACGGTTGCTTCTTCCTTGGCCATGGCTACAAAACCTTTTTCCTTAAGAACACAACTGGTAATCCATCAATTGTGTAACACAATCCTAAATTGATAACCAGGAACTTCATCCCTAGTTCTGCAGCCACACTCTACATTGAGAGGAACTTGTCTTCCTTAATTTATATTTCACAAAGAGGTTGTATCCCCTTCTTGCCACCTTTGAGAATAAGGAGGCAGCCACCTTTCAACATAAAAGGGACTGCTGAAGAGAAAGGAAAAGCTTTAAGTACGCAGCTTTAGGGCTGCGAGATCAAAGTCTACAGTAACGATGGTTTAGGTGACAACACAAGGGCTATAGTAGATGGGTTTGGGGAAAGAGAGAGAGAGAGAGAAGGGGGCGGCAGCGGCTAAAGTTATGCTGCTAGTTCTGATACCATGTTAGAATTAAGGTTTAAGAGAATGACTTGCTAATCCCTTGAATTAGCCTTTCATTATATAAACAATACTAAGGAAAGAGAATTAATTACAAATTACATATTAATACTCCCAATTAATCCCTCCTATATTATTTCTCATGAAATATTTTCATAATATTTCAATTCACACACATGCATGCACTAACAGACCTTTAGTCAAGGATGTATTTCTTGTCTTGGTGGGTTCTTGATGATCTTTCTCCATCTAAAGAGGCTTTGTAATTCATTTAACTAGATTCCCTATAAGTTTTGAGTTTCAAGGTGGCTTTTCTTTTCTGATTAAGGTTACATGACAAAAATCAAATCTACATCAAGGTAAGCAACTCTTCAATTCTTCTTTTTTTTTTTGCCTGTTATTTTTCATCTTTATGTAAGATTCTTATAAAAATTTATACATCAATATGCAGTCCCTTTTTTTTTTTTTTTTTTTCATTTGCGTCTCCTCTTAAATGGTAACTTCTGTTTGTTTCTTTTATATTAGAAAATGTGCAGTTATATGAACATCTTTACTGCACATAATTTGTGTTATATTTTATATGCAGCCTCTTCACTGCTAGTAATTAGAAGTATCTGTATACCGAGCCTTCTTCAGTTCTCGGTTTTCAAATTTTTTTTCCCGCTTTCTTTGCTTTGTGTATTTGTGTGTGTATATTGAATCAGATAGGAGAACTGGTTTGAGGAAGGAAGTGGAGAGATCTTTCAGTCAGTAGTGCTTATGTGTAACTTGCTAGCTGAAGACCATAAAAGACAAGATAGTTTCTTTGAAAGTATTCTAGTTTTTGGTATCTAAATTGTTAGGAATATGTGTCAGTCATGAGAGGTTTTTCAATAAGCATTCGACTTGAACTATATTTTTAAAAGTTGCTACTTCAAGAGATGGGCTTTTCTTATACTGTTGTCAGCCTACAAAGAGAAGAGAAATGTCTCAGTTGAAAGCAAGAGCAGATAAAGGAGAAGTGAATTGGTTAAAGGAAGTATCCGTATTTGATTAGAGTCGAACTGTAGAAGTTCATGATTTAGATTTACGTACATTCTGAAACGGTAAGATCGCATGAAGCCTCTAGGAAATCGAATAATCACTGTAATGTTTCTAGACTAATTTGAAATGAGATTTTCCAATTGTTTCTTTAAGTTGTTGATTTAGCTCTAGTTTTTAGCTCAGAAGACGTATATATAGTTTTATAAATTAATTTTTGGGAATGAAGGGTTTTACCAAATCTTGTGCTTTATTTTTCCTGCGCATTTGATTATTGATTGTTGTCTATTGCTTCTGTATTGTTGTGATTATTGCTTCAGGCGCAACAAGTGGTATCAGAGCGAGGGTTATTTTGAGACATCGATACAGAAGCAACCCAGGATAGAAGTAAATTCTGTTTGAGATCATGGAGGGTGATACAGGTTCCATGATAAAATTGACAGCATCAAATTATTCAATTTGGAAGCCTATGATGGAGGATCATCTATACTGCAAAGATTTGTATGAGCCAGTATTGGGTGATTCGGTTAAACCAGCAGATATGAAAGATGAAAGCTGGAAGAAGCTAGGTAGAAAGACGCTGGCTACAATCAGAAAATGGGTTGATATCAGCGTGTTTCATCATGTAGCGCAGGAGTCAGATGCTCACATTGTTTGGGAAAAATTGACAGCATTGTATGAGAGAAAAACAGGTATGAATAAAGTTATGCTTGTTAAGAAGATTGCAACTTTACAGTACAGGGATGGACGATCTATTACAGAGCACTTGAGTGATTTTCAAGATATATTTAATCGGATGACTGCTATGGAACTTAAGATGGATGATGAAATGAAGGCATTATTTCTTTTGGGTTCATTGCCAGACAGCTGGAATACTCTAGTTGTGACTGTTCTTAATTCAGCTCCTGATTATAAGGTGACATTGGAGATGGTAAAGGACAGTATGCTTAATGAAGAAGCGAGGCAAAAAGATGTAGACCCTGGGAATCAAGCTCTGGTCACAGAGAACAGGGGTAGAAACATCGACAGAGGTCAGGACTCAAAAGGCCGTGGTAAGTCTAAACATAGATCCAAGTCTAGAGGTAAAGTGAAGTGTTTCCATTGTGGTAAGGCGGGTCATATAAAACGAAACTGTAGAATCTTAAAGCAAGAGCGAAAAGATGAGAAAGGTAAGAGTTCAGATGATGGCAATGTTACAGCAGTGAATTCAGATAGTGATTCAGTTACTTTGATTTGTACACATGGTGATTGTAATCATGTTAGTGATCCCGGCATTGAGTGGATAGTTGACACAGGAGCGGCATATCATTGTGTTCCTAAGAGAGAGTTGTTTACAACTTACAAAGCAGGAGACTTTGGTTGTACCAAGATGGGAAACAAGAGTTTGTCGCAGATTGTTGGGATTGGTGATATTGGTGTACAAACTAGTACAGGCTGCATGTTGATTTTATGGGATATCAGACACATTCCAGATATGAGAATGAACTTGCTTGCTATTAATGTCTTTGATAAGGAGGGATATGAAAGCCGACAAAAGAATGGACAGTGGAAGCTTCTCAAAGGATCTATGGTAGTTGCAAGGGGAAAACTATGCTGCACAATGTATAAGACATGGATGCAATTGAACGGTAACCAGGTAAATACCGTTGAAAATGATGCTTCAGCAAACTTGTGGCACAGGAGGCTGGCACACATGAGTGAAAAAGGGTTACAGGTTTTGGCAAGGCACTCTCTCATTCCCTTGACCAAAGGTATGTCTCTCGATTCATGTGATTATTGTTTGTTTGGTAAACATCATAGAGTTTCTTTTCGTAAAAGTTCTTAGAGAAAAGAAAATAGATTGGAATTAATTTATTCTGACGTATGTGGTCCCATTGAGGTTGAGTCATTAGGTGGTAGCAGATATTTTGTTACTTTTATTGATGATGCTTCACGTAAGACTTGGGTGTATATGTTGAAATATAAAAGTCAGGTACTGCAGTATTTTTAAAAATTTCATGCCATGGTTGAAAGGATGACAGGGTTACCCTTGAAGTGTATTCGAACTGATAATGGTGGGGAATACACATCTAAAAGCTTTGAAGAGTATTGCTCAAAGCATGGGATCAGGCATGAGAGGACAGAATCTGGAACACCGCAGCATAATGGTATAGCTGAAAGAATGAATCGCACCATTGTGGAAAAAGTCAGATGTATGTTGAGGATGGCAAAATTACCAAAGCCATTCTGGGGTGAAGCAGTCAACACAGCTTGTTATTTACTTAACAGGTCACCATCAGTTCCTTTGGGCTTTGACATTCCAGAAAGAGTGTGGACAGAAAAAGATGCTTCATACTCTCACTTGAAAATTTTTGGGTGTAAAGCATTCATGCATGTGCCGAAAGAGCAGAGATCAAAGCTTGACAGCAAAGCTACACAGTGTGTGTTTGTAGGATATGGTGATGAGGAATTTGGCTACAGGGTATGGGATCCAGTAAAGAGAAAGACAGTCAGAAGCAGAGATGTGGTCTTTCATGAAAAAGAAACCATAGCAGACCTTGAGAAAAATGAGAAGACTACACGAGTTACTGTTGAGTGTGATGTTTCAACACCGACAGGGATTTCACAGGAAAGAGCCACAGATGGTGAAAATGAGCCAGAAACAGAACTTGGGGATATGAATGAGCCAGCCATAGTTGGTGATGAGTCAGATGCTATTAGTTTTGAGCAGGGGGAGCAATCCTCTCTACCTGAGAGTGTTGAGCAGGGGGAGCTACCTTCAGCATCAAGTGATGTAGAGTCTCAGCTCAGGAGATCTACTAGAGAGCGCAGGCCATCTACCAGGTATCCAAGTTCAGATTTTATTTTAGTTACCAGTGAAGGGGAGCCAGAAAGCTTTCAAGATGTGCAGGCTACTCCGGATAGAGAGCACTGGTTAAAAGCAATGAAAGAAGAGATGGAGTCATTACGAAAGAATAGTACTTATGATCTTGTTAAACTTCCAACAGGGAAGAGGCCATTAAAGAATAAATGGGTGTTCAAGTTGAAAAAGGATGGTGACAAACTAGTGAGGTACAAAGCTCGATTGGTAGTAAAAGGTTTTTCTCAGAAACCAGGCATCGATTTTGATGAGATTTTTGCTCCAGTTGTAAAAATGAGTTCTATTCGAGTGGTACTGGGATTGGCAGCTAGTTTGAATCTTGAGCTTGAGCAACTTGATGTTAAAACTGCATTTTTGCATGGTGATTTGCAGGAGGACATTTATATGAATCAGCCTGAGGGTTTTGAAGTGAAAGGGAAAGAGCACTTAGTTTGCAAATTGAAGAAAAGCTTGTATGGCTTGAAACAAGCTCCGCGACAGTGGTACAAGAAGTTTGATTCTTTTATGGTGAGTCATAGCTATAAAAGAACAGCAGCAGATTCTTGTGTGTATATTAAACAATTCCCTAATGGTAACTTCATTATCCTATTATTATATGTTGATGATATGTTGATTGTAGGATAAGATGCTAGTATGGTTTGCAGGTTGAAAGAACAATTGTCTAAGTCCTTTGATATGAAGGATTTAGGTCCAGCAAAGCAGATTCTTGGTATGGACATTATCCGAGATAGGAGAGCTGGAAAGCTGTGGTTGTCACAGGAAAAGTATGTTGAACGAGTGCTTGGTAGATTCAACATGCAACATGCTAAATCAGTTAGCAGTTCACTTGCCAACCATTTTCATCTAAGTAAGAAATCTTGTCCAGTGTCTAAGGAAGAGCAACTAGCTATGTCTAGTATTCCTTATTCTTCTGCAGTCGGTTCTTTAATGTATCTTATGGTTTGTACAAGGCCTGACATTGCTCATGCAGTTGGTGTAGTGAGCAGATTTCTTTCTAATCCAGGGAAGGTTCACTGGGAAGCAGTAAAATGGATTTTTAGATATTTGAGGGGTACCTCAAAAATGTGTTTGACTTATGGAGTTTCACAACCAATTCTAGAAGGGTTTACTGATGCTGACATGGCAGGCGATCTTGATGGTAGGAAATCTACTTCAGGGTATTTGTTCACTTTTGCAGGAGGAGCTGTATCTTGGCAGTCTAAGTTGCAGAAGTGTGTTGCTTTGTCAACTACAGAAGCTGAGTATATTGCAGCAACTGAAGCATGTAAAGAAATGCTTTGGATGAAACGTTTTCTTTTTGAATTGGGGTTGAATCAGAAAGAGTATGTGGTATTTTGTGATAGCCAGAGTGCTTTAGATTTGAGTAAGAATACCATGTACCATGCTAGAACAAAGCACATTGATGTTAGATATCATTGGTTACGTTCAGTGATTGAAGAACAGCAGATGCTATTGAAGAAAGTCCATACTGATAAAAATGTGGCAGATATGTTGACTAAGATACTTCCCAGGGAAAAGCTTGAGCTTTGCAGTAACTTGGCCGGAATGAGTTCCCTGGCCAAGGTAAGTTCCAAATGAAACTGCTATGGTGATGAATCTCCTCCTAATGGGGCTGGAGGGGGAGATTGTTAGGAAAATGGGGTCCAGTCCCATGTAAGTGGTTTTGGACCAAGTAAAGGCCATGGGCCTTGATCTTTTATTTTACACAGAGCCCTAGCTACTTAATAAAAAAGAGGTGGGGTTGTTTTATGTGTGTGTCGACAACCAAGCAGAGAAAGAAGAAAAGCCAGGAAAAGCAGAGAGAGAAAAAGGAGAAGGGAGAGTTGGTTAAACGGAAGTCGATCCGTGGTCCGATTGAGTTGAAACCTTGTCAGGAGGTTTATGATTCAGAGTTATACATTCTGAATGGTGAAGATCGGGTTTGAAGCTCTCTAGGAACAAATCCAGGGTGTATTTGTTGAGTCACTTATTTGGTGAGATTTCTCCAATTGTTTCTCTAGTTGTTGATTAGCTCTAGTTTAAGCTAGAGAAGAACTTTGTATAACTATTATTTGATAGTGAAGATTTTTCTGGTGGCCCGTGGTTTTTCCCTCTACACTGGAGGGTTTTCTACATAAATCTTGGTGTGCTTTATTTTTCCTGCGCATTTGATTATTGATTGTTGTCTATTGCTTCTGTATTGTTGTGATTATTGCTTCAAGCGCAACATAAATATCCATATTGGACAAATGCACAACATGCAAGTCCAGCATGGTGGTTGCTTTGGCAAAGGGTAGCCTGTGATCAAAATTGAGATCAGAAGAATGGAAGGAGTCGCCAGCTTCTTAGGTCAACAAGGAGCTACTGTCCTGGATGATAGATAGAAAGAGAATTGGTAGTTCTAATTTAACAGAGTGAAGCATGTCCTGGAAAATTCCTGTAAGACGAGGTGCAACTGCATTTGCAGGTCTACTTTATTGTAGGATATTGTAACCTTACACTGGTCTGGGAAAAATTATGAACCAAGCAAGTCAAGTGGTTTTCTTTTTTTTTTCGAAAGTAACAATTTGAAAAAGCTATAATGCTGCCAAATACCAAGGACATTGTTTAAACTTGAATGAAATTATAGTTGGTTCAACCTTAAAACGAAGCTCTATGCATAGCTTGTCTTTGCTTTGTTGATTGAAAATTGTCTCTTTGTGGCTTTTCCAGTTGTCCGGTCCTTTTTGTCTGTTTTTTCTCCTCTATTTTCTTTTTCGGTGTTCAGTTCTGTGCAAATGTTCTTGCGCCCATGTTATATGTGCGTGCAGTGGAGTTTTTCTTCTAACGACGTCAAGGGTTGAATATTTTTTATTTTCATGTCCCATTTTTTAAATTATATCTATTCATATATTTATAATAAATGAGAATTTTAAATTTATAAAAAAATATTTTTTAATTTTTATTTTACACATTTAAGTAATTTTTTTATAAATATAAATATATTAATTCTAATAAATTTAAAATAAATTTTATATTATTAAATATATAAAAATATATAAAATACGAATACGAGGCAAATGTTATATTATCTTATTTTATACTCATACTCAATAAAAAATTTAAAACTATATCCATCCCCCTAATTATCTTCAAAATTTAATACCCTCCTATCCCACTTAGGGTAAAAATTCGAGTTCCCCATTGCTATTCTTTTCTATATACTTCATCTGTACTACAGTTGCCAGCATTGACTCTTTAGTTTTTCTTTTTTAATTTTTTATCTTATTAAAAAGGAAACATGTAAATGCAATTAGCTTAAAAGATCAGTTTGTCATTCCTAATCTTTCTGATATCTTCGAGTCTGGTCATACATAAGTAATTGTGCATATGACTGAGTGAACTGAAGGCTTTCTGTTGAATCTCTATAGGCTCTTTTTCTTCATAAGTGGAGACTTGTATGTTTAGACTATCAGTGCAACAAATGTACAAATCAGAACTGGAGTTATATTCTAGCCAATCATATGCCACAACTTGTGTATGATATAAAATGTAGAATAATAATTAAGGTTTTGGATGATGTTAATGCGGAATTCCTTTTTTTGTGCATCAAACAGAGTCAGTTAACAGCTTAAGTACGATATAAAATGTAAGCAACACATTTTAATTTTCAGCCTACAGATATCAAAGTTGGTCAAAATTCTATCGAATTAGGATTTAAATCTAAATAGCTTGTTGGTAGAGCATACTTGATGCAGTTTAAAATTTATGTATGAGGATATATTATTCCTTGAAGTTAAGAAAAATGTAGTCGCATTGATTCTATTTCAGTATTTCCGATTTTTAGTAGTTTCTTTAGCCGTTTTCTTTAGAAAGCTCCATTTTGTATCCAAAAATTGGTAGTTTAATTTTGTGTTGAATTCCAGTATGCACAAGTTTGCATGCTTCTGACTAGGTGGAGTATTTAGGACACCTCATACTTACTTAGGCACATCAAACTGATTATTTTTTACCAGTCAATTGAACCTCAAAGTGATTGCAGGCTTGAATTTTGCAAGTTCAGGTAAAAGCATTCATGAATCAGTTCGAATATCGGAGAGACTTAATTGATGTCCATTGTGTTATGTTTTGCATTACAATACCAAAGTTGCATTAATTAGATCATGCTCATCGAATCTCCTTTCCTCACATAACCCCTCATTGGTCTTGCAGTATTCACCGTGTTGGTTTCATGTCTTAGACAACTAACCTCTTGGTGGTTTTGAATTTAGGTAAATCTTGAGATCTGATTTGGTATATCAAAGAACTCGGTCAATAGCTGTTATTGAGGTGAGTGACTGTAGAGAAATCAGTGAACAAAGAGAATATGAGTTTTCGAGAAGGGAGAGGGGACTTGAGAGGTGGGGGGAATCTAGAGATTGGAGGGTTAAAGATGTGGTCCGGAACTCTTTTCACTTTGAATGACGATTAAATGAGGGCTTTAGACAGCATAGAATAAGTTCAATCGTGTTGAGTATGAGAATGGCGTTTTCAGGAGAGATAATGTCTTACATACAGGGAAATTTGAACGGTTGAGAAACTCCTTTGTGTTATTAACTTTTTAAACTAAAAAATTGATAAAAAAAAAAACAAAAAAAAGGCTACCTCTGACATACATCTTGGATTAATATGGTGCAGTGTTAAATTTAAGAGAGAAGAGAAAGTAAAAGGATACAAACTTCACATGTAACATGAAAATAGCTGTGCAAATGATGTCGCTAGGACTTTTTTTTTGAGTGAAGAATGATGCCCAGTGGCAATAATTTTGTCCTGCACTTGAAATAGATTGTGTGTTGATATGCCTCTGGTCTTCCTGGGGAATTGCTCATGATGCTGGAAAGAAGACAGTTAAGACAAATAATTAAGCCGATCTTCATGTGGAGAAATAGCCTCCTGGGTCTTTATTTTCTTTCTCTTTGTCTTCTTTGGAGCTGCATGATTGAAAAAAATAGTGAGCCTGCAGCTTCAATCTACAAAATATTACACTGGCAATCTATGTTAAATTTACCATTCATTCATTATAATACTATTGCTATTGGTGTCGGCTGTGTCGAACTCCTGAATTTGTGATGAAATATCTGATTTCTCTATCAACAGACTTGATAAACTCTTGCAGAACTGCTCGTCATCATATATAGGCTTAGAAGATAATCATTATTCAGCAAAGATAATCTACTTAAAGAACTGATTATTATACCTCTTTGTAAACTGTTAGTTCTCCTGCAGATTTTGATATTTCTACAACGCAATTTGTGGGAGCAACCTCAATTACCTGACATTGATACATAAAGTGGTGAGACTTTCTGATATTTTGTCTTCTATGAAGAGCATCTTGCAATTAATTACCTCAGCTGATAGGTCATAAGATGATCTACAACATCTAATCATCTTCTGCTTTGGATGAATTTTCATCTGAGAAGATGAAAAAGAATAAAAAGTTGGATACAAAATTAGTCACTTGTCAAAGAATTAGGAACATGAGCGGTTTGTACCTTGAAATTATTCATCCTTTCAACTGACAGACTCACATCCATAGCAGCAGTTTCTATTTTCTTTATGGTTTCATTAACTGTATGCTTGGATCCAATCCTTGTCCTCTGCCTTTTGTCATCCTACGTAAGAAGAAAGTGGTTTACTTAATTTGGGAATGAACTAAGGATGCTCATCTGATGTAAATTCTGGTTTTGATTTAACAGACTTGCCTGTCCTTCAAAAAGACCTGATAAATCCAGATCATGTGACATTGCTATCAATTGAAATGCATTTATGAAATTTGACGATTTGTGTGTATTCATCTCTGCATTGTGTTCCTGTATGGTATTTCAGATGGTTAGTTGTAGCTATGAAACTCTTAGTACTAATTGAGTATTTACCTCAACTGTATCGAATGCAGTGCTACCATCATCCAAGTATATTTTCTCATCATATTCATAGCCGCATGAAGGTATATAATCTGTTTGAAACCATGCATCTTCAATGATTTCTGGAATTGTTATCCTCTGAAGTAATATAAGGAGAAATTATTCATCTGTTTTTAACTCGGAAAACTCTCTCATATACTGTCTTGGAGTTATACCTTTTTGGGATTTGGATCAAGCATTTGAGCAATCAGCTGCCTCTGACATCCTGTAAACCATGGTGGACATGTGTATTGTGCTCCAGATATCTTCACAGAAGTGGAAGCATCAGTGTAGGTTAACTTATTGTACAAGATGCAGGTTATGTTCCTATTTGCAAATGCATACCTTACTGTATAAAACCACAAGATTGCGATCATCAAATGGTAAATAGCCAGCAAGTAGCTCAAAAAGGATGACACCACAAGACCAAATATCCGCAGCTGCCCCATTGTAGCCCTTATTTTCAAGCAGCTGTTCACCAAAAGATAATCATCAGCCTAATCAGGCAAAGTTGCTTTTTAAAGAACAGTTAGCTGTTCTGTATTTCTATATATTCTTTTGGTTCTTCCTTTATTTTCAAAAGTGTTTTGTCCTGTTTTCGACCATTGAATTTGGACAGTTTACAACAACTGAACGGGAAGAGATGTCTCTTACCTCAGGTCCTACATAGCACGGAGAGCCGCACGCTGTAGTTAGCATATCTCCAGGCTGTAATTTGTCAGAATTTTTACCCAAATTTCCATGAGAACTGTTTGGAATTAATTAGAACAAATGAAAATTTATTTAAGAAAATGGCAAGGCTGTGTCTACCTTCCTCAAAGCGCTCAGTCCAAAATCAGTTACTTTGAGGTTTCCCTTGCTGTCCAAAAGCAAGTTCTCTGGCTGTACAGAAAATATTAACACCAATCTTAATTAGTTTAAATGACTTGTCAGTGTGCATCGGTGATGACAGAGAAAAACTGGCATGTTACGCGTACCTTTAAATCTCTGTGATAGACTCCTTTTCTGTGGCAATGGTCTACTGCATCTATTAATTGCTGGAAAAGTTTTCTTGCCTGTGGTTCACTTAGTTTTTTGGCATAAGACTGGATAGAAAGGGCAAAGAGGATTAGAAATGTAGATTGAAAAGCTGTACATCAAAATTTTATTGAATCCCTGGTGCGGTCTGATAAGCCTCACCAACTTGTCTGAAAGTTGTCCTCCTGCGATGTATTCCATTATTATGTATATCTTCGTCTTTGAGCCAATAACCTGCAGCCAGGATTCATCTCTACAAATGAATGAGGTTACAAAAATTGGTGCCAGTTGACCAATCCTGAAATACTAAAACACACCTCTTGTATTCTTACAACATTGGGGTGATGGAGAAGCTTCATTGTTCTTATCTCTCGTTGTACCTGAAATTTGAGTGTTGATTTGTCAGCCATAACAAACTTTTTTTTTTTGGTAAGAAAACAAGACATGGATAAGAAGACATAAAACAAAGCAAGGATTGGAAATTCGCCTGATGCTTGAGATTGCTTTCCATGACCATGGCCTTATCAATAATCTTGATGGCAACATGATGACCGGTGATGGTGTCTACAGCCAGCTTGACCTTGGCAAAGGAACCTTCTCCAATCGTTCTCCCTAGCTGATACTTCCCTATAGTTGTTGCAAACCCCATTATATATATATATATATATATATATATATATATATTTCAAAACCAAAGTCTATCTAATCTTCTTCTCCTGTATTCCTCAAGAAAAACAATCTAATCCAATCCTTGTCCTGCGTTTCAGGTAGAAACAACCACTTCTTCATAAACTCCTTGTAGATGTTCCTTCCATCCTCCGTCCTCCAAATCTGTTTTAAAAACAGATCCGATTCGACTTATGTTGGAAGATAACTCATGCTTCTTCCTGGCAACTGCCATGTCTATGGCTCTAAGGCGTTCTTAAAAAGCCTGATAATAAGAGGTTCCATAATTTTTAAAATGTGATAAAATTGTCGTGAATCTTTGAAGTCATTGAAGACTAATTGTCTTTGCATGGAAGGAAAGATAGACTCGGGTGGCCATTTGGGCTAGTTGGTGAGAGTGAAGTGGCATGTTTTGAATGGAAGGTCGCCATTTTTTTCAGCGGCTTTCATTTTCTCATCTTTAGTGCCAACTTGTCCTTGGATAAATGAACCAAATATCTAATGCTACGTGGATTTTAATAAGAGCCGACCTAATTCTATGTTTTCTATCTGTGTGAACTCTGAAGCTAAGATATCCATAGATTTTGGAGGATTGATCCCATAACCATTTTGACGATTTCTTTTCTTTTCTTCCCCCTCCCCCCGCCCCCCAAAGACTATCATTATACTTGCTCAATTAAATTCAATCCTAAAATATTTAGTGGAAATGTTCATGGGTTAGGATGGATTAAGCTCAACTAATATTTTAAAAATCTTATTCAAGATTCAGTTTGGTTTACGGAGTTCAATAGATATAAAAATTCAAAAAAATTATTAAATTGTTAAAAAATGTTAATATTTTATATTTTAAAATATATTTGAAATTAAATTAAACAAAATAATTTTTATTAATAATTTAATGCCTAGGGTAGGGTTCAGCGCGTAAATCTCTGTTCAAGGCTTCACTTGTGGACATGTATTCCCAGCCTTTTTTTTTTTTTTTTTGTGTTAAGAATAGATTAATTGTGAAGCAATTGGCAATGTGAATGATCCCCTCGCAAGAAAAAAACAGAACAATTAATAGTCTCGTACTCTCGTTTTCCATCAGATTTTCAAGACGAAAAGACAGGCAAGAAAAAAAGAATCAGGATCCTACAAAAATTAAACGGAGACAGCTAAAAATTTAGCTTATGGTGCAGGCAGCCGTGAATCGTTGTTGCTTTTACATGTTAGGACGCCTAAAAAGCAGCAGTGAATTGTGAACCTAAACGATTGGCAAAAAAAAAAAAAAAAAATGTGAACCCAAATGATGTCGATGGTCAACCCATTGACCATTTCCATTTCCTACTGTGTGGTTAACTATGTGATTACGTGAAATGAGTTAGGAGTATAATTGAGTCGAGTGGAGTTGGTATAATAAAAGGTTTGAGTTTGAGTTTGATTTTGATTCGTGGCTTGATATTTGATCAAATTTTATTTTTTTAACTCGAATTTGATTCGTGATTAAAATCGAGCTACTCAAATTCGTTCGATTAAATTCGATTTGTATATTCGACAAGAGTTCGATTATTTATTTCGAGTTCAAACTTAAATTTGAGATATTTTATTAATTAAAATAATAAAAATATATTTAAATATAAAAATTCAATTAAACTTTCGATTACTCGAATCAAGTATAAAAATATTCAAATTTTGTTCGATTGATGAGTCGAACTACTTGAATTCGAGCTCGACTCGATAATAATCGAACCGAATTTGAATTTTTTTCGAATCGAATCTAAATAGTTTATGAGTATTAATGTATCATTTATATTTTTAAAATGAGCATTTAAGAAATTTTAGTGTTTATTTATAATTTAAAATGCATTGTTTTATTTAACTGTGATGGATAAAAAAATAGATAGCACTTTTCAGAAACTTTATTTTCGTTTTCCGCTTACAAATTTATCGGTGTGTTGTCTAAAGCGTCGCATAGTTATATTGTTTTTGTATTTATGGTATTCACTTAAGAAATATCGATTGATTTATCAATTTTATTAGAAAGAGTGTTCAAAAAAATTTTT
This sequence comes from Durio zibethinus, assembly GCF_002303985.1. The sequence continues at coordinate 22,284,348 of NW_019168159.1, forward strand.
TTGAGTGTTCTTAAAAAAAATTTCTTTTAATTTTTAAAAGTATCGATGAATATCTTATTTTAACGTACTTATCCACTTTTAATTATGTGAGATATTTTAAATTTATATTTATGAAGGATCCGATTAAATTTAGTAAACCTTGAAAATTTTGTTATCATAATTCGACTAGGCCTATTCAGTTCAATAAGTTTATTTTTTAACAAAATATATTAAAATATTACAAATAATTATAATATTTTATGAGATCATTTGACCTATAATCTTTTTTATTAAAATCTTATAATTATTTAATCATAATAAAAAATTATGTAATAAAACTCCACCATTTATACGTGCAAATTTAAAATAAAATTTTGATGAAACCTATAAAATTTTAAATTATTATTAATTAATTATATTATAATAATTAAAAATTATATGCTTCCATGAGTTTAAATTACAAAATCGAGTGGTCCTCTCCTCTTTCATATCATAAGGTTTCATTTATTTCGTGAAAATAATTTTAAAAAATAATTTTTATATTTTTAGTATTTATTTGATAAAAAATTGATTGATCAACGAAAATGATTTACTAGTTAATAAAAAATGAGGTTATTTTTTAAAAAAATTATCTTACGAATTTAAAAAAAAAATATATTTTTTGAAAATAAGTTGTCTATGAGTAAAATTATTTATCAATATTTTTTTAGCATAATTTTACTTATAAATAATATATATTAATAAATCATATATTAATAAATAATATTATAATATTATAATAAATAATATACTATTAATAAATAATAATAAATATTATTAATTGAATTAATAAAGATTATAATAATATATTAATAAATAATATCATAATATATTAATAAATAATATAAAGAATAATAAATAGTTTTATTTTAAGTATTTTTTATATTAACATAATATTTTAATATTAAATATTATATTAAAATATAATTATTTTTTAATATTAATAATTTTAATAATAAATAATTTCAATATATTTTAATAATAAATAATTTTTAATATTTTAATAATTATACTAATATTATTAAAAAATATAAATTTTTCAAAAAAATCAAATAATGAAAATTATTTTTTATTAATTCATTCAAACAATAAAAAAAAATTTTTAATTCAAAAAATATAAATATTTTTCAAAAACTATTTTTCAAAAAATTATTTTTTATGAAATAAACAAAGTCTAAATTTCAAATTGTCTTAAAGATTTGAACACAAACCTTCAAATTAACTTTTGCTTTGTGAACGTGAAAAATTGTACTCACATTTTATCTGAAGCCTCACCTTCTCAGCCACATGGAAGCCGTTCATCTCATCTACATTTTATTCCTTTTTTTTTTTTTTTTTTGCAGTTTATTTAATTGTCTCCAAAATTATCGTCGATCATTACCCTTGAAAATTGGGGGTAGATTGGGTTGTTGGCTTTTAATGTTCTTTGGGTTGTAGCTGTGGTATGGAGGTTGGTTGCTAGGCTTTGGGAGTGGAAAGAGAAGTCAACTTTTCACATTCCATCCTTTTTTTTATTATTATTATTATTTTATATATTGTAAAATGCAAGTAGTGAACAAAAAGCAATACAAAGCAAATTTAAAAGGGCAATTATTATCCTTCAAATGATATATGTAATAGCGGATGACAACCCATAAAGGAAAAGTATGATTAAAGTCTAAATTGTTCATCTCTTATCTTGTAGGCAAAAAAAAAAAAGAATAAAAATCAAAGCGTTAAATAACACGTTCTTAATTATAGCTCTAATCATGAAATTAGTTTATTAGTTCATTTACCATCTCTATTTATATACTAATAATGATTTAAAATTTTCACTTGATTTAACCTTAATTCTCTTGACTATTTGACGATTCCTTTCTTTCGACTTAAGGTTACAATCATATTCTTATCCTTGCACTTTGACATTAGAAAAAAAAAAAAGTTATATATATATATATATATATATAAAAGATTAACTCTTTTGAAATATAAAGGTTAAAGGGTTAAAAAAAATCCTTGAACTATAATTAAAAAATTGTCTAAATTTTTATTTTTTATTACAATTAATTAATTCTTTTAACATTTTTTTATATCCAATTCAATCTTTATTTAAATAAAAAAAGTTAACATCATTTATTTTTTACCAACTAAAATAAAATGTGACATCAATAAATTATATTAAAATTTATCACATAATGTAATTAATATATGTAAAAATTAAATAAAATAATTTTTTTTATTCTCTCTCTCTTTTTTTATCCATCTAAAAGTTCAATTGATTATAATTTATGGGTTAATTAATTAAATTTTACCACGTAACTAAATTATATTTATTTAAAAATTTAATTAAGTCAAAATAAAATATTACAAATTTAATTGATTGTGATAAAATATTATGAATTTAAATATTAGTTACTTAATTATAATATTAATTACTTAATTTTACAAAAGTCAATTATTCTCTCCCGCGATGTTGAAGATTAGCTGCCTCCTACGCACGCTGGTTGTTAGGATATTTACACGGAAAGACAGATCTACACAACTTTTTATAATAATTATTATTCTTTATATATAATTATCTTTTTCATTGGAACTGCTAATGACAGGTAACTGATTTCTTCATAACTACACAAATTTTGCATTAGTTGAGTTTGTTAACTAGATTGCCATATAAAATTCAACAACATACATTTGGGTCAGATTTCATTTTACTTAATTATATTCTCAACAACTTAAATGATTTTTTATTTTTTCTATAAAAATTATCAAAGTTAATTAATTAATCAAATAATATTATATTTGAGCATTTGATTCAATTCTAAATATATGATTTACAGATTAAAGAATTAGATTAGAAATTTTTTTTTTAAAAATAAAAAATGAAGAAAAGAGTCCAGGAAATTTGGAAGATGCATTTGGTTGAAAATATGGACAATTATTTTGGGGCATTTATCGTACTTTTAGGTATCAAACATTGGAAAAGAGACAATTATACTGATTTTATTTGTTTGGTTGTCGACAAATTTAATTATGTGCTCCGACCACACCATTGTAAATCCAAATAGGCAAATACAACAAGCAAATACAGTCCCCACTTCCCACTCATGACTTGTTTTTATTGGGAAACTTGGATAAAAAAAAAAATGTATAAAACCCATATCTAAGGTCAAGGGTTAAGATCTTCATTGGGCTGGCATATATATGAAAAAAATAAAAAGAAAAGCAAATGTAATTGAAATATATATATATATATAATTATCACAAGGATTGAAAGAAAATTCTTGTTTAACAAAATAGAAAATCACATGTAATAATGCTTAGATAAAAAAATTACTGTCTGTTCTACTTTTTTTCTTTATTTTTTTATCTTAAAATTATTATTTTTTGCACTTAAAATTTTTATTTTTTTTATATTTCGAAATAAGAAAAGATGGAAGAATATAATGATGATAATGACTATGATGTAATTTAATACTGTATACAAGTTCACTGTATTAGTGTACAAATTTTACAAAAGGCAAAGGGTCAGCCCAAGCATTGCACTTAGAGAATTTTAAACTTGTCGAAGTTGATGTTTAGGGGATTTTATTTTTAAAGGATAAAGTATAAATTATTAAGCTATTTAAGGTAATGATCAAATTTATCATTTAGATTTGAATGGTAGCAATTTTATTAATATAATTTTTAATTTGATTAAAAAATATTTAAAGCGGAAATGCTCCAAGCTCGAGCATTCCCGGGAGCCTGCTGTACTCGGTTCAGATCTTGGACATTATTTTTTAAGTTTAAACTTAACAAAATGAATTTAAATTAATAAATAATATATTTTAATTGAATTTTATTTATAAAATATATTTAAAAATATTAAATTATTTTTAATATTTTAATAATATACTTAATTTAAATGGGCAGATCAAACTCGTGTTTCAATTTTAAAGGTGTCAAGTAAAATTGGTTTGATCTGGTTTTTTATCCACAAACATTTTTAGTTAAAATTTAATGAAATAAAAAATATTTTATACAATAGTTTACCTTTTAACTATTTTAAAATAAAATTATTAATATAATGATAATATTACACATGATTAAATATGAGTGATATTTGGCCCTAAAAATGAGTTGTAATTTTGATCCATCAACATAAATAATATTAGAATATGTTGTCAATAGTTGTATTTTTAGTTATGTGTAAATATGCTTGTATTCTTTAATGATATAATATACATGTCATAACCTTAAATGAGATATGGTAGAACATTTGTTTTTTACAGATTTATTTTATGATATCAAAGAGGTGACCTTCTCTTTTTCTTCATCTTTGATTTTGATCCAAATATTTATCTTTTTCTCAGATCTAAAGATAATTACTTTCTATTATTATACTCCTAAACTTTCTTTATAATATATTATTTCTTAAACCTTCTAATGGCTTACAGCAACCAATCCTCTTTCACACCATTTTTTCCTTCCCTAATATTTCTAGCCTTATCTTCATTAAGTTGAACTCAAAAAATTATTTGATTTGGCGTAATCAAATAATACCTTTTTTTATTTTGCAATGATTTAATGGGGTATGTTGATGGGACCATAGAATCTCCTCCAAAAACAATAACCAAAGATAATGAAACCACATCCAATCTTGCACATACAGAGTGGGTGAAGAATGATCAATTTGTTCTCTCCTGTCTGAAGGCAACATTGTCGCCAAGTGCACAAGCATAGGTCTAAGGTTTGTCATCTTTTTACCAAGTTTGGATAACTTCAAAAACTATTTTTCATTAACAATGTCAAGCAAAGTTAGATCTGTTGTGTGATGAGTTACAATTAGAGTAAAAAAACTATGTCTATTGAAGAATATCTTGCCAAGGTCAAATCTATTTTTGATAATTTAGCAGCGATAAATCATCTTATCTCTGATTTAGAATTGGTCACTCATATTTTGAATAGATTGCCAAATACTATTGAATATCAACCAGTTGTCTTTGCTATTAAAAACAGAGAGAATCCCTTTTCCTTTAATGATTTGACAACACGATTATTAAGTCATAACAATGCTTGAAAAAAATGCAAGTATTGTCATCATAACCTATTAATACCATTGTTAGTTCCCATGAGACAATCATGGTAACTCACTCAAATAGTCGAGGTCAGCGCTTCAATAAACTTCACTGTGATTTTAGGCTCACTGGACAGATTAATCAAAGGTATAATCATTGTGATTCTTGATTTTTTCCTCGCACAAATCATATGCCTTAACAAGACTTTCAATCAAATAATCGAGATAACAGGAACTTTTCACATTCTCAACATGCAAACCGTGCCATAAAGTGTCAAATTTGTCACTAACTCAACCATACTGCTGTACCATGTCCATCAGAATGTATAGATCTGTGAATCTATCACTAGACATTGATTAATAGAGTCACTACCAGTCTTTTTTATTTATGTTTGATTAGTTATCTGATTGAATTTGTCTTATTTAAAGAAGAGTTCTAAGATTCACCTAGGTATCTTTAAATAGTAGATTTTTATCTATGAAACCAAAGATTAGGTTTGAGAGTATGGTTACATGTGAAGAAGGTTATAGCCCTCTCACAACGCTATTCCCAAATATGGTACCAATTTGATTCCAAATTATCAAACCCCTAAAAAGGTTTATGTTTTACCAAAATATTTAGTATTGAAAATTAGTCTTAAAATTGCCCCAATAGTTTGATAGAAATTTAAGATAATTGTCTCACCTCATGAGAATTTATGGGGTTTAGGGTTTTGCTCTGAAGAGACTCTGTCGTCAGATTTATTAATTTATTTTATTTAAAAAATTAGTAAAGTCTCCTTATAGTTTGGTAGGACTTACTTTGAAGCAGATCTCTTAATGTTTTGGTGAGATTTTATTGTAAAAAGTTTTGTAAAAATTTTTGAAAATTTCATTAAATCTTGCAATAGTTTGGTAGGACTTAATTTGAAGTAATTTTCTAATAGTTTAAAGGATAAAAATTATTTATTATTTATTTATTATTTATTTACTTTTTTCTTAGAATTGGTTTATGAAATTTTTCAATAATTTGGTGGATTCCATGACTTATTGGAAAAGATTTTCCGTTTTGTTTTTTTTTTTTTTGGTTTCTTTGTTTTCCAAACTTATTTGAAAATATTTTTTTATTAATTCTTTCTTCTTTTTTTTTTATTTGAAAAGATTTTTTTCTTTTTTTTTTCATTTTTCAAAAGAAAAAAACCTTTTTTTTTATAAATATTGAGTTACTAAATAAAGTAAATAAATAAAAACTAGTAAAATAAGAAACAAAAAATAAAATTTGAAAATAAAACAAAACTTAAAATATGAAAATAAATGAAAATTAAAAAATAAAACAAAAATGGAAAAAGGAAACTTTGTAAACAGGTTGGGTCAGAGCTTGGGCTAGCATATGGGTCAACGGGTTAAAAGCGGATCCTGGGTTATCCAAACGACACCATTTTAGGTCATTATATAAATCACTTTACAGCATTATGCTTCAGAAGTACTATGCTCTCCCTCTCTTTAGACCAAGAAGCTCTGACTTCTCTTTAAAAATTCCCTAAGAACATGCCAGAAACTTCAATCGAAAGCTGAAAAACCCACTGGTTTTTAGGAAAGTCGTCAAAAAATTTAACCAAAAACTGAAAAACCTATCGGTTTCTAGAAAAATTGCTAAAATCCCACCAAAAAATTCAAACCCTATTGAAAAATTCAACCGAAAAATTCATCATTCGTAAAAAATTTCATCCCAAACCTAGAATTTTTAAAAAAAACCCAAAATTTTTAGATTCTTTTAGATTTTAACCAAATTTCTTCAAAAATTCTCCAGAATCCTAATTCCAACCCCAGAAACCTAAATTCAAGCCCAAAAACTTCAAATTAAACCCCAAAAATCCAAATCCAAAAATTCTAGAACAAAAATCCTCAGTAATCAAAACTCACCCTTAAAAATTTTTCAAAGTTTCCTTTCCACCCTCTAGTTAATCATGTTTGTTTCTTTTATTCTTATTCAATTTATAGGCATCATTAGGAGGATTTTTAGGAAACGGACATAACTAATCCAAACTTGAATCTTGAGATTGGATTTTGCCCTAGCTCGATTTTAGGCTTAGGTTCTTTTCTAGATTAAATCCAAAATCTTGTGATTTGGTTCTGTATTAAAACCATTGACCATGCAAGATTGAATTCCATTGATTTAACAAATTCAAAACTTTAGTTTCTCTGATCAATCATCAGTTATAAAAGAAAGAAGAAAAATGAAAATAATAAAAATAATAATATAATAACAATACTAATATAATAATATATAATATACTATACTATAATTAAAATAAATAATAATAATAATATCAAAAAAATAGTAACAATATTAATAATAATAACAATATTAATGAAAATCGACTCTTATCAATCCTGGACATAGATGGGTGTCTACAGCTATATTTTTTGTACATCATTGTTAGATAGAGATGATGCAAAGTCCTAGACACCCACTCTGTTCGAGTTGAACTAGAAAGTGAAACTAACTGAGATTGAATCGCGAGTCAAAAAGATGATTTGGGCTAAACTGAGATTGAATGACTGGGACAATGCTGCGAGTCAAAAAGTGACCAAGATCGAGTCGAGGTCAAAGATGAATGACCAAAACGATGTGCAAGTCCGAAAATGATCTAGCCTAAGCCAAAATCAGGTGACCAGAATGATGTCGTGAGTTTGAAAATGACCTAGCTTAAGTTGAGATTAGTTGACTAGATGATGCCACGAGTCTGAAAGCAACCAAGACCAAGTCAAAGTCATAGATGAATAACCAAGATGATGACGGGAGTTTAAAAATGATCTAGCCTAAGTTGAAATCAAATTATTGGGACAATGCCATGAGTTTCAAAGTGATCAAGATTGAGTTGAGGTCATAAATGAATGACTGAAGCGATATCTCAAGTCTGAAAATGATTTGGCCTGAGCCAAGATTAGATGACTAGGATGATGCCATAAGTCTAAAAGCAACTAAGATCGAGTCAAAGTCATAGATGAATGACCAAAATGATGTCGTGAGTCTAAAAATAATCTGCTTGGGTCAAGATCGGGTGATTGAAATGATGCAATGAGTTTGAAAGCGACCATGATCGAGTTGAAATTATAGATGAATGATTGGGATGATGCCATGAGTCTAAAAATGATCTGGTCTGAGTCAAAATTGAATGACTAGGATGATATAGCGAATTAAAAAGTTAAAGTGACCAGGATCAAATCGAGGTCAAAGATGGTTAACTGAGATAGAATCATGAGTTAGAAAATGATCTAGACTGAGTTGAGATCAAAATGAGTTATTAGAATTGAACTATTGGTCAAAAAAATAAAGTTTAAAATTTCACTCTAAATCTAAATATTCATAATTTGGACATTCAAAAATTTGTAAGGTTCTATAACAGAAGTTGAAAGATCTCTATATTCCAAGTTTAACAAAATCGTAAATATTTAAGATTTGTAAAGGTTTTCAGATTCGCAAGCATGAAAGATTTGCAAGATTCTAAGTTTCACAGATTTTCTAGATTCATAAAGATTTCAGGTTTGCAAGAATTTTTAGATTCAAAAGAATGAAAGATTCACAAGATTTCAAGTTTTGTAAATATTAGAAAAATGATCTGGACTAAATCAAGATCGAAATGAGTAACTAGGATTAAACCACAAGTCAAGAAAATAAAGCGATTAAAATCGAGTCAAAGTCAAAGTTGAATGATCGGGATTATGCAATAAGTTAAAAAGTGATTAAGACCAATTCAAGATTAGAGATAATGACTAAGATGATGTCGCGAGTCAAGAAAATGATCTGGATTAAGTCGAGATAGGAATGAGTGATAAGTGATAATACGACACTGCAAATGCATGTCCTATCTAGGATGCAAATGTAAACACAATGTATATAATGTTGATGTCATGAAATTTTCGATTATGGTGACAAGGTTCTCAAGACTCCACCAGTTCTTCTTAGTTTTTTGGTATTAATAATCTCAAAACAAATTTTGTCAATTGATTCATGTCATTTTTCTTGTCCGATCACAATTTACAAGCCATGTTAACCAATCTATTAATGAATTAGGTCATCTTGTTTGCCCATTTGTAAATCATTTTCTTATGCTTCTTCCATTTATCTCATCTTAGATTTCTTTCAAAAAATGAAAAACTCTTTATGAAACATGTCATTCATTTATTTGCCATCATTCAAATTAGTGACAGACATGATACATTTTCTTTGTTCATTCAAGAAATATTCATTTAGTGAAAGATAAGAAAAGTAGGTCTTTATTATTAAAAGAACAAAAGATATGGTTAAGAATAACTCAAAAGGTAAATAAAGGTAAAATGTTGTGATTCATTCAAATAGGATATTAATATCCAAAATAATAATTGTTCAAACAATTTTGAACTCAAACTTAGAATTTTCCTTCAAAAATATGATTCCATTAGTATCATCCCCATTCTTAGGATGCTCATATGGAGCTATGTTTCCAAGTTTTTATCTTTACTTAAACTGTCCTTTGGGGTTTTCAGTCTAAGTCTCCCTTGTTCTTTTTTTTTTCTCTTTTTCTTTCTTTTTTTCCTTTTTTTATTTTTTGCCCTATTTTTTGTTTTCTTTTTCTTTTTTTTTGCACATTTTTTCTTATTTTTTCCATTTCTCTTTCTCATTTGTTTATCAATGACACTTTGATCAAAGCTTCAAACAATCCAACGACAAATCTACCCTAGTTCAATTCATGATCCTCTAGATCAAGTATTCATGTTCAATCGAAATGGACTTTTAAGGGACGTAACATAGGTTAGGGTAAAGGTTGCCCAAAAAATGGATAAAATAAACCCAAATTGTATTTACAGGGCAATCAAACCAAAGATTATTTTTTCATATAGAGCACATTGACATTTTGCCCCAACAATTTCTTTTTATTTTTTTTTATTTTTATTTTTTTGTATTTTTTTTGCTGGTGAAGTACATTGGCATTTTGCCCCATCAATTTTTTTTTTATTTTTTCATTTGTCAAGGAAACTTGATCACAAAAGGGCTTTACCCCTAAGAATGAAAAAAATCTCTCTAACTTTGCCCTTTAGTGGGGAAAGTGATCCTTGGTTAGGGTTCCTCAAAAAAACTTTTCAACAATCTTAAATGGGATAGCAATAGATAATAATTTTTTTTTTGAAAGGATAGAAAAAAGATAGCCATTTATCATATCAAGCATGAATACTCTCAAAGGAAAATTTTTATTGACTAGGAATAGACTTGTGAATAATTACAAAGATCATACGTTGCATCACTTTCACCTTTCAATAAGCCAAACTTTTAAGAGAGTTATATTTTTTCTAATAGCCCCCATGAACCAATAATCTTAAATTTATAGATCAAACCATCATTAATGGTATCGAATCCTGAATTGTCATCATGATTGTCTGAACTTTCATTATTAAAAAAAAAGGTATAGAAAAATGTATGAAAAGGTAAAAGTAAATGATGGGTATTTACACAAAAGAAGAATGTTATGGAAATGCATCAAATTGGTCACTTTCATTAAAATGATGAAAAATGAAATCCAAGTACATAAAAAAATCCACATTATCAAAAAATCTTAAGATGATAAGCAGTTTCAATCAATTTTTCCCAAAATTATGCCCCTGGATGATTGGGTAACAGGTTACCATAGACATTAGACATCGTGTTTCCACTAGTATTGAAATTTATCAATCTTTTTTTGATCAAACTTTACACCATATGTTTCAAAGGAATACAATTTTCGATAGAATGACCCATTATCCCAAAATGATAGTCACAGTGAACAGTGAAGTGATAACATTTGGGATATGGAGGTTCAGGTTATTTTGCAGGAATGGGAGCAATCAAATGGTTCTTACAAAGCTTTTGGTATAAATCTATGTAGCTCATAGGAATAGGGTCAAATGTAGGCTTTTTTCGATTTCATGATTCTCGCACACCATTTATTGGGGTAGTTGGATGAACAAAAGATAATATAAGGTCAAGCCTCCAACCTATTACCCCTCATAAATTATAGCTTGAGCATCTTTTTTTTTCTTTTTTAGCATAGCCCCTTTCTTTGCATCACCACCTTCAAGTTTTCCATTCTTGATGGCATTTTTAATAATCTTTCTAGAAATTACCATATCATTAAAATTTTTAATGGCATTTACAATCATCCTTTCATAGTAGGAAACTTTGAGAGTATTGATAAATAAGATTATGGTCTCTTTTTAGTGAGCAGTGGTTAAACTTGGATAGTAATATCTTTCCACATTTGGGCATATTCTTTGAAACTTTCAATATCTTTCTTTTACATGCTTTGTAGAGAGACATGCAATCTGGTGCCAGATTTGTAATGTGTTTGTATTGTGTAATGAAAGCCCTTGCAAGTTTTCTCTATCCACAAATGCAAGATCTATCCAATTGCACATATCATCTAGTAGTTAAACCAGTATGACTGTTTAAAAAAACATAAATGAGTAACTTTTTATTATGAGTATATATAGTCATTTTATGATAATACATCATAATATGTGTAATAGGGCATTTGGTCCCATTATAGGTTTTAAACTCAAGCACTTTAAACTTTGATGGGATCGTGACATCAAGAACTAGGCATAATCCAGCAACATCCATTGACTCATAAAAGCATGTTTTTTTAATGGGTTTAAGACTCTCTTCTATGAGATCTATCTTTTGAGAACCAAAGTTTTATTTAGTTTCAACAAAGCTGATCTTTAGCTTTTCTTGTTCCTTGAGATCATTAAAATTTGAAACTTATGTAGGATTAGATGTCTTGATGTCAAGAATAAGGGGAATGAGAGTATGAGCAGTAGTTGTCAACAGTTAGTTTGCATATAAAGAAAACTTTTTGTGAATGGCATTTGATGCTTGGCCCCTTGGGATGCATGTGCTAATTATGGTCTAAAAACAAAAGGATAAAATGAATCAGTCTTATTTTGTATCACCATCTCTTTCATCATTTTTTTCCTTTGCTTATGTTTTTTAACAATTTAGTAATAGTTTTAACTACACCTTTAGTTATTCTTGTAACTTTTCTAGCTTTTAAAGGCAAAAAGTGTTTTCTTCTTTCATGATCCTTGCTTGATATATAGTGTTGGATTGTTTGAAAATTGACTTATCCTTAAACTTTGATTTACCATAATTTTTTTTAAAATTAGGTTGACTTATTATCATGCATTTTGGAAAGATGTTTATATATGAATGTATGAATATTTGAATGCAACAAATAAGATTTACCACATAACAATTATTAACAAAAAAATCTTTATTCAATTGAAAGTTATTTCTAACCAAATCCAATATTACATCCATGAGAAGTTTAAAGTTTATTATGGAAAAAAACCCTTTATTTATCGATATTGGCCTTGCACTTCATTAAGGAAAGCTAGTAGCTCTTGGCTATATGCTCTCACTGGTTGCACCATTGTGTTCCATTCTTTAACTTTTTCTACTATGTCCTTAACTTTGTAAGTAGTCATTGTAATTTGATCAGGCAAGCACTCCAACTTGTTATGTTTTCTTACATATGCCTCATTTGTTTGGTCACATTCTTAATTCACAACATCTATTTATGTTCCAATTTTGACTACTACCCCATTAAGTATTTGTATATGTTTTTGTGCTTCGATAAGTGCTTCTTTTTCTTATATACTTGCTTACGATTGTCCATTTTCTTCAAAGTTAGGCTATCTCATGATTAGTGGATGACTATATGATGCCAATATAAGAAAAAAGACTCTTCCATTCATCCCTTTCTTGTTTAAGTGCTAGAATCATTTTGTCCATTTTTTCCTGTAACTCTCTTTTTAGCCTTTTATTTTCAAGCTTCAATTCATCTTTTCAACTCAAAACTTTCTTTTACCAATTTTCACTACCAATAGGGGATCAAGATGTGATGATCTCATTAGGCCATTTGAAGTTGTTTCTTCAAGGATTTTAATGTTTTTACCTTGCCTAATGTGCTATACAAAGTACTCGAGGGTAACCTAATTCAAACGTCTCCTCCTATTTTTCATTTGAGGCAAATTCCAAGCTTGTAAGGCTTTGGCTATCTTTACGGAGGCATTAATTTCAACATATGATAACTCTATTTTACAAAGTCCAAAAATGGCTGGGATAAGCTGTTTATAGTCGTATTATCTTTGCACCATGATAGGAGAATAACTCGCTATACCCTAAAGGCCTAAAAGAGGAACCCAAAGCTTATCTTCACAACTATACAATACTGGTCCATAAGGCATCTAAAGAGCTTTCCATATCACATCTTAGCTAGTGAGCTTGCGTAAAAATAAGATCTATGCTTCCTTAGATTTTTGTGTAGGCCATTCATTTTCACAAAATTCCTTGATAGGAGTGTTTGTAGTGAAATATGGCTTGCAAAATTTACCACCACTATTTTTTATATGACTTTTCATCTAAATGGTTAATAATTGAGCACATCCAATAAAACGCCCTTTTTATTTCAGCGACAATGATTTAAAGATCTAATAGTCTTAACCAAAATTACAAGAATACGATTGATTTGGTAACCAAGTTAATCAAAGAAATCTACCACCGCAACATCAATATGACTAATTACTTTTGGAAATACCGTTATCCTATATAGAGCCAATGCCATTAAATCTATTCCTCTTTCAGTGCCAAAATATTTATATATAAAGTCACGAACAATGGACCAAGAAATACCAACATTTTCACCTTTTCCTTTTACCTAATTATCAACAGTTTGGACATCTACGACTATCATTTAGCAAGCTTTTTTTTGATAACCAGTCTTTTTATTTTTTTTCAATATACCTTATTAGGATTGGAGAGATCCAAGCGAAGAAGAGTTGGATATTCTTTAATAGTTGACACTATGTCAACCTTATTAAACACAAAGCAGCGATATGAAGGGTCATAAAACTAAACCATGACCCTAATAAGCTTATCATCAATAGAGATTGAAAGAAGTAATACAAGGTCCCCAAACTTCTTTTGAAAAGTTTTCTTGGTAATGACACTCTATTGGTTCCAAATACTAAGCAAATTACTAAAATCATTTTGTTTAAGATTGAGATGGATTTTAGCAGGCAAAGTAGTTACATAATTGACTGGCAAACAATCACTTTTTTTAAGTTGAGTTTTTTCGAACTTCATTCTCAAGCTCATAAAGAACTTTGATGGATGTAATTAAGATTCTTTTTATTAGGATTATTTTATGGTAATCACTTCTTATGTAAATCTAATGGTGCATGCATGCATAATAAAGTAGAAAAAAAGGTTAGTTAAGATAATATAATATATACAAGGAATAAAAAAAATTTAAAAGGTTAGTATGCAAAAATATTTGCAAGGAATAACATAAATTTACAAGAATAATAATTGTCCCATCATGTATCCTACTTAGGTTTTTTCTAATTAAAGGGATGGCAAGGCTCTAACTTAGGTTTAAATCCTTATGGTTCATGTACATGCTAGGTTCAAAAGCTTGACAGTTTAAAGACTCCCAAACTGTTCCCTACATCATTGTCCATTATAAACTAGTAAGACATCCTAATCCTCGCCCACCATTATAAGCTCAAACAGAAATGGTTCAATTTGAGTGAGAGTTTTTGCTAGGTTACACAGAGGTTATCACCTCACGAAAGTGTAAGTACTTGCTCCCTCTTAATAAAGGATAAAGCCTGAATATAGAGCTTTTGCATGAAGGCAAGTGTGGTATGTGTAAAGGGACATGCCGAATAATTAAAACATTAATCCACATAAGAAATTAAAATTTGCAAAACAAGATATAAAAACAAATAGGTTAGTAATATGAAAATCACAAATAATTACATAATAAAACTATCAAAGCAATGCTTAAAATAACATATAACTAACTAATGGCTTAACTCTCTAATATCACCAACGGAGTTGTCAAATTATCATAATGTTTACTTTGAGAAACCTACCCATTAGACACAAAAATCATAGAGTCCCCACTAATCTTTTTAGCTAGAAGTGATTGGTCATTTATGTGAATCTATCCTTTTAAGGTTATCCTAAGTATAAACTAAAGATCCCTAACAAAAATAAATTCTAGTTTACATCATCAAAACTAAGGTTCAAGAGTTGGATATGTGTAGGGAAGGTATTAACACCCCTTTACGCCCAAAATTGGTACCAATTTAATTATGTGTTATCTGATTTAAGCCTTATCAAATATGGTTTTATGAGCAAATCACACAATTTCAATCCCTTTTTTTATTTACACCATATGGTCATACAAAAATTTTTATTAAAATATCAAGCAATCATGCAATAAATATTAAATCATACCATGCAAAAATTATCATGCAAATATATTATAAATCATACCAAATATCATGTAATAATATCATGCCTAGATCATACTAAAATATTCATGCAAGAATGTCATCCAAATATATTAATTATCATGCAATAATAATGACCATATAAATATATAATATCATGCAAATATATTAATAATTATGCAATTAAATATAATCATGCAATTATGCACACAATAAATATAGAAACATGCAATTAAATATCATTCAAATATAATATTAATCATGCAATAACATATAATATCATATCATGCAATAAATATAAAATCATGCAATAATAATAAATAAATAAATAACTATGCAAATATATTAATAATTATACAATCACACAAATAAATAAATTAAAAATCATGCAATTAACAATGTAAATCATGCAAATAAATATGCAATTAAATATATAATCATGTAAATAAAAACATATAAACTATGCAATTAAATATATAATAATGTAAATAATAATATATAAATCATTCAAATAAACTTGCAATTAATTATAATCATGCAAATAATAATACATAAATCATGCAATCATGTAAATAATAATATATAAACCATGTAAAATATAAAAATAAAAGTAAGCAATTAAATATTATAAAAGTTACGTAAAAATCACAAAAAAATGAAAGCAAATATTACCTTAATGGATCACAGGTTTCAACAATTTTCACCTTTTAAAAATTGATGCTTTCTACTATAAATCTTTACCTTTCTTCCAAAAACTCCAACTAAATCTTCTTACAATTTTTTTTGCTTGATTGCTTCTTCCTTATTGATTCAAAACTTTGCCCAATTTTTTTTTCTTTTCAATGACATTTATTTGATCTTAAAGTCAATTGCTATGAGATTCTCCCTATGATCACAAATTCAAAGTCCTTATATAGAAATTGAATCTTTTTCGATTTGGAAGGAATTAATTTAATCGAATTTGGGATTTCTTTCATAATTTTATTTTCCTAGTAATCTTCCCTTTTTTCAATAGATTGAGCTCAAAGTATTTCCAAAATTATTCAACCATTAAAGTTAAAATCTGAGATAGAATCCAAGAGTTGAATTGAATCTAAGATTTTTCATGCAAAATCCCATTTTTTTTCTTTTTGTCTTTTTTAATTATTTTACTGATTGACTTTGACTCTTTTGACTTAAAAAACATTAAACAAAAAATTAAAATATAAATAAAATTTAGGGCTTAATCTTTGGGCCCAAAATTTACTTTTTCAATTAAGGCCCAATTGCATAATCAAAATTAAAATTTGAAGCCCAATGAATTTAAAAAAATCTTTGAACAAAATATAGTGTCTACACACATGAAAGGTCTTAAGCCCATATTAGCTGGCACTAGTTGAATCTTAAACCTGTGGCACCAATTAAGAATTTAAGTGAAACTATGTTGGCATATAAAATGAAAATTGTTGATTTTTAAAATTTCATAGCCCCTGGTTAGAAAGGCTCTTACATTTTTTTAAAGTTTCAAAGTTTCTGATTAAAGGAGCTTTTTGGTTGCAAATTTTAGAGTTTCATAGCCTTTAGTTAGAAGAGTTATTTCATTTGTTTAAGTTTCAAAACCTCTTATGAGAAGAACTTTTTGGTTGTGAATTTTGAAGTTTCAAAACCTCTAGTTAAAGGAGTTTTTGGTTGCAAATTTTAAAATTTTATAGTCTTTGGTTAAAGGAGCTCTTTCATTTTTTTAAAGTTTCAAAAGCCTTGAGGCTTTCATTTTTAAATTTCATAGTCTTTAGTTAAATGAGCTCTTTCATTTTTTAAAAGCCTCTGTTGAGGAAGAACATTTTAAAATTTCCAAAGTTTCAAAGTCTTTGTTGAAGAGGAACCTTCTTTAAATGTCAAAAGTTTCAAAACCTCTGTTGGAAGTAGCTTTTTCTTAAATTTTTCAAAGTTTCAAAGCCTCTACTAATGGAAGCATTTATTTTGAAAATTTCAAAGCCTTTGTTGAGGAGGAGCCTTTTTTATTTTTCTTTGAAAATGTTTTCTTAACTTGATCAAAATGGATGCATGTATTTTATCGTTGTACAATTCATATTTCATAGAAAATGTGTAAAGAAGGATAGCTATAAATATCCAATTTTGTCCATTTTTTTTTTATATATTATTGGGTCTCGAATTGCATTTTGAAATTGTGTTTTAAAAGTCAATTTTTGAACTCAAATTTAAAGGTCAAAAAGTGTTTTTTATTTTTATTTATGGTAAAAAATAACATAAATTTTGATTTTTTTTAAAAGATTGTGATTTTATTTAGATTTGAAATTTAAAGGTTAAATTTGATTTTTGTAATTCTTGAGAATCAACTTTCTAAAAGAAGGAAAAAAAATTCGACAGGATCTTGATAGATTTAACTGGCATTAAAATTTTTCAAATTGAAAAGAGATCAATCCCTATAAAAAAAGTTCAATTCCAAGCTCAGGAGAATTAAGAAGCAATTGACACAACAAATGGAGTAAACACAAAGCCTTGAGTTTTGAGGAAAAAATTCTTAGGCCAAGGGAAAAGGAAAATTAATAAGCAATTGGAGGAAGAAACCATAAGAACAATCAGTAATTCAGCAAGGCAACAAGCAATTGAGCAATCAACAAAAATTAAGAAGAAAAAGCCATACACGTAATATTAAAGCAAATAAAATCAAACAAAATTTTTCTTGGCAGTAGGCTTTATTTTGGATTAGCCCAATAGCATTGGTGAGGTACATTTTCTTTTGTACTATTATATTTATTTGTAGTTTAATGTGGTTTGGGGTAATATTTGTGATAATAATTTTTTCATGAAATTATTTTGTTTTGTTAGTTTTTTACTTATTTGTTTATTTCTATATTTATTTATTCATTAATTATTTTTATTTACTTTTTTTTTTGCTTATTAATTTATTTAATTGATGAAAATGAAAATTGAATTGAATTTTCTTGAAAAGTGTAAATGTATTATTTTATAATTAGAAAGTTGTAAATATGTTTGTATCATTATTTGTAATTAATATTTGAAAACAAATAAAAGTGAACAAAATTGGTTTCTTTGTCATAAGATAATTAATAAATCCAACGACCAAACCTATTTAAGTAAACAACAAGTTTATCATGAATACTCTTAAAGTGAAAAAGTAACCAAATAAAAGTGAACAAAATTGGTTTCTTTCCCTTCTTAAAGATTTTTTTTAATATTTAAATATCAAAATAAAAAAAATATTTTTTAATTAAAGCTTAAATAAGACAACATGTGATTAATTTGATACTAATATGTAGGCATTGTGGAGATGTTAAAATATTCCTTATACATAACCAACTTCCAAACTTAGTTTTGGTGATGTAAAACATACTTTATCTTTTTAGGGACTTCTCAGTCAAGTTTATAATAACTTTAAAAATGATAGATTCACTTAAATAACGAATCATACTTAAATAAAAATGATTGGTGGTGACTCTACAATTTTATGTATAATGAACAGATTCTCGAATTTGAACAATATGACATTACTTATTTATTTATTTTAAAATTCTTAACATATCATTATTTTAAAGTAATAAAGTTGATCGTATACTCAAAAATGATATATGCATATAAATGATAAGGCTTAGAATTTATAGCCTTAGAATTTATTGCCAATTTTAAATTCCAAAATTGATAACATCAAGAGTCAAGTTCTAAATATGGTCAGTCCTGACGATCATGATTTTTCTTTTATAGAGTTTTAATTTTGATATCATACGAAGCCATTGAATTATTGATGTGTTTGTGACTTTGTGCATATATTCACTGTATTTATTACAAGTACTCCCACCAAACAGAGAAATTGGCATGCATGCATCAGGAATCAATCTATGCTACATGAAAGGAACGTTAGAGAACAAAATTTCGATACGACGGATGAACATGTATATATAAGTCACTTTAGCCCTGTACCAGTTCCACCTAATTTACACACAAAGATGTGGAATGGGTCCGATTTAATTTGTTCCGGTTAACCTTCCGTCATGCCTTACGCAAATATTTTCCTTTGGAGGGCGCGGGTCAACATGCGGTTTATTTAATCAGCTTCAGGGGGCAGATTAAGTTTCGAAATTTTCGTTTTTATATTTTAAAATAATTTTGGTTAAGCCCTGACCAGATTTTTTTTATACAGTAGAACTAGAACATGATATTCTGATGCAGAAAAATAGAAAGTGAATATGAAAACAACAACACCTAATGAAATTATCTGATTCAATCTATTGACTTGTATAGAGTAGATATGGCAACGGGTTAGACTGGGATAGACTTTTGATTGTCCTGACGTTAACTCGACCTTATATCTTTAATATTTGAATTTGATTCTATTTGTTTTTTTTTATATTATTTTTATAATCAAACCAGAAATGATATGACATTATATAAAATTAAAACCGATCTGAATTAATAAAATATATTTAATATAAAATATTATTATTATTTTTTAAATATCAATATAAAATTAAATATATATAAATTATATATTTAATATAAAATAAAATAAAATAATACAAATATTATATATATATATATATCGGGTCGAGACGGATTTACTTAAAATCTGATCTTGATTTTTTTGTTTAAAATCCAACCTCACCCAACCTAAAATTTGATATAAAAAAATTTGATTTTATAAAATCAGATTGAATCAGAACCGATGAATATGGGTTGGATTGCTCACATAGAGGCTGACGGCAGTTATAACAGGGAGTGTTGGCCCCTTAAAAAATTTTGACAGCCTCTTATTAGATATATATATTAAATAAATTTAAATTGATTATCCAAGTTAATGGTTTTTGTTAATTTTATTTATTTATTTTTATAACTATCATTTAAGAAAAGTTAAAATTACATTGTTATTAATCTATTTATTGTGTCCATCAATCATTATTCACAAACTTTTAAAATTAATAGACTTATCATACATATTAAGTCAAAATCATCTAAACTTAAAGAAATCTCAACTTTTTTTACCAATAAAAAAATCATTTTGGTTTTTTTAACTTTTCCAACATGAGCCTACTGATGTTTGTATGAGGTTTCTACGGACACTTGAAAGTTATGAAAGTTATGAATTCGAAGAGATTCATACATGTAATGTGCTTTTTATCTAGATAAATATAAAAAAGTAAGAAGTAAGAGATCTTTTTGTCTTGGAATACTCTTACAATGTTAAAATTACTATAAGGTTTGTTTTTTAATATATATATATATATATATATATATTATTAGATTTATTGTTATTATCTGCAAGGAATCTTATAAAAACTTGTGTTTTGTCGAGACCTTGGATTTTTTTTCTTAAATACTCTATAAATTGTCACGTTTTAACCACTCATAAAAAAAAAAAAAATCTTCTTTCACCAAGGTATGACACTTTTGCTTATTGTTCTACAATTTTTTTTATCATCAAAGTTAGATTAGGGTCACTTTATAAAAGATTGGAAAACATCATAAAATATTATTAATCTCAAATTTTCAATTCCCCTGAATGTAGAATTTACTTCAAATAGTTCATTCACGTTTTATTAGAAGTAGATTTTGTTAGGAAAATGAGATCCAGTCTCATGTAAATGATTTTGGACCAAGTAAAGGCCATGGGCCTTGATCTTTTATTTTACACAGAGCCCTAGCTATTTAATAAAAACGAGGTGGGGTTGTTTTAGGTATGTGTCGAAAACCAAGCAGAGAAAGAAGAAAAGCCAAGAAGAGCAGAAAAAGAAAAAGGAGAAGGGAGAGTTGGTTGAACGGAAGTCGATCCGTGGTCCGATTGAGTTAGAAACTTGTCAGGAGGTTTATGATTCAGAGTTCTACATTCTAAATGGTGAAGATCGGGTTTGAAGCTCTCTAGGAACAAATCCAGGGTGTATTTGTTGAGTCACTTATTTGGTTAGATTTCTCCAATTGTTTCTCTAGTTGTTGATTAGCTCTAGTTTTAGTTAGAGAAGAACTTTCTATAACTATTATTTGATAGTGAAGATTTTTCTGGTGGCCCGTGGTTTTTTCCCTCTACACTGGAGGGTTTTCCACGTAAATCTTGGTGTTCTTTATTTTTCCTGCATATTTGATTATTGATTGTTGTCTATTGCTTCTGTATTGTTGTGATTATTACTTCAGGCGCAACAAGTGGTATCAGAGCAAGGGTTATTTTGAGACATCGATACAGAAGCAACTCAGGATAGAAGTAAATTCTGTTTGAGATCATGGAGGGTGATATAGGTTCCATGATAAAATTGACAGCATCGAATTATTCAATTTGGAAGCCTATGATGGAGGATCATCTATACTGCAAAGATTTGTATGAGCCAATATTGGGTGATTCGGTTAAACCAGCAGATATGAAAGATGAAAGCTAGAAGAAGCTAGGTAGAAAGACGTTGACTACAATCAGAAAATGGGTTGATATCAATTTGTTCCATCATGTAGCGCAGGAATCAGATGCTCACATTGTTTGAAAAAAATTGGCAGCATTGTATGAGAAAAAAATAGGTATGAATAAAGTTATGCTTGTTAAAAAGATTGCAACTTTACAGTACAGGGATGGATGATCTGTTACAGAGCACTTGAGTGATTTTCAAGATATATTTAATCGGATGACTATTATGGAGCTTAAGATGGATGATGAAATGAAGGCGTTATTTCTTTTGGGTTCATTGCCAGACAGTTGGAATACTCTAGTTGTGACTGTTCTTAATTTAGCTCCTAATTATAAGGTGACATTGGAGATGGTAAAGGACAGTATGCTTAATGAAGAAGCAAGACGAAAAGATGTAGACCCTGGGAATCAAGCTCTAGTCACAGAGAACAGGGGTAGAAACATCGACAGAGGTCAAGACTCAAAAAGCCGTGGTAAGTCTAAACATAGATCCAAGTCTAGAGGTAAAGTGAAGTGTTTCCATTGTGGTAAGGTAGGTCATATAAAACGAAACTGTAAATCTTAAAGCAAGAGCGAAAAGATGAGAAAGGTAAGAGTTCAGATGATAGCAATGTTACAGCAGTGAATTCAGATAGTGATTCAGTTACTTTGATTTGTACACATGGTGATTGCAATCATGTTAGTGATCCCGACATTGAGTGGATAGTTGACACAGGAGCGACATATCATTGTGTTCCTAAGAGAGAGTTGTTTACAACTTACAAAGCAAGAGACTTTGGTTGTACCAAGATGGGAAACAAGAGTGTGTCACAAATTGTTGGGATTGGTGATATTGTTATACAAACTAATACAGGCTGCATGTTGACTTTGAGGGATGTCAGACACATTTCAGATATGAGAATGAACTTGCTTGCTATTAATGTCCTTGATAAGGAGGAATATGAAAGTCGACAAAAGAATGGACAATGAAAGCTTCTCAAAGGATCTATGGTAGTTGCAAAGGGAAAACTATGCTGCACAATGTATAAGACATGGATGCAATTGAACGGTAACCAGGTAAATACCGTTGAAAATGATGCTTCAGCAAACTTGTGGCACAGGAGGCTGGCACACATGAGTGAAAAAGGGTTACAGGTTTTGGCAAGGCACTCTCTCATTCCCTTGACCAAAGGTATGTCTCTCGATTCATGTGATTATTGTTTGTTTGGTAAGCATCATAGAGTTTTTTTTCGTAAAAGTTCTCAGAGAAAAGAAAATAGATTGAAATTAATTTATTCTGACGTATGTGGTCCCATTGAAGTTGAGTCATTAGGTGGTAGCAAATATTTTGTTACTTTTATTAATGATGCTTCACGTAAGACTTGGGTATATATGTTAAAATACAAAAGTCAGGTACTGCAGTATTTTTAAAAATTTCATACCATGGTTGAAGGATGACAGGGTTACCCTTGAAGTGTATTCGAACTGATAATGGTGGGGAATACACATCTAAAGGCTTTGAAGAGTATTGCTCAAAGCATGAGATTAGGCATGAGAAGACAGAACCTGGAACACCGCAGCATAATGGTATAATTGAAAGAATGAATCACATCATTGTGGAAAAAGTCAGATGTATGTTGAGGATAGCAAAATTATCAAAGCCATTCTGGGGTGAAGCAGTCAACACAGCTTGCTATTTACTTAACAAGTCACCATCAGTTCCTTTGGGCTTTGACATTCCAGAAAGAGTGTGGACATGGAAAGATACTTCATACTCTCACTTGAAAGTTTTTGGGTGTAAAACATTCATGCATGTACCGAAAGAGCAGAGATCAAAGCTTGACAATAAAGCCACACAATGTGTGTTTGTAAGATATGGTGATGAAGAATTTGGCTACAGGGTATGGGATCCAGTAAAGAGAAAGACAGTCAGAAGCAGGGATGTGGTCTTTCATGAAAAAGAAACCATAGCAGACTTTGAGAAAAATGAGAAGACTACACGGGTTACTGTTGAGTGTGATGTTTCAACACCGATAGAGATTTCATAGGAAAGAGCCACAGATGGTGAAAATGAGCAAGAAATAGAACTTGGGGATATGAATGAGCCAGCTACAGTTGGTGATGAGCCAGATGCTATTAGTTTTGAGCAGAGGGAGCAATCTTCTCTACCTGAGAGTGTTGAGCAGAGGGAGCTACCTTTGGCATCAAGTGATGTAGAGTCTCAGCCTAGGAGATCTACTAGAGAGCGCAGGCCATCTACCAGGTATCCAAGTTTAGATTTTATTTTAGTTACCAGTGAAGGGGAGCCAGAAAGCTTTCAAGATGTGCAAGTTACTCCGGATAGAGAGCACTGATTAAAAGCAATGAAAGAAGAGATGGAGTCATTGCGAAAGAATGGTACTTATGATCTTGTTAAACTTCCCAGGAAAAAGCTTGAGCTTTGCAATAACTTGGCCGGAATGAGTTTCCTGGCCAAGGTAAGTTCCAAATGAAACTGCTATGGTGATGAATCTCCTTCTAATGGGGCTGGAGGGGGAGATTGTTAGGAAAATGGGGTCCAGTCTCATATAAGTGGTTTTGGACCAAGTAAAGGCCATGGGCCTTGATATTTTATTTTACACAGAGCCCTAGTTATTTAATAAAAAAAAGGTGGGGTTGTTTTAGGTGTGTGTCGAAAACCAAGCAGAGAAAGAAGAAAAGCCAGGAAAAGCAAAGAAAGAAAAAGGAGAAGGGAGAGTTGATTGAACGGAAGTCGATCCGATGTCCGATTGAGTTAGAACCTTGTCAGGAGGTTTATGATTCAGAGTTCTACATTCTAAACGGTGAAGATCAGGTTTAAAGCTCTCTAGGAACAAATCCAGGGTGTATTTGTTGAGTCACTTATTTGGTGAGATTTCTCCAATTGTTTCTCTAGTTGTTGATTAGCTCTAGTTTTAGCTAGAGAAGAACTTTCTATAACTATTATTTGATAGTGAAGATTTTTCTGATGGCCCGTGGTTTTTTCCCTCTACACTGAAAGGTTTTTCACGTAAATCTTGGTGTGTTTTATTTTTCCTGCATATTTGACTATTAATTGTTGTCTATTACTTCTGTATTGTTGTGATTATTGCTTCAGGCGCAACAGATTTTTGTAAGGTTAACACTTGCAATTCCGGTTTTTAACTTTTAGGCTCTAGCTTCCTTTATATAAAAAAAAATTTAATTTCATTCTTGTATTTTAAAGATATATTTATTTTTCTTGTTTTGTTTAAAAATATATTGACTTTAACAATTAATTTATTTATTAATATTTTTTGGTTTTAAATTATTTATTTTTTGTATTTTGTTTCCTTTTATGTTTTTGTTTATAGATTGATAAAACTTATAATTATGCGAGTTTTTTTTTATTATTTTTTTAGTACGTAGTATAATATTGGTATATATCTTTTATGTTAATAAATATAATGAGAAACCTCAAATGAATATATCTATATATATATATATATATATATATATGGCTTTAGTTGGGTTTCCCAAAGCCAAATGTCAATATTACCATTACATTATAAAGAAAGATTATGTAAAGATTCACTATAAAAAGGAACACAAGAAAATAATTAGAATTATAACAGCTTTTACAACTTAAATGGGTTAAAAATTTTGTCTCAAAATGCATGAAGACTATACTACATTCAAATTCATAAAAAAAAATAAAATAAAATAAAAGTATAATCCTTGATCTGCTTCAGTTTATTCATGAAAAGCTTCATATCATATTTTTTTTTATGAGGATTGAGGCGAACAAGTAAATTAAAAACACAACCAATTAACACATGAAATTCATGTTTATGAGAACTTTTCATGTTTATGAGAACATCATCATTCATTATGTTGTTTCCTTTTCTTGGTCAAGGGTCAATGTTGTGGGTTCACAGTTCAAAGGGAAACCTACCACCCAGACACTGTTTGAATCACGAATTTCCTTTGCTTATGTTGTTTCTTTTTCCCAAGGCCTATTATTTCTGTATGGATATTGCCAGTGGGTGGCGCTGCCTTTTTCAACCGCTTGATTTAGGAGTTGGCCACTTCAAGGAAATTCCAACAAGATCTTTGCTACGTCTGGCGGGGTCCAATTATGCAACTGTAAGTAATCAGGTTTTCTAATTCTGAGGGCAATGAGGAGACTGGCAGTTAAGTGTCATTATCCAGGCACTCATGGTTCCACCAAATTCAGACATGCTACTATAACTTGTGGTGGCAGTTTTTTTTTTTTTTTTTTGGCATCACATGCCACATATATTTAAAAATTATTTTTGGACCAGCAAAATTGAAATTGATTACGCTTTGTTTGATTTCAAAAGGACTGATTGCATGAACTATATTCAATCAATTTAATAATACAAATATATTGTGATTTTAACATTTTCATAATCTTCAAAAAATAATAGATAATACATTTATACAAGTAAACATTTACAAATACGAGCAACTATCGATCAAATTATGAAATAAAACAACAAAATCACATTTAATTGAAAAGAAAGTCAACATAAAATTAAATTAAATTTATACATAATGAGAGTGAGATTCAAACTTAAAACTAGTAGTTATTCAGATAATTCGAAAATTATGTTTTATTTATAGTTCTCTCCACTTTTTTATTTGATCAGTTTGAAAAAAAGAAAAAACAAAGGAACAAGGGCATTGGCTAGAGCGAACATACTTTTTTTTTTTTTGGGTACATTGGAGTAGACTTTTTGCTAAATCACACAATATCTAGGTCATGATTTTTTTTTTTTTTTGTATTTTACAAATATATTCTAAAAATTTTATATAAAATCAAATAAATATAAAAATTTTATCAACTAAATTATAATCTTAAATATACAAAATTAAAACTCTCACTGTAAAACGCAAAAATATACAACATTTTAAATGTTCAAATTGCGACCTCTATTGTATTAAAAAAAACTTAGAATTTTAAAGAAAAATGTTTAATATTAATGTTAATCTGATAAAAATAGATATTACACTTTATCTTTGCCACAAACTAGAATGTGTTTTGTTTGTTCTTTCTCTACGTCACAAAGCTGCCCGTGGGTAAGCATTATTTTCCCAGCATCGTTGGATATATATGCATGTCTTTATCATTGAAGCATATTATTATATAAATAACGTCCACAATTCCAACTTTTCTTTTATTTATTTATTGTACGGACAATTCCGATTTTAATTAATCAATCAGATGAGAAAATTATAAGATTTGTGGACGATATAGACTGGATTCTTATATGTGGAGGAGAAAAAAAATTAATTGAGTGCCAGTTGTCAGATTACGCTTTCATAAGTTGCTTAGTTGGTTTCTAATTTTTGGAAGCAAGTCCAGATTTCGGTTGGAAACTCATTTCTTTGGGTTGTTCCATATGATCGCATTATTGCATCGCAAAATTGGAAGGAATAAAATAGGTCAAAGTCCTTTACTACTTTAATTTTATTATTTTACTCTTTTTGCAATCTAATTTTAATTAATTTAATATCTAAACTTTGATGAATTGGTGTTCGTTATCTCATTTGGGCTCAATTTCACTTATTTTCCAATTTAATACTTATAATGGAATAAGAATGCAAAACCTTAATCATTGATTTTTATGAATATACGCAATAAAAATGCATCATTGTCTCAAAAGGCTATGTGATTTTTTAAAGAATTTTCTTTCTAAAAAATTTAATTTTAGGTTTAAAAAAAAAATTCAAAAAAACAAAAGACAAAAATTCAAAAAAGTTCAAAAAAAAAAAAAGGAAAGAGAAAGGGAAATCATATTCACGGACAGGAAAAAGAAGAAAAGGGAAAGGAGTGACAGACATCAATTTGCTCGCTCCAAGAAGTAACTAGCACCTGTTGGAAGTGAGAAAAATTGAAAAAAATTAAAAATTAATTTGAAATTGTAGTGTTTAGGATTAGATTAATTATTTTTGATTTGGTTCAGATTCAATTTATATATTAAATTTGGATTAGATTTTTTATCAAAAAATTAAAAATTAAAAAATATTAAATCGAATTATATATTTTTATTAGTTTTTATGTATATTTTAAATTTTTATAAACAAAATAATTATTTTATATTTAAATTTATTTAAATATATTTAAATTTATATTAAAATAATATATAAAAAATAAAGTTTAAAAATCAATAAATCAAATAAAACTAATAAAATTTAATCAAATCAAATGTGTTTCAAAAAAAAAATTGATTCAAATTTGAATCAAGTTTTAAACATTTATAATATTATATATTATTTAAAAAAATCAAATCGAATTCGATGTTATCGAAATATTATCATCACTAGCACTAGCTATCCCTCCCTTTGTTATTTCTCTTTTCTTCTCTAACATTCCCTCTCTTTCCTATATTTTATCTTTTTTTCGATTTTTTCTTTATTATTATTTTTTTATTTTTAAATACAAAAATAATTTTTAAGAAAAATTTGGACACATCCAATAAAAATTTTAAAAAATATTTTTACACATGACTTTTTTTGGCAATTTTGAACACATCACATACTTAACTAATAAAATGAATTTATGCATGAAAATATAGTTCGAATACATAATTACAAATTTAAATTTTAATTATCAAAAATACAATTGTTTATAGTTCTGATATAACTAAGTCTTTTAAAGATGTTTCATACTATATTGGAATTTAATAAATATTTTAGCCTAAATAAAATGTTCTCTACAAGTCGATGGCTTTGATTTGCCATTAAAAAAGGATAATTACAAATCATTTTGGAAATAATGACTCAAATTTAATAGATTTGATAAAAATAAATAAATTTGAGATTTTTTGAAATTGATTAAATATTATTTGATGAAAAAGAGAAATTACAACGAAAAAATTAAAAAAAAAAGATTCTTTATAACCAAATTAGTATGCATATAAATAATGAATTTTTTTTTATTCATGAATGTAGACTATCTTTGATTGAGATTTTGTACCTAACAATTGAAATCAAAATTATTGTGATCCTAATCTCCAATCTGCAAAATCTCAAGGAACACCCATTTCTGCCAAAGCATCTGCATTCTGCCATCTATTTTGCATATCTTCTGCTTCCCTGAGAATATTTTGAAGAGAAATAGCTCCAACCTCAACTATGACCCCAAGCATTCATGCGACCCAAAGATCCTCTTCATAAAGAAGAATTTTTTTTAGCCAAGATCGATCACGTGTGCAATAAAAATAGGAGCCAAACTTACTAATCAATCATAATGTAGTGAACAAGGAGTCAAATTTCATTTGAACCAAAACTCTGATACCATGACATACTTTAGAGAAGAAAAAATTTAGTTTTGTTTCTAGGGCTCCAACCTTTCACATACAATTCAACTTTAACACAAGGCCCATGCACAAGTCAATGAAAATAAGCCCAAACGCAAAAGACATATTTTAACCAAAATCTCATTGTTGAAAACGGAAAAGAGCCGGCCCTTGACTCAACAGGAACATAAGTAATATTTGCTTTCCCATATATTTTTCTATTATTGATAGTTAATTGGGGAAGAAAATCCATATTAATTTTCTTTTTTATCATATCTTGAAAATACCAAGACAAATTGGTACAAAGGATGCATCGAATTTGGGTCAATGCCTTTGACTAATATCATTACAAATTCATTTGTTTTGCATATTATCATAGCTTGAATTTTCTTTTTTATCATAGCTTCATTCTTTTGTTATCAATTTGAAAAGGAAAGGAAAGACACTGCTTGATAGTTATTAATGGATGGAAGTACCATTTTTAACAAATTTAAACTCCATTCATTAGATACTTTTTATTTTTCCATTGGTCTTTGATTTTAGTATTCATTTTTAATTTTTTTTCTTTTCATTCATTTTTTTAAGGTAGTAGGTTTCTTTTTTTTTTTTTTTTTTTTACCACCGGTAGTAGGTTTCATTTTATTAACATATACATCATGCAAATATATACATGCATATATGTGTGAGAATTGATTTTAACATATATAGGGCAATCATTTTCAACCTTCTCTTCAAACTGTGATTCCAGTATGTCTGAATGCCCTCATATTTATGTACCTAGCTGCTAAATGCTATGGTAAGTGGACTTCAAGATAGCTTCTTCTGTAGATTCATCTCTGTTACTGTGGACTTCCAAGATAGCTTCTTCTGTAGATTCATCTCTGTTACTCTGGTAATTAGAATTGTGATTTTCTTGAACATTATTGATTTCAGGAGGACTGGTAGTAACAGTCGTCTCAGCTGTAGGTGGAACTCTTGATCCCGAGACATCATAAGAATTGCGGAAGATGTATCCTTGGACGATTCCTCTCAAAATATGGTTTTCTGAGACAAGCAAGGCTAAAAATGCAACAATCCCAATGACGATAAAAAGCCCTGCAAAGCTCCTTGAAGTAAGACTAGGGCTACTCGAAGAGATTGGCGCAGTCTCCTCTTGATCTATGGATATTTTGCCGAAATACTTTTTCTTGATTGAAGACATGTATTTTCCTTGAGTAAAATTTAGGATTGCCCTCGAAAAATTAGCAACAAGAGGAAAGCCTATCGGAAATGCCTGAAATAATAACAAAAATGCATAGAAAACTAATTAGAATGAGAGTAAACTGATTGAAGAAGATCATATAAACATAGATATATAGAAAGATAAACTTACAAAACCTAAACCATCGGTTCCGTAGGTGGGTCCAACCATCATGTAACCAGTAGTATATTCGGCGAGAAAGAGTTTAATATAGGGAATTTCATCAAAGATGGCATCAACTCCCTCATTGTCAGATCCCTTGGACAAGGCCTCCTGATAGTCATCAACAGAGCCATATGGTTTAAGCATAGACTCGTTAAACTCCAACTGGTTTATCAGGAAATGTCTTACGAATGACTGACTCTGGTAGCCAACATAAAGTGTTCTGAGTTCTTTGATACTCGGGATTGTCGGCTGTAATTGATTGACTGTTAAGATTGAAGAAAGATTTGCCGTGTAACTCTGTATCAAAACAAATGCCAAAAATATCCATATGACCAACACAAACTTTGAGCAGTTGGTTACTACCATGTCTCCTGTTGCCCAAAAAAAAAGGAAAAAAAAGAAAAGAAAACTCAGTTTAATTTGCTTGTCTATAATCATAGTTAGAATGTCTATAACCAGAGTATCAGACTATATATGCTCGTTGAGTCCATGTGAATGCATAGTCGAGACTAAGTGCACTGAAATAATTTATAGTAGAAAAAAAAGATTAGAGACGTAAAATGGAAGATACATTACTTTGAGGAATCGCAACGGATAGGCATGGAAGCATCAAAATTGTGCTCAGCTGCCTTCTGCGTGGTCCGTTGAATTCTGTATTTTCACGACGCTCTAAAACCCGAACAACAATCCCTATGAAAATGCAGATGGAGATTATTGTCAACCATAGATCCCAGCTCAAAGGCTTCAAGAATATCCACATGTCTTTTGTCCCATCGTGCCGAACTTTTACAAGCATGGCTACCCCTGTCTCCAAATATGGCAATGTAAAATCAACACAATTTGTCCTGCTAGCCACAATCGTGATATCTCCTACGGCAGAGTCGATTTTCTATAACATCCCCGAAAATTGCAAGAAATTATAAGAAATTTGCAATTCAAACAAATGTGATTTTAGTAATTGATTTAGGGAAAAAATTGAAGGAAATAGAACTAACCTTATCATTAACTTGGCAACAAAGATCATCATAAGGTCCATCAAAGGTTACAAATTCGTAATCAGTGTTGGGAGGTAAGGCCAAGGTCTCCCATACGGCTTTGAAAACCTCTATGGAGAACCCAGGTAATTTATCGTCATTGCCCTTCTTATTCCCAGGATTTATGTTCACAAATTCTGTGTACCCTTTCTTACTTGGAACCCCTATTCTCCACTTGTATCCAATGGTAGGCATATCGTATGACTTGAGTGTTCTTCGGATGTCTCCGGGTCTAATGATTTTTTTGAGCTTGCTCCTAGAAGTTGAATTTGCTGTTCTAGCTGAATCTAAATTTCTAAATATTCCCTTGGTAGGCGTCCAATAGGCAATCATCCTCTGTCCTTTTGCCGTTAAACTAAATATTTCAAAGGTCGAAGGCTGCAACAGCCCATTGACTAAGTCAAAATCTCCACTGATCCCTCTAAAAGTAGTGTCCAAGACTTCCTCAAGTATTCTCAAGAAGCCCAAATTCACAGTCCCAATTCTCTCCACAGTCATAGCTAATGCCCAAATTGTGTCATAAACCCACAAGCCAAAGAGATTTAGTTCACCTGCCTCCTTGTTTTGCTTCATCAAGGATAACCTTTTATATCTGGTTTTGAAGTTCCTGAGAGCTTTCGTCTTGGGTACATAAGGCCTTACGCCTATTACACCCTTCATTGAATCAATAGCCATAGGATCCCTGGTATCTAAAAAGTTGGATAAACCATCTGTCACAAGCCATGCAAATCCTTCGTTCATCATTCCTGCCTTGTTTGCAACAACAAACAAACGAGAGGCAAGCGCTGTAGTCATATGCACCACAAATACCTTACTTTGCAGGGTCATCAGCACTTTTAGCTCTTCTAAAATTTGAAAATCTCTGGTAGAGGTGGGGATTGCAATCTTGTGTGATAGTTCAATGTCCCTATTTTCTAATGCATCGGTTAAATAAGGAATAATTCTGTTGCCATACTCCATGTCTTCATATATAAGTATAACTTGGTTCCATTCAAATTTTTCCAAAGTGGCAACCATAGCTTTTGCTAGGCGAGAGAAGTCAGCTGAGGCTGTTCTGATAAGATAAGGACGGTCGGAGGGAGAAGAGGTTTCCTCAAGTCTTATTGCAAATGAGGCTTCAGCTGATCGTTGTGGTCGATATTCTGCATTCCATATAAGATTGTAAATTATTTATCCAAAAACGATAATAAAATTATAAATTTCAATAGTATACATCGGATGGGATGGGATATAAAGAGGGTTTGGTTTTAAGGGCACCTTAACCTTTTGTTATAAAATTTCATTTTCATTCTAAACCTTTTAACAAAGATTGGGTGTTGGGCAGTTTCAACAAAAAAAAAAAAAAGAGATTGGGTATTGAGTATCTATAACTGAATTAATTTTCATGCAATCTGATCTAATAATTGTTCTCCCAAACAATTATTTTTTCGTGTCACACTCATACTCCTTTGCATTATGTAATAGTACATAAATTACAAGATTTATTCTTAAGTTTTACTTAATTAGTACCTAATTAACTAAAAAAATAATTAGTTAACTTCACACTAATTAAAAAGCAACAACATGCTCTATGTTTTGAACATTTACATTGTTGTTTTTGTCCTTTAAACTAGAATCCTTTCGAAAAGAAGCTCGTTTCCCAAACCAGAAACTACCATTTTTTAAAAAAATAAAATCCTTACAGCTATTACACTGTCCAAATATGTTAAAGGCGAGTCCCTCTTGTCTCATTGCTTGAATTTGACAATTTTATTGCTTTATTAGTGTAGAAGAAGAAAATTTTTATCTAATTATAAATTGTTATGTTTTTATTAAATTTTTTCGATTAAATAATTAAAAAATTTTCAAGTGACAAATTATTTTGTGTCATGAAAGATTAATGACATGTTATAAACCAATCATATAATTAATTAAATATATTACTTGACAATTGAAGACAAATACTTTTGATTTGTCCAATCAAAATTAAAAAATTTATAGTGTAGTCAATTAAAATTTATTTATAAATAGCTTAATTTATCTCTTAACTAAAAATTAAAATAATTTAGAGATAAATTTAAATTTTACCCGATCAAAATTTAAAAAATTTTGAACATCCAATTAAATTTACTTATAAGTCATTAGTTTTAATTTTTAATTAAATAAATTATTCAAAAATAATTCAAAGAGGTTAATTTCTTTTAGAACTCTCTCTCACCAAACATGCTAGACTATAAACACAAATAGACAGTGCTCTTCCAAGTCATATGACACGGTTAACAAATTTTGACGAAACAATGAAGATTTTGAAAACTCAAAAGTCTTTTCAAAATCCCAAATATCAAGGTTTGAAAAATTAAATAATTTTAGAAAAACTTGTACAACATATATTTGGACTTGAAGAATTTTCAAAAAGTTGGTCTTTGACCTTGTCCCCAATAAAGGAAAACGATTAATTCCAATTGTTCAAGATTAAGGATTTCGGACCTTTGAAGTTGATTTTTCATGAAGAAAAGAATTAAAAGAATTTTTTGTTTTAAAAATTTTTAGAGATTGTAATTTTTAAATTTAATAAATAAAAATTGTTATTTATCTCCATTTTTTTAATTTTAATTTTTATTCAAAATTAATGTGTTCGATTTTTTGGCACCTCTGCTGGGACACAAAAATTTTGAGTGAGTCAAGATTGAAAAATTAAAGACAATTTTTTTCCACACAAATAACAATTCTAATTTATCAAATTAAAAATAAAAATAAATCTTAATTATTGGAATTAAAAATCTAACAATATAAATTTTATCTTTTTTTGTCCCATCACTTTTTAATTTCAAGTTTTCATACTTTTGAGCTTAATTTTGTTGTAGTCTTTTCAATATATTCCCTTGGTCTCATTTCTTTTTTACATCTTTTTTTTATGTCCCAAACCATTTTTTTAATACTTATATCTCTTAACTTTTCTATTCCAATTTTAATTTTAATATTTTTTATTTTTTGTCGTAAAAATTTATAGAACATCAAATTTATTAAAAAGTTTAAATTTTAATATTATATACACCAAAAGTCAAAACTATGTTTTTTTTAAGTTCAGTAAGAGTCAACGAGGGACCACCAATATGGGATGAGGAGGGTAATGAATAATAAAATTGTAACTCATGGGATTTGATAACAAAAATGATTTCTAGTCACTAACTATTTAAGATCATATTTGGTATATAAGATAATGAATGAAATAATATGATAATTATTTTATATTATTTTTAGTTTATATTTAATTGAAAATATAGAATTATAAGAAAAATTATTATCCTCTTAGTATAAGATGATTTGATCTTCTCAAAATGAAAAAAATTATTTTTAAGTCATGAGATTAAATTTACATATCTTATTATATCCTAAAATATTATATCAATAATTTAAATTATATAATATATTTTCATATTTTATAGTAATTATGTGTTTGTACTAAAATCCTAAAGCCTCACCTTTAATTTTTAAAGAGAAGAAATTGAAATGTAATGATATCACAATTAAAATTGTTGTTCCATTAGAGACGTACAACTTTTTGAATTGATGATCAGTCCAATAATTAAAATAGTTGTAAACTCTAAAATCTAATAACATATGTGTATATTTATAGTTGAGTTTTTGTTTTACATCATTTATGAAATTACTTGGTGCAAATAGAAATTACAATTACAATTAAATAAATTTTAATATATACATATATATATATATCAAATAGTACATCCATGAAAAAAATCAATAAACTAACAAATCAAGCAAACCTTAATATAAAGTTGAACTAAACTTATATATATACGATAAAACTTGAACATGCAACTAATCGCTTCAAAGCTTTTTTCTTGTCATTGAAACATGACCTCATTCACAAGTTTTTGTTCTACTAATCACATTTGGTAGTTTTTTTTTTTTTAATTAAGCACATTTTTTAGTTTTGACCTAAACAAATATGAAATTAGTAATATTACCCGAAACGCTCAATTTCCTAAACATTTTGAAGCACACTGATAGTTGAGTTTATAATCAAGTATTTCCCTTTTTATTCTTCAACCATGCACGTTAGAAATTCATTTACACAACATCTACCAAAATTGTTTAAGGTCTCACTTGCTCTAAATAACCAATGCACAATTAATCTACAATTGTACGCAATTTTTTATTTCATTTAATTTCTATTTATCGTGAAAATGGATTCCCGTTTGTAACTTAATCCAATGGGATCAATTGATTGACATTGATAGTTTTAGTAGGCCTCGGGACCACAATTAATATTTTTCACCTGCAGCAGAGCTCGGCCTACCTCATTCTAGTTTATTGTAAAATTAAGCACGAAAAATGGATAATTAGGTGACTGTAACTTACCTGATGAAGCTGCCGTGACCCCATCAAGCAAATCCCATCTTTGTAGAGACAGTCTCGTTCCATAATTAGGGTGTTCCTCATAAAAATCTGAAAGAGCGATGGACATGCATATATTTGCCATAGCACCCATTTTTGAGTTCACATCTAGAACTACACCAATATCATACACCAGCCTGGTGGAATCCCTGGTTCCGTTTAGTCCATTTCCAGCACTTTCTGTTTTTACGGTGAAGGCAATCAAGAAAATAGAAAAGAAAATGAAGAGCAAAAAGGGAAGACAGCGCTTGGAATTTGGCATCGGGACAGAGTAAATCTGGAGGGGCAGTTTTGAAAGTTTCTTCCCTGTTAATTTGGTTAACGTCGTCGTTATATAGGGAGTTTTTTCGTCTGCTTGTGCTTAACGTTTGTTTTGGTGTTTGAAGAAGGAAGAAAAGTCAAGAGCTTTGTAGAAAATATATATATATATATATATATATATATTTGTATTTATATATCGAGGAGCATTGAAAAGTCTTCGCTCGAGTGAACAATATCGTTCAGTCAAATAGAAGGCCTGTTTTCACTTACAATTCAATTAGAAGAATTGGAATATATTTATATTGTTATAAATAATAGATTATCATGAGTCCCACCGACGAGAGTCAGTCAATTTTAATTAAGAAAAACAATAATTAAGAAAAATCATTTACTAACAACTATAGATGGAAGCAGCTTCGTGGTGGCTTCATGGGTAATATGCTGTAAATACTAAATATAATTAATAAAATAATTTTGATATTAATATAGAGTATTGAACTATTAATTTTAATGATCAAAATTTAAATCTTGATAATTTTATATATAAAAAATAATTCCAATGCTTAAGAATGAAGAAATCATTAAGAATTTAAATAATTTCAAAGAGAAACCCCAG
This sequence comes from Durio zibethinus, assembly GCF_002303985.1. The sequence continues at coordinate 22,321,094 of NW_019168159.1, forward strand.
TAGCTAGAACTTGAGAGACTTAATCCTCTTAAAAGTTTAAGATTCAATTCTAAGATGGACTTGATAACATTCATAGAATAGAATGGAAGATGATAATCTTTCATTACATAAATCTAGATCATATGTGTAAAGAACAAAAATAAAACATAAATGATCAATGATATAGTCCTTTAATTAAGTGGTGTTAATTGTTGTTGTAAATCTGTTAAGTTTTGAATATTTTGAAGCTTTTATATTTAAATTGAATCTTTTTATCTATTATCAATTAATTAGACTAAATACTTAAAATTATATCAAAACTTGAATTTGTTTCATTCTGTCTGTGTGATAAACTCTTTTTAAAAAGAGAGATCATAATTAATAGATTTGTTCATGGATGGGGCAATTTATCTTTACTTGAAAGCTTTTTCAAAATTTTAAAGGGCTTGGATTGAACATTAAAGCTGTTAAATAAACTTACATAAATAAATGATACTCAATCAAAAACTAAGATTAAACTTGAGTTTCACCGTTTAAGATCCAAGCCCACCACTGTTTAAGACTCAGGCCCTACCGTAAAAATAAAAAATATTTTTTATTATAATGGGATAAATCCCATTTACTTTATATTTTATAATAAAAAATGTTCATTTATTTTATTATTTATAATATGATAAAATTTATTTTTTTATACAAAATAATGATCTAATTTTAAATTACATTTAATAAAATTAAATTAAACACAATCCCAATGACTCATAAATTTAATTTTAAATTAATTAAATTAGTTGAATTAATAATTTAAAAAAAAACTTTTTTCCTTAATTTTAAATACTAATATTTTAGATGGATTTAGATTTTATTATTATATGTAAGAACGAATTTAAATAAAAACTAATCTAAAAAATTAGATCAAATGAGACTTGAATTTGTTTAAAATATTAAAATATCATATCAAATTCGTTTCGAACTTGGACTGACCCAACCACGAGCATGTCTTATAATTAATGGACAAAGGAAATTTTTTCATGGCATTGGATATAATTCGGAGCGCAAAGCAAGAACAAAAGTGTTAATTGAGTTTGATTCCAAAACTATTGCGACTAAGGAACCTTGTTTCTTATCGTGTAGATCAGTTATATCATGAAGAGAATTTTCTTTTTCAAAAAAAGAAAAAACTATAAAAGGCATCCCAAATTAAAGTATTTTTATACGTTATATCGTTGTATCATACACTATAAATTCAAAAAATAAATCCCCCCCCCCCAAAAAAAAAAAAAGCCTCTTCTTGAATCTTGACTTTTGAATTCTTTGCAACGAGAAAGAGGTATAGAATATCAGAACCAATGTAGCTACTAGCGAAATTTACATGTCTTTGAAAAATGTCTTCTTCTACAATTAAAGGAAGCGCGTATGCCAGATTCCCCGTATCAAAATTTGAAACATTTGCACCTGTTAATTATTTACATTGGGTGGCACCGGAACCATTTATATTTGTTGTTCTTTAATTTGCCATTAATCTTAGCAAACTAAACATCATTCGCTACTCCAATGGAAGCTAAAAATTAAACTGAGTTGACTGACTCTTTCCGCAACTTGTGCTCCAGCATCTGCCTGAAAAGAAAGAGAAACGAATTGATTAAAAGAATTTTGATTTACATTTTGAATTCCAAATTTAATTCAATTAATTTATATAGTTATTTTTAAGAAGTGTGTTCCAATCCTAAAAGCTATAAATTTTTTTTTTTTACATTTAGGTTGGGACTTCTTTCATATAAAAGTAAAAATTGATTAAAAAGATGATTAAATTATGAAAATACTAACTACTTTTAAAAAATGTTAATGAGCCAAGATATATAAATGCTCAAATTCAATTTCTAGATACCAAGCTGCATTGCTTACGAAAATGTTTGAGAAAGTTATTCAATACTAGACCATATGAGTTGGTCCTCTGTTTTTTTCTTCGGCAAGAGAGTCTTGGTCCTCTTGTGAGAGTGGAAAAAAATTTTTATACGGTGATGGACTTTTTTATTGTTAATAAATATATAATAAAATGTGAATGAAGCAAAACTCAACAGGGACAAGAAAGTAAATAGAGAAAGCGGTTATCTATCTATCTAGCTAATAATAAAAAAAAATGTTATCAACCAATATAATTATGATCCAATATAGTATGGCTGAATCTTTCTTTTCTTTTAATTTCCAACCTTTTTGGATTCCTTTTATGAATATGTATCACCACCATATTGTGAGTGTCTGAGTAATTTCAAATAATTTATTACTACTTTGAAAAATGTCAGGAAATCAAATTCATTTAATTATTTTTTTCGAGATTATAAATAGAAATTATAAGGGATAATTTCTTCTATGGTTCTTGAATTATTAAAATATTTAATGTTATTCTTAAATTAAAAAATAATTAATTATTTAATTCGTGTATTAATTTATCTTATTTAATATTGTTAATAAAAAATAATGATGCGATAATTAATTAGATTTTTTTTTACAAAAAAAATTTTAATTGATTTAACACGTTCAAAAAACCGAATTTAATGAAGTAAATAATTCTTATTTGATGTTGTTTATCGGTCAAGTCAATATGGTACGTAACCGTGTTGCGCCCGTCTAAAAAGGATGAAAATTATGAACAGTTTCCACGTTTGACTAGCCAAACTTCATCGGAAACCGCTAGAAGTTGAGAGAGGAAAGAAAGGGACTTTAGTTTTGAAATTAATTTATATTTGGAATTTCCATTCCAACCCCTCATTTTTAGTTAAATAATTTTATTTTTTGAGTTTGAGAAAATAAAAAATTAAAAATAAAAGAATAGAAAACTTGTTGGTCCTGCCATCATATTTAGATTAAATAATGAAAAATAAAAAACATTGAATTATAATATTCAAAGTATTTAGGTCATATATTTGATATACAATATTATTATAAAATAAAATGATATTATGAATAAGATTAAATTAAATAATATCATTTTATTTTGTGTTTGATGTATATAAAAATTATAATAAAATAATTTATTTATTTATCAAAATTATTTTTCTCTCAAAGTTTATATAATTTAAATTATTGATATAATTTTTAAAGTATATAATTAGATATGTAAGTTTAATATCATGGATTAAAAATAATATTTTGCACTTGGGGAGGATTAAATAATTAATATGCTAAGAGGATATTAATTCTTCTTGTAATCTCTATTAATTTATTTAAATATAAATTAAACATGATATAAAATAATGATTATCTTATCTTATCAATAATCTTATACATTAAAGATGACCTTAAATATTTATATTAATAAATTACAATGGATGAGATATCAAACTAAATTATTTATGAATGATCTAATTGTTATTATGATTGGACTAAAAAAATGATAAAGGCTGTACATCATGCTATTATCAAGACAAAAAGAAACTGCTAACTCAAGCTATCAAGGACTGCAAAAGGAATTCTTGTAGTTGTTGTTTGAAAGAAAACCTGGAAGGAAATTCAAACTTAAGCCAAGTTTATTAAATTTGGTCTCCATCAACACATTCTATTGGCAAATAATCAATCTATTTTTGCAAACCAGTAACAAAAGTTTAGTCCGATCAAGCAAAAACACACATGGGGAGAAAATTGAAAAGTGATTTACATACTTAAAATCAATAACTCATATCGAGTCCTAAACATCAATAGGAAATCCAGAAATTTGTATTTTGAATTTAGGTTACAAATAGACCTAATGGATATGAAATATTTACCATTGTATGAAAGGTTGTTAATATCATCATCGCGTATTGTTTCAAATTTTTTTTTTTTTAAATGTGTTGGTATCAATTGTTTCGATATGTTATTTTAAATTTTTTATTTAATACAAATATATTTATAAATATACATGAATTTGTATATAATAATACTATTAATAATAAGCAAAATAAATATACAATATCTTAAAAAACTAAATAAATAAGTTTAAAAATATAACAAATAATATCATCAATTTATCATGACATTTTTAAACATTTTATTTGATCATATGATATTTATATAAATATTTTTTATGTAAAAATATATTAAGATAAAAATAAAGAGATGAAAAAGAAATTAATTTTAATTTTAGGGTTCTTAAACTTTAGAAAAGGGGCATAATTATTTTTTTTTTAAAAAAATTGAAATACTTATGAATTCTGCTTTGGAAAAATAAAGTGTAAAAAAAACAAGTTGCAGTAAAAAAAAAAACTAACTTTTAAGGTTTATTTTGTTCATTAGTTTTATTTTTATTAGACTAAAAGTAACCAAACAACAAAAGATAAATTAAAAATTATAAAATATATTTTACATTCATATATCGACCATAATAAGCTGTTTTATCAAAATTCAACAAAATCAATCGAAACAAATGAAAACAATTGATATTATCTAATATCAAGTTTGATACAAAAAAATCCTTAAGTATACTATATTTTAGCATAACTAGAGTATACCGATCATTTTAACAACAATCATTTTAAGTCATTTAATAGTACTATATTTGCCAAACGCCTGTTTTTTAATTTTTGTACAGTGTTCTTTTGACATTTTTAACTTAAATTGGATGTATAAATTAAAGATTATAACCAATTCACTATGATGTTTTCCAAATTTCATATATTACTCTAAATTTAATTTTTTTCAACAATTATAAATTCAAAAGTATATATATACCATTGTAAATTTATCTTTATCATTTAATAATCTCAATTTTTAAGGCTTAATATTGTTTTCCAGATTCCAGACTTTCAAGTTAATTTTTTTCGACCATGTTAAATTGAAAACTATAAACATCAATTTTTATTCGAGTTAATAATTTTGCATTCTAAATTAATTTGACTTTCAGGTTTATTTTTAAATTTTTACTAAGTCAATTTAATATTAATTAATTTAAAAAAAAAAAAGAGAACAAACAAAAGCTGGAGCATGGTGCCGTGCAGGGCACTGGCACCCACGAGCCTCCATCGGTGCCCAACCCTCTCTACCCATTGTTAAGCCACCTTATCAGTTGCCCCTACTATCTCCCTTTCCTAAGATCTAACCTCTTCTGGTAATACCAATAAGTGGTTGGTTCAATCGGTTAAAGTCATTCTTTTCGACGAAGAGATCTTGAGTTCGAGTCCTGTCAATGATTATTTATTGAGGTCATCTCGAATGCACGATCTATAGCCACTTGTTTTAGACTATCAAATACGACATATCTTATCATAATCTAGGGGATTGAATAGCCTATCTGAACCATAATAGCACCAAAACCATAAGAGAAAAAAAAATCAAAATAAAAACAAAGAGATGGACTAATGTTTCAATCTAAAGAGGCGAAGGGCAACAGATTGACATCAAAAATTGGGAACCATATTGGCTCTTTTTTTTTTTAAATTGAGAGTGTCCGATTTTTTTTAATATGAGAAGATGAAATGAATAAAAAAAAAAAAAAGCAAAGGCTTTATAGTTTAAAAAAAAATTGTGTAGGTCAACCTAAACTAACCCAACCCGATTTCCAGCCCTTATCATAGCTTTGAACCAGTCCAATCGAACCATTGTTGAATTGGCGTAAACCGTTTGGATCTCTATTGAGCTGTCTATTGAGCTAGAAGAACTGAACTAAATGGTCTGAATTAACAATGAACCACTCTGAACTATTGACTAACTTTGACCACTCTTTTTTAGGTAATTTCATTTTTTTGATATTTTTGCTAAGTCATTTATGATTTTGCTTATGCACATTTAAATCTTAAATTTTTAAACAAATATACATTTTTTAAAAAAGGCTAAAAAAAATCTTTTTAATACAAAAATAAAAAATTTTTGATGATAAGATTTTAAGATATTTTGAGTAGTGATTGTTATAACAAATTTCGTCTGAAAGGACTTGATCACTAAACTTAATAAAATTTCTTTTAAGTTGCCACCAATATTTTTAATAGGGTGTGATTAGTGATCAAAAAATATCATTTTTAATAAAAATATTAAAATTAATTTAGATTTACTAAAAGATGATTAGGTCTATGAAATCATGGTTAGGTCCGAGAGTACGGTAATGAGTGAAGAATGTATTAGCACCCTCACGTCACTCATTTGAAGAACAATACCAATTAAATATGTATTATTCTTTTAATTTTGATGATATAGTCTTTTAAAATATTTAAAGTTAACTCTTTTAAAATTTTCTTTATGCAAAATAGTTTTTATTTTGAGAAATTTTTTTTTTACACTATAAATTCTCAAACACTTTGACAGAATTTACAGAATTTATAGAAAATATATTTTTATTCAAAATTTTTTTTTAAATTGAATATTTACAAAATTCTCAAAATTTTGTCATAAGATATTTTATTTATTTATTAAACTAATTTTAAGATTATCTCGACACTTTGATAAAATCTCAAAATTTATTAAATAGATTTTAGGATTATCTTGAGTCTTCGACGAAATCTTAAAAGTTTTTAAGCTAATTTAAGGATCATCCCAACTTTTTGACGATATCCTAAAAATATTTTTTTTGTAGTAATTAAGAGATTTATTTCAAAAAATACTTTGATTTATTTATCATTTATTGGTTATTATTATTATTTAAATAAATATTTATTTAGTAAAAAAATAATTTTTAGATTATCTCGACTCACCGACAAATTCTAAAATATTTTTTTACTTGTATTAATTAAAGAAAATTAAACTATTTTAATTTTCTTTGAAAATTACATTTTTAAAATATTTATTCAAATAATTATTATTTTTTATTTTGTATTTCTATTATGTAACAAAAATAATTTCTTAAAATATCCTAACATTTTAGCGAAATTCAATAAACATTTTACTTGTAAAAAAACACAAAACATTTTATTATATTTTAAGATTTTATTCATTTTTATTTTAATAAACCTACATTTTATTTTAATTTTATATTTTTACCATTATCTATTTACTTCTCCAAAAAATAAAAAATATGTAAATAAATAAATAAAATAATATCATAATACAAAATAAAATAATCAAACCAAATCAAAATCAAAATTAAATAAAAAAAAAGACTCACCATCGAGTCAGGTCAGGCGTGAGTTCACACATGAATGCTGGTGCTGGTTAGGCTGGATCCAAATGCCAAAATTGTGTCATTTTGATAGACCTATAAAAGACCTTTTTTTTGTTTTTATTTTTTTCCCTTCTCTCTCTAACCCAAGAGCTTCTCTTTTTAAACCTTGTCCTCTCTCTATTGATCACCATAGCTACGTAATTTTCAACCAGTCGCCATCATGTCGTCCTCATAAAATTCAACTAGCATTGGAGAACTTAAAATTTTTCCAGATTTTGATGAGTTTCCTAGATTCCAACGGTTGAAAGTTCAACTGATTGTTGAAAAATTCATCGATCATTAAAAAATTTAAAGTTCTTTCAAAATTCCCCCCAAAAAATTTTCAAAAATTCCCAAAATATTGCCTTTAAGCTTCTAAACCCCTTTCCCAAACTAGATTTTAAAAAAAAAAAAATTCAAGGCTCTTAAATCAAAGTTTCTAGTTTTGATTTTAAAAATTTTGTTTTTTTGCAAACAAATTTTTTTTCTTTGCTAGTGGTTCCTCCTATGAGAAGACTATGTTATTTCTTTAGTGCTTGTGTGTGTTTTATTGAACCCAATAACTGCCCTAAAAAATGCCTTCTTTATTATTATTTTTTTGCATTGTTTTTCGTTTTTGCTTCTTTTCTCTTTTTTACAATGCTCTAGCTTAATTTATAGGGTCTATTTGTGTTTTCAAATCTCAGATAATCTTGGATTCAAGAAAACTTTTGAAGCTATCACTTACTGGATTTGGTGTTACAAATTTAGGTCTGTGGCAAGGAAGAAAAAAACTATTATGGCAACTTGATATCGACTGCTAGATTTGAAACTATTTTTTTTACTTTTTTCTTTTTATTTTATTTTATTATTATTTTTTTTGTTTTGGACAAAATAGGTGTACATAGTGATGCTTAAGACATCTCTAGATAAAGAGACTTTTTTCAAATACTACTAGCGTATTAGAGTATTTATAAAAAAATTTCAATACAATAATAATTTTTTTTCTAAAAAAATTCTTTAAAAATACAATAAAAAATCAATAAAAATTTTTTTTAAAAAAAGGAATAAATAAAACATCACACTAATATTCAATCATTTGCATTGCCTGCATATCATTTAATTTTTAAAGAATAGATACGAGCCTTCGAGGACATGATTTTAAGAAAATCCGAGTAATAATTTTTAAGAAATCCATAAGTGAGACAAAATTTTTCAATGTTACCAACATACTAGAATATTTTAAGAGGTTTTTTTATAACAAGGTTCTAATTTATCTTTCTTAAATAAAGTGGGTTAATCTTTAAAAAATATAAAATAATGAAAAAAAAATTTGTAAAAAAAGAAAAAGGGGTGAGGTATCAAAAGTAAAAATGAAAATAAATTAATAAAGGAATCAAGGGAATCATTTTTAAAAACCAAAATTAAAACCTTTTTGTCAAAATTAAAGGATAACACATAATTAATTGGTACCTTCTTTTAATGGGCACTGTAGAAGTGCTAATTCTTCGCTATACGTGACTGACTCCTAAATCTAAATTGCTTTTACAAACCCAAAAATTACATTTTAAATAAATTTTGATTAATTTTAAGATATTATTAAAAAAGTAAAGTTTTAATAGGTGGCTAGTCACACCTAGTCAAAAAAAGATTGGTGGCGACTCTATTTGTTTTAAATTTGTCTAACAGTCTTCAAACTTTTATGACAGTTTGGTGACTCCAATAGGGAAACGTTTTTTTCAAGACTCCAGCCAAAATTAATTACATATTATCCTGAATTTTGATTTAAACGATCTTAATCAATGTTTAACTCTAATTTCCTTGATATTGATTTTATTTTGTTTTAAATAAAAAATCAAATAATAAAAAAAATAAAAAAACAAAGACCATTTGCATTGCATTTTAACTGTGATATTTGTTCATTCTTTATTTTATTTCTTTGTATATATTATTCTCAATAAATTAAGGGGCATTTGCACACGCAATGACATATTACATTATATGCATGAGCTCTATACCTTGGCTTTATCCCTTATAGGAGGAAGTAACGTGCCTATACTTTTGTGAGGTGATAACTTTCATAATAACAAGTGAAATACTTCTACACAAATTGAATCATTTTTGTCCATAGACTGTAATAAATAAAGATTGTGGTACCTTACTAGTCTAGTATGATGGCAATAAAGAATAATTTGAAAACTTTTAGACACGTAGTAATTCAAACCAAGCATATAATAAACCTTAAGAGTCTAGCCCTAGACGAAGTCATGTCAATCTTTTTATACAAAATCACCTGAATTATGACATGTAAGAAACATCTTTTTTTTTTTACAAATAATAAAATGGTTATATATTATTACCAAAATTTAAACAAAAATTTCACAAAAAAAGCCTTTTGTTTGCTATTATTTTCTTTTAATTTAAATTATTGTATTTTCCATGGGTTTTTAAAATATATATATTTTGCGTTTTAACAAAAGTTGTAAAAATTTTGTTTTTTTTTTCTTTCCTAAAAAAATCAAAAAGATAAACATTTCTTTTTCTAAAAAAGATTTTTTTATATCTTTCCTCTAAATTAAAAGAAAAAGTGTTATAGTCTAAAAAATGGGTAGAATTATTTTTCTCATATGTCATTTGTTTGTCCAACAAAAAATTAAAAAAGAAAAAAAGAGGGAGATTTTTTTTTTGAAAAAAAAATCTTGAAATGAGTAGTTCTTTGAAAGAAAAAGAGATAAGGGGATTTTAAACTACTAAGATTTTTTATTTTTTATCATGTGTATATGAAAATTCATTGTTTCTAGATTTTATTTTTAAGATCATGCATATATGAAAAATTATCTTGCTTCACCTTACACTTTCATGCATAAATTGATACTTGCATCCATGCATATCATGCATCATTTGTACATTTGTAAATAACATTTTTTTTTTAAGTTTACATGTTAAAAAGATTTTGTAAAAAAAAAAAAAAGTTTTAAGTTCTCCAATTTTTTTTGGGTCATGAAAAATAAAAAAAAAACCTTTTTTGTCAAAGTAAAAAAATGAAACAAGATCCTAATTTTGAAATTATGGTAATAAAAGGTTCGAGGGTAGCCCATCTGTCCAAGGTTTCAAATGAACTTGTCCATCATTTGTGTAATGCTCGAGCTAGGATTATGGAAGAAAAACAAACCAATAGGATGAATGAGATTGAGAAAGTACCAGATGAAATAAAGAAATAGCTTAATATGATTATGGAAATTATGAGGAAAATTGGCAAAGGGAAGGAAATAGTGAGAGAAAAAACTACCCAAGAAGGGTAAGATTATGATAATGACCCTTCATGTCCACTAAGTTTCACCCTACACCAAGCCCAGACTTCTCGAGTGATATAGACACAATGTATGCCCTTTGTTTAAGAATGTCCATTCACTTACACTACCATGCTAACAATAAAGGGACCTACTCAGTTTCTAATGCATGTTATTCCAGCCAATAAGTATTTAGTCATAAAATCCGATCTATGTCCTAGATTTGGATGAGCCAAAGAAATAAGAAAGGTTTAAAATAAGTATGATATAAGTAAGATACGACCTGGAGTCCCAACACAAAATGAAACTTATAAAAGAAAGATAACAAGCCATTAAGGATATGGATATTTATAGATTAATGGATGTAACTAGATTGTACTTGGTGCCTGATGTAGTCATTCCACCAAAGTTCAAAGTTTTAAAATTTAAAAAGTATGATGAGAGTAAATGCCTAATGACACATGTCACTATGTACTGTCAGAAAATGATACTTATGCCCAAGATGATAAACTATTGATCCATGTCTTTCAAGATAGTCTCACGGGATCTATCGTAAAATGGTATGTTCAACTGGATAGAAGTCACATCCACTTATAAAAGGAGCTAGCTAGGGCATTCATCGCGCAAAACAAATATGTTTTAGATTTGGACCCAGATTGTCTGTCATTGTAAAACATGGAGAAAAAAAGCTATTGAGAGCTTTAAAGAATATATTTAAAGGTGGAAAGATGTGGCCACCTAAGTTTGGCTACCATTTGTAGATAAAGTAATCAATATTTGTTCGTTAACTCTCTTTGAGTTCCTTATTATGACAAGATGATTGAAAATGCCATAAAAAATTTTACGGATATAGAGATTTTTGGGTAAATAATTAAAAATACGATCAAAAGTGAAAAGCTCGATGGTGAAGTCTTTTTTTAGGAGGCCTACAGCCATTATGTGGCATAGGGGTTACATCCCATATGAAACTTAATAGTATACAATTTCTACGAATAGCTCGTAATGCTCCATCTCTTTTGAGACCATGACCTTTTATCAAAATTTCCACTCGTCGCATACCTTGGTCTACTACTACTTGAATAGCATTTCTCGTTGCGATTTGAGTAGCAAAAAGAGTCCCTCTTCTTGGACCTTTGGATTCATAAGTATCGACGGAAGAAGAAGAAATTACCTAACCCAAAGAAGAAAACATGCAAACTACAACTCATAAGAGGCTATGAGGTAGTGGTTTTGCCTTCTATCATCATCACTTAGTTTTTTACCCTTACTATCATGCTATAAACAATGTCTCACCAGATCCCTACTCGAGCTAATTAAGATTTTGATGAAAACCTTCAAACACCCGATCATGCACCTATAATCTAACCAGTTAATTAGCCAAATGCCTTCTAGAATAACAAAAAAAGGTAGCAAAATAACAAAGAAAAAAATCATGTCAACCTTATACACATATCTTACACTGAGTTACTACCCAAACTTATCCATAATTAACTTTTAGAGTCTGTGTTCTAGAACCCTTTCAACCTCTTTATCCAAAATGGTATAATCCTAATGCATGATGTGATTACCACAGATGTAATCAAGGTCACTTAATAAAGAACTGCCCTATATTGAAATATAAGGTCAGAGATCTCATTAAAGCTAGGCAAATAAAGTTTGGAAATAAAAGGGATCCTTGCGCTATTGAAAACTTTTACCTTGATATATTGAAGAAAAGGAGAATTGAAGGTGTTAAGGCATTGATATGAATGATTTTTTAGGCAATGGTCAAAGGATGGATTGGAGAATGGTTCCATGTGCTTTTGTGGGGAAATGAGACACTTCATTTAGTTTTGCGAAAATGTTGATTGATTCAGGGGTCTTTTTGTTTCCCTATTAATCTTTCACTTTTGTATTAGACATGCGTATAAACTTCATGACTTATATAGAAGCTTTGAATTTAACTACTAATTAAGAGAATGTTTTGAAGTTCCATTTCTATAATCTCTCGAGGTTTTTTAAAAAAAAAAAATACAAAGAAACATCATTTCTTTAATTTACTTTTTGATCATGATATTTAGCATGAATAAAAGCTACTTTAAAGACATATTTGTTGTTTCTCATATGTATAGAATTTTTAAAAAAATCATTAAATTGGATTATTTGAAACTATTAGAAATTTTCTATAAATGGATTGCTATTAATTGGTGATTTTATAGTTTAATAAAATAGGCTAATAAATTTAGTTCTAATGAGAGCCTAAATAATTTAATGGAGACACTTATATGTGGGCTTTGTATGTTTTATTGGGTCTAGGTGGTTTAGCGATTATATAGGCATTTAATGAAAAGACTTACAGGTTTCAATAAAATATATGGCTAAGGTCTTTTTTTTTCACTTCTAAGTAACTGTATCTACTTATTGAGAGTTGCCAGTATAAGAAGTGCTAAAAAAGAAAATCTAATTCATACAGAACACTAATGTTGCTTCTGCATATCATTGATGACTATTCAAACAGATACGTAAATTGATTGATTGGTGTTTTAAAATTCACATATGATTCCTAGGATTTTGAATTATACTTACATATGGTATCAAAGCTCTTTTATGTGAAATTAAAATCCAAATTTATGTTTTTTGAATTTAATTTCACATGAAATTAAGTTTTTGGGTGAAACCAAGAGGTTGATGCAATTGTTTTTTCCGATATTGTTTTCTCAAAATTGACTTAAGAGATAAAACAAAATAACAAATTACATAAAATTGAGGTTTTAATTAAACAATTTTGAGAAAAAACCTAAAACGTGTTGAACTGGGTTTTAACTAAAAATGATATCCTAAATTGATCATGATTAATGATGTTTTAGTGTGATTTGAAACATGAGATTTGTAAATAAATGTGTTAATTAAAATTTAGAGTATTCATTTGCATAAAAAATTAAAGAAAATGTGAAATTGAAGAAAGCTTGAATCGGTAGAATGTGGGTTTTATAATCCAATTTTTCTTGGGTCAATTAATCTAGTTTTTGTTGTTTTTATGTGGTTTTTCACATCAGTTTAATAAAATAGTAACTTATTTGAGTTTTTGAAACTTTAATTTCATGAAAACATAACAAAGAGAAAAGGTGACACCCCAATGCTAGACAAATTCTAGTCATGAAAGGTAGCACATACGGCATATGTAAACCACCCAAGCAATCATTGCTTCGATTTTTTCATCCTACTTAAAATTTTATTTTTTAATTTTATTGTATTTTTTGGAATTCTTGGATGGTATGAAATATTTATTATTTTATATTCATGTATAATTCAGTAATTACTATATGTTATGCACATGTTTTCTATCATTTTATTTCGTGACAAAATATTTTGGCATGTTGGGAGTCTATTAAATGTAAGTACTATTTTCATATGTTGTTTAAAATTTACATACTCTTATCATAAATTTATGTGTATAATTTAATAAATTTAGTCAAATTTGCTTTTATTAATTTTTAAACTATCGTTTAAATGCAACATGCATTATTTTGAAAGACAAATTCAGTTCAAACTCCATGAGGATTTGATTCAGCTAATATAAAATTGATAATTTTATCTGATAATTTCATATGATGAATAGATAATATTGAATAATTATTTATTTGAAATAATTTGAGTTTAAATTTGTTGCCTGAATTGATTTTTCCCATAGCTATGTTGACATTATATATTATTATAACTTGTAAAATTTTTATTTTTAGTACATGATACATAAGAATATAGTAATGAATGTAAATATTGAACTATTCATAAAAAATTTAAAACACTTGGTTTGAATGCGAAAAATTAATTTTGATCTAGTGAGACATATTCTTTTTAAGTATCTCATAAAAAGATATCATATTTGTAATGATCCATCGAGATACACATTACTTATTAGTGTCTCACACAGGAATGATAAACTTTTTTAAGTATTTAATGACCTAAAAAGACACATTATGGTTAAGTACCTCATGAGAAAGTGGTTAAAAACATACATTTAGTTAAGTATGCAAAAATTAAAATAATGAAAAATCTAAATTTCTTGATATAAGAAATACAATCAGTTAATGTAGTGCTTGACTACCAATGCAGCTCATTCATTAAACCTTATAAGATTTTCTCATGCGTAATAACAAGAGTATTTTTAAATTACCTTATACAATAGCCTACTCACTCAAAAGGGGTTATTGTGTTTGGTAATTAGGAGTGAACAAAAAGTATCACGGTTGAGGACATTAATTTAAAAGGTTTGTATGTTTAAAGGGGATAGGCTTTTTAAAAATTAAAATATTCTCATATTGGTTTTATGTGAAAAGTGCTTACTATAGCATGTCACATTCTCTACCCAAAGAGAAGTTTGTGATGATATACCTAAACTTTTTTATTTAATTACAAATAACACATCATAGATTAATGCTATTTGTAAGGATTATTGCTCATAAGTGAAATGCTGCATTCTTTTGTCTTATATATTATAGTTAATTTTTAGTAATAAAGATTAAAAAGCTCTAATTGGACAGAATAAAGAGGATTTAGAGCTTAATTTGTGATGGATGTTTTCTTAGATATAATTGTTAAATTTCGAGTATTTTCTTGATTATTGTCCAATTATTAAAATGTTTCATTTTTTTATAATAAAAGTCTTTAACTTGAGATAATTTTGTGAATCTTTTAATTATTATTTAGTTATAAGAATTCATGAAAATAAGTTTCACATGTATGATCAGTAGGTTTGTTATATTATTTTGTTTTAATATATTATTGTTTGATAAATTTGTATCATGAAAGATCATGCTTTTGAAAATGTGACATGTGAAATTAAGTTTAATTGTTTTGAAAACACATGTGATGTGGCATAAATATGTTTAGCATGTTTATGATGCTTTAATTTTATATATCACATAATTATTATATGAAATTTAAGACATTAACTTTAAAGCCTAACAAAGTGCATAATGTGATAAATGTATTTTAGAAACTCATTTTTATGAACATATGAAATAATATATATTAGCTATAATGATTCATTAAAAGCATTTAAATTTTATACTAATCCGTTAATGGGAGAGTTTTGCTATTAAAGTTATGTGATTATATTATGGGAAATAGCATGTGTTAAATAATTACATAGTGAATTTACTTCACATAAATTGTTAAATTAGCTTTCAAAACTTTTTCTTTTACAAATTACTTACTTAATCAAGTGTGCTCTCATAAGATATTAATTGTTTTGTAATTATGATATTATAATATTTTGAGAGAGTAGTAAGTAAAATTTTATTTCTTAGTAAGTATTTGAAATATGTCTTTGGTATTATGAAATATGATAAATATTACCATCAAGATCCTAAGTAATAAAAAATGAGTTGTGAAAGTTAAATGGATATGACTAAGTTTTAGTCTATAAAAATAAGCAAAATTAGTTTTGCTAATTTCAATGTATTGAAAGTTTTGACCGAAATATGTTGTTAAGACTTACTAAATTAATTTGTCTTAATATTTATATCACAGCTCATGTTTTATGATATTGAAAATGTTAGATTCCTCATATGAATATTAAGATGAACATGAGATTAATTTATACCATAATCATTGTGTGTATATGATTGTCTAGAAAAATTATGTGTTATTAACATTCATCATATACTATTATTTTGAAATTTATAGTGTGAAAATTATATAATTTCTTGAATCTCATGTAAATATAAAATATCTGCATTGTTAGATGTTCTTTTGTGGCAAATCAATTTTTTATTTTGAAATTTCTTATAGTCATACTTGAAAGATAGAAATGCCATAATAAAAGTATTATTAATAGTTATGACAATTTACTTAGTAATATGACATTTTAAGTGTTCATATTGATTAATAGCATGATTATATAATATGACTTGAAAATTTTTAAGGTGCATAAAATGATAATGAGCATTGTAAATTTTAACTTTTAGTGATTCATAGAGGTCATTTAGTATCTCACTTGGAATGATCACATGTATAAATAGACATAAGAAAAACAATATAACCATAATGATTATGAAATTTCTTATGTTATGATATTTCTTTAAGTTACCACATGTAATTAACTACTCAAAAGGGATGATTATGTGTTTTTAATTTAGAAATAATTATGAATCTTATTGTGAAGTGACAAAAATATATAGACTAGGAAATTTATTTGTTTAAAAGGGATAAATTTTTAAAGTCTTTGTATTTCTCATTATTTTGAGATGTGATCACACAACAATTAAAGTTTTGATATAGACATTTATTATTTTGATAAGACTAGTAAATATATTAACTTGATAAAAGTTTTATCTATTTGGATCATTTATTGGCATTTGTTCTCAATTTCATTTTTTTTGAAAAATTGTCAACATAAGTTTACGTTTGCCATGAGATATAAGTTATTAGATGTTTTGTGCAATATAATAAATACATAAATTGTTAGTTACTTTAATTTATCACATCTAATGACATATATTTGCTGTATAACACCTCTCACATGTAAGGGGAAATTTATTGTTTTAACTTATCACATGTGTGAAAGTTTTAAGGATTGAATTTTGCACAAATAAGTAAATTATGGTTCGATTCTTTCCTTCATAATCTTCCTAAAATTTTGTTGATTTACTTATTAGAGAGAATATGAATTTTATAATATTCTTTTAAAAAAATTTTGAAACTTATTTCAAATAATGATAATATAAAGGTTTTACCATTTTTTATTATTATTTATTAATGTCAAAACTATTATTTTTAATGAAAGTAAAATCAGTAAGAGTTTTTCTGCATATATATATATATATTTAAAGTAACTCATAAATTCCTTAAAATAATTTTTTTAGAGAAATTATATATGTTGAGGTCAATGGGAGTTTATAGGCTATTGGTTTAGGCACACATTAGAACTAAAAAGATTGAAAATTCAATGAATTTAAAATTTATTAAAAATGTTTTCATGTTGAAACATTAAGAATTTTGTAAGTGGTTAATTAAAGTGACATTATGGAAGTCCAAGAAAAGTAGTAGTTATCAAATTGGCATGAAGGCAGACAAACATAATTTTGTTATGCTCCCTTTATTGTTGTGCTCCTTACTTATCATTCAAAATTTGATTGGAGCATGTTTATGATTCATTGAATTAGTGGGAGTCAATGTGATTTGATTAAATAATGACATATTTTCTCTATGCGAGGAATATGGTATTGTCAATTCATAATATGGATATCTATAGATATGAATAATAAAACCTGTGCACATCATAAAGTTAAAGTTAAGTGGACATAATTATTTCATATAGTCATCATAGTTTCTTTTTTTTTTTTATGTATATATCTAACTACGTGTGCACATCTCATATTGACAATTCATAATATGGATATCTCTTGGTATGAACAATATAACCTATTAAGGTTATTGGGTTGATTATGGCAATAAATGCATTGTAAATTTTGATTATGAAATCATCATTGTTTTGGATTTCTTTACTATATTAAATACATTGCATATGATTGCTAATTACCTACAATGAATAGCTTGAGATGAATAATGCTAATAACCTATAAGGTAGAACTTGATATGAATAAGTCTATGAGATACCATCAAGTTAAGTGAACATAATTATTTTATACATTCATCATAATTTTTTTATGTATATATCTAATTACATATGCACATCTTATATTGACATATCATATTATAAAATCTTAAAACCTCGTATTTATCTTAAGTGTGACTTTAATGTTATTTGAGTATACCTCATAAGTGATACTAATAAGTAACCTTAAGTACACATCTGGATGCCATGAGGATTTTTAAGTAAGTTTATAGAAATTAGCAAAAGAACAAACAATGAAAATAACATATTAAGATTATATTTAGATATGATTTTCTTGTTACTAAGATATATTGTCAATAGAGTTTTTAATACTTGTAACCATAGATCGAACTTATGTTAATAAGGGCAAAATTGCTGCCATGATTTAGTACTAGATGGTTAGATAGATCATTAAAATGTTGTCTAAATAGTTAAATTATTTTTTAAAACTATGACCACATCAAAGTAAAGTTAATCAATCTTGAGTCTTATTTTTTAAATTATGTTTTTTTTTTTTAAATAAACAACCTAATTAATATTGTCCAAATGCGAAAATATTAGAATTTTTCAATAAGTGGCTATATTAATTGATGATTTTATAATTTAATAAAACACGTTGATAAATTTAGTCTTCATATAAGATAAGTATTAAAGCTCGAATAATTTAATAACGATCACTTATGTGTGGGTTTTGCACATTTTATGAGGTCAGATAGTTTGGCAGTTTTGCTAGCCTTTGATCCAATATGCCTTTGATGAAAGGCTTCTAGGGTTTTAATAAAATATATAACTAAGATCTCATATTCACTTTTAAATAATGATATCTATCCATTAAAAACTATCAATAAAAAAGAATGAAGTGTAAGACCTAATCTATGTAAAAGACTAATATTGCTTCCGTTTATCATATATGATTGTTTAAACAAATACACAAATTGATTGATTAATATTCTAATATTCTCATATAATTTTTAGGATTTTGAATTATACTTACAAAAAAAACTTTAATATCTTTTAGTTAGGGGTATGTGCATGTGTTAAGATAAGGTTAAAAATTAAAAAATAAGAATTAAAAGAAAATTTTTTAAACGCTTGTAAAATTTTCTTATAAACACTTTTTACGTTGATAGAACTAATAAATTCGTCTACCATTCATTATTGTTTGTTGTAATTATTCACTTTTTATTACAATCAACTTTTCAATTTAAATTTTTAAAAAAAATCTCGAATATTGAAAATCATTAAAATTAAATTGACTATGTAAATGGAAAACTACATACACATATATGACATCAACATTTCGCTGCATTTTAATTTTCTTTTTCTAAGTCTTGTGCTTTTTTTATTTGTTATTAGTTTGAAAAACTTTGGCATAGTAGTTGATTATGAAGTTTAATTTTGTATTGTTAAAAACTTAAAATTTAAAATCTCAAAAGAATGAGGCTTGACAGTTCTATACATCATTAACAACAATTAAACTAAATAATATCAATCAAAAGGAAAAAAAACTATAGCATTTTAATACAACAATTAAAAAAACTTCGACATATCGCATTTTTTGTTTTGGCCAAGCTTTGAAATATCGCTTTATTACCGCAGATATCATAGATGGCACTATAGCAAACACCCAATTATTTTTAAAGTCACCTAGGTAGTTTGTTTATGCAAAAGTATGGAATTTTTGTAAATTTTTAAATATAAAATATGTTTAATAAAAAATTTAAATCCACTAGAGGTGTCTATGAGTTGATTGGATCAAACTCAATAAACACTTTAAAAACGTTGTCCAAAGTCGATTCTAACTCAACTCAACAAAACCTGATTAAATAAAAAATAATTAAAAAACTAAATAATGTCTCAAGTCAAATCAAACCCGTACATAAAAATTATTAGAGTAAGGGGCCACGCCCAAAACTTTTTTACTCCCTTGTAGAACAATATTTGACCCATCAAAAATAATGTTTGATCCTCTTCCATTGAAATTACCATTTGGCTTTCTTTTTTTTATATTCTTGCCTTTGCTCCTGATAAAAATTCCTAATCAAATACTCGACCTATGAGCATATATAGGTTTAAAAATATATAAATATATTTAATTTTACATTTATTTTAATATTTTTTAATATTTTAAATAATTTTTATTGAATTAATTATATTTAATAATAATAATAATAATAATGAAACATTTAAAAGTCATACAAATATATATTTTTTGAATTTAAAAATAGAAATAAAAATAATAATAAAATATTACTTACATTCAAAATCACTTAATAATAAAACAATCAATCTGTCTAACAAATTAAAATATTGTTAAATAAATTTAATATAAAATTAAATAAAATTTACTAATAGGGAAACTTAAATCCAAAACCCAAAAATTTTAAAACTTCTTCCTTAAGATTAAGCCAAGACCTTGTTACAGCAAATAAATTTTTTCTAATGCAAAGAGGGACAAACGTCTTCACAAAATTTAGGATATAATAGTTAAACCTTTTAAGATAAAAACAAGAAAAAAATCTTAAAACGGTAGCCGTTATGTTTCCCTCTCAAAATTCAAGGGCTCCGGTCTAAACGTCACCACGTCAGCAACTTACAAATTCTTCGACTTCCGAAAAGAATGACGTGGCCCAACCATGTATTTGCTGCAGCGGTTCCATCACCGCACAGAATTCTACCCAACTTTTCCCTCTTCTATGTCGATTCCCACGAGTAAATTACAAAAACGCCAAAGAAGAAAGTTCCGGTCTTTGCAATTATCTCCTCTCTCTCTTTCTCGAATTCTTAATTTCTCCCCTCGGAATCTCAGCTCCTCTTGCTAGCAGGCCCTCCCCTTTTGTACAGGGTGGAAATCGAAGGGGTGCTGCTTTGCAGATCTGATCTAAAATTCATGCACTGAGAGAGCGATTTTTCTATATTTAACTAGATGGGTATACTGTTCACAAAAATGTTCTCTTCTCTGTTTGGAAACAAGGAGGCTCGGATCCTTGTTCTCGGTCTTGACAATGCCGGAAAAACCACCATTCTCTGTATTATTTCTCTTCCTTTTAATGTTTTACGTGATTCCCATTTTTCTATGTCGGGATTTACGAAATGGGCATTTGCTATTTTTTTTTTTTTAATTTTGTGTTTTTGGTTGCAGATCGGCTCCAGATGGGTGAAGTTGTCTCCACAATTCCAAGTTAGTCTTACTTTTTCAAATTTCTCTCTTTTTTTTTTTTTTTGGCTTTTGCTTGAAGGGGAATTATTGCGCATTTTGTGGGGGAGCAAGTTGAGATTTGAAATTAAGCAGATCAAAGGTTTCTTTTATATTTAAGAATTGCTATTTGATTTGCTTTTGTTCTTTATGGTGCAGCAATTGGATTTAATGTCGAAACAGTACAGTACAATAACATCAAATTTCAAGTTTGGGATTTAGGTACGCCGACCACTACTCCTTGATGTAGATCTTTAACATGTATAGTAGATTTGTTATAGCAATGTCCTGAAATTTTGATTTTACTTTCCTATTTATTTGATTGTTTAATAAAGGTAGAAGAAATGGGAGAAATTCACAACATATGTATATTAAAATCAAATTAGAAAACACTCTAGTTTTCAAACTTATAGATATTTCAGGATGATGAAACTTTTATTCTGAGAATTTGAATCTTCATATTTTCTTATACAAAGGCTTGACTGAAGATAATTATGACTTTTGTTACCGTAAATCTCAACTGCATAAACTAGCTGGATCTGGCTTTCAATCCACAACTTACGTCATCCTTCTGCCTCTTGTTGATATCTTTATATATCTGTTCAAAGTATATCATCTGAGAAACCATTATAGTAAGTAACAACTTTTAACAAATTTACAGAACTGACCACTCCTTATCATCAGAGCTTTACTTTTTCAGAACTGGATGAAATAAAATTTTTACTTATTTGGGACATCTGTCTCTACTTATAGGAGAAATAAGGAACAAAGGGAACTTAACCTTTGGCTGCAAATCCATGCTTTGTTTCTGCAAACTTAAACTGATTAGGTCTTTCTTTTCTGATTGCAAGTGTTGCTATTATTCAAAGCCATTGAACTTCATCGGAATAAAAGTATCAAGTTGTGGAATTTTAATCTCTTAGTATTAGACTGAAATGTAATACCTTGTTTTGCAATTTTGCTTTCTTTTATCATTTAAGTGATGTCAACTTCTTGTCCTGATGACATCTTTATCATTTATTGATGCAGGTGGACAGACAAGTATCAGGTAACTTTTCCAAACATGCAACTTTTTTTTTTAATAATTTCTTCCGTTATTTAATTTATATTTCGTTGGCAACTGTTCACTGAGATGTTTGGTTTCCAGAAGCCCTATGTAAATTGTGTCTTTGTGAGTCCACAGCTGGCCATTGGGTGCTTAGGAGATTTAATTAAGCTAGTAGTTTTTTGCTTTCAAACTTATATGATACCCAATGATTTCTGTTAATTATGGTAAAGATAAGGTATATGTCTTGTATTCATTTCATACTGACTTCTTATAGTTAATGTTTGATGCATTATAGATGAATCATTTTGATGCATTATACAGTTTTTCAAATTTGTAGCCTTTCAAGGGTCTTTTCCTCAGATTACTTAACTTAATTCTACCTTAAAATATTTATTCTGATTGTACTGTTTTGACAAACATGTAAACATTTTAGTCCTTTTGTCTCAAACTAAATTACCATGTTTGACTTGCCACGAAGATTAAGGGTATGTTAGGATAAAGGGGGCTGACTGTGGCTGCAGTCCAATGGGGAGCATACCCAGCTGCACCGCATGCCCACCCAAAATACCCCTAATATTTGTGGCAAGTCAAACATAGCCTAAGAAAATAAGCTTTAACTTTTTTATATTTACATTAAAATTTTAAAAATTTTTATAATGTTGATATTCAATGGTTTTAAATGCCAAAAAGTTTTAAAAAATTTTGAAAAATTAATGTGAAGTATGGAAACAATAAGATTATTAGGTTTTGAAATGGAAAGAGGATAAAGCTGTGAGACATTTGAAAGAAAAAAATGGACATTCAATTTGGGACTAAGTAATAAAATTTAGAGGTATCATAGGATTGCTTCCTTTTATACTTATAGTGCTACTTGAAGCTGATATAGTACATGTGTGATTGGTTATAAATATAGGATTTATTTTTGCATTATTGCTAAAAATGAACATCTTTGAAAAGCCACCAATTTTAGAGTAAATTATCTTAGTCACTCTGAGTGTGTGAGAGAAAGAATATCAAATACTGCTTTTATTGTGCAATCTGAACCTAGATTTTGTGGCTATTGTTTATTAACATTTCCATGTTCTTATAAATGGCTTTTCGTTTGGTCTTTTTTACCTTTACAACATACCAATTCAGAGTCTGTTGTGGCATTTGAATGTTGTGTTCATTGGATTCCTCTCTTTACACCACTTGTTTAATTAGGATTTGTGATTTAACTGATTAGCATTATTCTAGGTTATCTCAACGTCTAAAAGGTGTAAAATTAAATAAGATTTTACATCCTATCCTATTGTGTATTCGTGCAGACAAAAAGACTGCTCATTCTATTCAATTTTTAGTGTACAACTTATATATTGTTTCCCTTTATTCACTTAACAAAATAGTGCTCCCAGCAATGGATCACCACCCTAGTTTCTTATTTCATTTTGCACCACAGGCCATATTGGAGATGCTACTTTCCAAATACTCAAGCTATAATCTATGTTGTTGATTCAAGTGACACGGATAGGCTGGTGATAGCTAAAGAAGAATTTCATGCAATCTTGGAGGTAAACTCATCAAGATGTATTTCTTCATATTTACTTTATTTTACTTGTTTTTCTCTGTAAAACATCCTATGCTCTTGCTATGGTCTAACTTAGAAATATTCCATGCTTGAAGATGACGTATAGATTAGTTGCAGGCTGTAAGGTTTATCTCGTGGTCCACTGGAGGAACTGTTCTATTTTGAAGTTTGACAAAAGGAAAGAATGATGTGTGAAAACTTTTCTGTCTTTCTGTCCCTCTCTCCCTTGAATGTTATTTCCCTACAAAGTTATATTCAATTTTTAAATGGTATTTCAGGTTGTTATAGTCTTGCTGTATTGCATTTTCCTTTGGTGAGGACTTTTATCGCCTTCTTATCTCCCATGATAAAGAAATGAGGCAAACCTTTTTTATTTCCCTTTCACGATCAATTAAGATGACTTGTTTATACATCTGTAACCAACAACTTTTGCTTGGTGTTTACAATATTCTTTTTACCTGTCAATGCTTGTTCTATATATATTTTATCGTGCTTCTTCTGGACTAGTTTCAATTGTGAATCTTTTGCAGGAGGATGAGCTAAGAGGAGCAGTAGTTCTAATTTTTGCAAATAAGCAGGTTGGTGCTATTCTTTTTCTTCTTCTTCTTGTTCTTGGAGCTAGTGTAGAACTAATTTAGTTGCTTTTCTTATATGTGACATTGAGCGAGAGCTGATCATGGGCATGGTATTAGAAGCCCTTATCACGAACGGAAATAATATGCCATTTTTTATGCTTACTTTGGAACCTAAATTTGAGAGTGAATTTGGAGTTTGTTTGCTATAAATATTGTGAGGATGAATTTACAAATCATGTATAAATTAATCACGAATATCGATGAGTTCTATTGCTCAAATTAATAGTACTAAATTTATAATCCAATTCCGTTATGTCAAATTCAAATTCCCAAACACAATCTCAAAAAATTTGTTTGAGGAAAGACTAAAGAGGAATAACTTTTTCATTTAGTGATCAAAGATTGTATGTCACTTTGACTAATTTAATTTATTTATTTTTCTTGCAATTATATATGTCACATTCTTGGTGCTTACAGGATCTTCCAGGTGCACTTGATGATGCTGCAGTGACAGAGGCTTTGGAGTTACACAAGATAAAAAACCGACAATGGGCTATTTTTAAAACTTCGGCAACAAAAGGGGAAGGTCTTTTTGAAGGCATGGACTGGTAAGTTTTGTATCACATGTAATTAATATTATCCTTGAATTTACTTGGCAAAATTGCTCCTCGAACCTACAAAATTCAGCATTTACATATAGCTCGCTTTGCAGCCTATGCTATGACGAGATTCATTGCATGAATTTCATAAATAAGAACTTAAAAGGTTATTTACGTCCATGTTCTATGCATCTTTTTCAACAATAAAAAGTAGTTTCAAAGTAAGTCTATCCACTCCTGGAACAATTAATCTTTTTAAAAATGTAGTAGAATGCTGAGTCCTTGATGTACATTGACTAGTTCATGAACAATACCATGCCATCAAGAAGGTCAGGGGCCTTAAACAAGTACTTGCTGTCATTTTTTTATTTGGCTTTTGTTCACCTCTATGAAACGTTGTTTTGGTCACTATCGGCTGATGATTCCTTGAAATCCACTAACCTAATTAGCATAAGTAGCAATTCAGATAAAAACAAAACTATGAAGCATTTTCAATTCTCTCTTTTCTTGTTTTTCTAACTCCTAAAGGAATTTATTTATCATCATTGTAGGTTGAGTAATACACTTAAATCTGGAAGTGGCTAACTCTTCGTGTGAAGAATTAGAAGCTTGCTGCTATGTCATTAGGCTGGGGCGAGAAACGGGGAATGGTGTTTGCTTACTATGATGATCTGATAGAAATTTGAGCCATAGGAACAATTGTGTCAATCGACCTACTGAATTTTCTGCTTTTTAATTTTTTGGGTTAACCTCATGTAAAATTTTTGTTAAAGATTAACCATTTTATTCTTAATATTTTTTTTGTACATTTTGTAGCTTCCTCTTCCCTACAGCAGAAACTACCTTATCCGCATTAGAACTCCCTTTTTTGTTCTATGTTAATTTCTCATTTAGTTTCATTAGCTTAAGTCTGCTTCAAGTTTTTCTTGTGTTTATTGTTCCTGTGTTTTGAGCCATTAGTTAGACTCTAAACCAAGCACCTATGACCTTGTATGTTTAGTTTAGAGGTGGCAATTAGACATATCAGATTAGATTCTGGGCTGGATTGGGCTGCTCTAGGTTTTGAAAGTTTCGGACTTGGATTAGGTCATTTTAGATTTAAGCAGTGCAGGTTTAGATAATTTTGGGTTTATGGTTTTTTTAATGTATACCTTTTAATCGATATAATAATTTAGATATTAACAAGCATATTACTTCATGTGTTAGGGCGGAAATATAATATTTATTGTCTTTTTTGTACTATTGGATCAACGTTATCTCCTAGTTTTCCAAGTTTTCCTTCAAAATAATTTTCTTTCATTATTTTCATATATTCAAGATTTAATTTAGAAATGCTCTCAACAAGGATCAATCTTTGGTTAATAAACAAATGGGGTTCCGGAATTTTAATGATGAGTGATAGATTTTTTTTCAATTCTCAAAATTATCCTATTGGTTTATTGTACGAAAATTATACCATTAAAATTTGTTTTTGGATTTTGGCTATAATTAAATTTAAAAGTCTATTAACAAACTTAATAGTAGTTATTATATAATTCCAACAAAAAAATAAATTGATAATAGCATTTTCAAATTTCCGACTTTTTAACTATTAGTTAACAAATTGTACTCACTAAGGTATTACTTCAGCTCACTTTATAAATAATTAAAAATGGTTAAATATTTATAAATTAATTGGTCATCGTAATTTGTCATTCACATATTGAAAATTATTAGACTTGCCAAAATTTTGATAGTGTTAGCTCATTAATTTTACAAATAAACTCTTAAAATTCATAATTCACAATATATATTAAATCAAATTTGTATTTTGAAAAGTGGTTTGTTTATCTAAATTTAAGCACCTTTTTATGTAGGATAAAACTTTTTGTTCAATGTAACTGAATTGTTATTGTTATGGACACTTATAATTGGTTTTATCTTAGCACATTTGTATGGTTAATATTAAAATTATGCTTGATTATCCTATTATGCTACAAAAATGTATTATTTGATTCTTTAAAAAATATATATTATTTGATAAAATGTGATGAAATAAATACTTTGATAACCATCTGCATTTTTTATTTTTCACATTTAAATATGTGTAATTAAATATAGAATTACATGTATATGGATTTAATTTACAACTTATTCATGTTAGAAAGTAATTTAGTAATGTGATCATTTACTTATCTTACATTCCTGGTCAATCAAACATAATAATCATGTTTGCAGGGCAAGTGAACCAAACACATGCATGACATATTACTGAGAATGTGCCTCGATAATTTTGTTGAAGAAATCTTACTATCAAAGATAATGTAAAGCTTTGCGAACCAAAATCCCTTTAAAGTTGATATTAATATATTTGAGATTTCAATTGGGGGAGCAAAGTAGATATTACTTTTTGAATAATTTGAATGTACTGATTAATTGTTAGTTTCATAGCAATTCACAGTTAAGGGTAATAAAACACCAAATTTCTCGCTAGATCTTTACACACTTTTATAGAAGATTATCCAGCTTTTAATAATGAATATAAATGTTTTGTCTATTAAAGCAATTTCCTAAAGTAAAAAAACAAAACACATGCATGATCACGTGCTTAATTGACTGTTATTTTCAATCACAAATCAGATAAATCATAGTTTTAAAAATAATTATTTAAGACAAGAAAATAAGGGGAAATAAGATGGGAAAACGCGTTTGTTTTCCCTTTGTGATAGTGTTCGGAGCAACATGAAGACAGATACAGATAGGTACACTGCTCTGTCTGGCTCTATGGAATGCTGACATGCATCGGTGGCCACCTGCTTTAATAAATTATTCTATATTTTGAATTTATATTTAATGTACAATTACTATATGCATATTATACATTATTTACCAATCATATAATAATATTTTATAAAAAATTAAATTTAAATATATTTTTAATATTGAGTGCATTTATTTTTAAGATTTTAAAATTAAGCTTTATTATGTGATTCAAATACAAATTTTAATATTTTTTATAAATAAAAATCAAATAGGCAAAATAATAAACATTATCGTTTAATTATCCAATGTATATTTTTCAATAACTTGCATTCAATTAAAGTGAAATGAATCTCGTCTTACCGCCTGGAGAAGTAAATTATCTAACATTCGCTTCATCGCCGCAAGTATATTAATACTTTATATACCATTTTGTTTGGTATTAGCATTTTGTGAATGGCATTATCCTCTCCATCTCCAAAGTCTGATTTTCTTGCACTTTTCTAGATTTGCACCACAATCAATGCATTATTTCTCACCAACACGTCAGCAATTTGTTTTTCGGTAAAAAGATACGGTAAGACTGTACTAGTCTATCGTTTGGTGTGAACGTAGGATTTATTAATCATCTCATATTTTAAATATAGTAATTATTATAACAAAAAGGTCATCAGCCAATGAAGCCTTATTTCAATAGTAAGAATTAAAGGAGGAACTAACTTATTTACATCCAAAGACCTAATAATGATACATATAAGGGTATATACTGATCAGCTTACGTTTAATTCTCTTTATATATATATATATATATTATTGTTAGATCTGTGTCCAACCCAATCAACTAATTATATAATAAACATAAATGAAATCTAACAACAAATCATTCAAGATAAAGATTTAATGTGATTTCATATTTAATTTGAATATTTTCTTTTTAAGAAATAAGAATGATTTAATTATAAAATAGTATGATATATAACATGTCTAGCTTCATCAGCGAGGACCAAATCCTTAACAAAAGAAAAAGGTTCAACAAACATCTGACCTTATAATGACTAGAACTATTACAATAATCGCTACTATCAAATAGGGCAAGGGCGTCAACACACCTATTCCCTTCCCTAAACCGTGCAACATGTGTTGATCTTTAAGATCCTTCATCAACTTCCTACAATCAAAGACTAGATGAAGTAACATGAGATTGGTCACCTGGTGGTTATTAATCATGAAGATAATAGTGGTGGCATCGAGTTCAATTTCTAACTTGTAGATGTTAAGACTTTTCGCCAAAAATAATCCATCTCCAAAAGCTCACAACTCAACCAAAATATTCGAACCCACCCCAATATATCTAGAGGAACTAGCAATCCATTTTTCCTTACTATCTCGAATAATGATTCTAGCTCCTACTTTCCCAGGGTTGCTCAAGGCCAAGCCATTTGTGTTCAATTTATACCATTCCTCATTGGTAGGGTTCCACTTGATGGACACAAAGGACTGCAATGGAGTCTGAACTCCTCTTTGGTTCATCGCAAAGAATTCAATAGCCTTTGTAGTCGTCAATTTCAACAAGTCTAAAGTCTCACCATTTTATATAAAATTCCTCCTATTCCTTTCAAGCTAGACCTCCCATAGAATATGGATAAACAATAGGTACCAAGTGATACCATGCATAGATCAATGCTTGCTTAAAGCATTTTTTTTTATCCATTGTTTGCAGTCCAGGATTTGATGGGATAGAGGCAAAGAGGCTCATTGCAAGGCAGCCCATATGTTCTTGGTCCACTAGCAATTGTAAAAAAAGTGTGCAAAATCCTCCATGTCATGCATGCAAAACACATAAGTAATTAGGATGTTCAACCCTCATCTAGTAACCTCATTATATGTAGGCAGGACACATTGCATGCATTGCTAGATGAAAAACCTAATTTTTGGTAGAGCGTGCAACTTTCATACCCACTTCTATTGACCCTTATCCTCATTTTGATTGCTTCCTCTAACAAGGTCATATGCAAATTGGATAGTGAATATCCTACTAGCGGATGTAGACCAATATATAGAATCTTGTCCCTGTCCCATTGGTTGAGTATGAATAGCATTTATCGTATCTAAAACATCATTATTGAGTTGAAAAGAAATTGGAAAAGGTTGATTATTTTTTATTGCATTCAGATACTGACTCACTAAAACTTGATCCTTTTGCCAGTTAAAAGGGCCATGAATGGCATCTCTCCAACTACCAGACCCCAACCAATTATCATGCCAAAAGCTCGTAGATGAGCCATCACCAATGACCCAGCCAATACCTTTTTCAACAATTGAACCTGCCTATCTCATGGCTTTCTACGTCGTTGGCACTCTAAAAACTTTCCTCATAGTGCTATTTTCTTGGATATACTTCCCTTTCGGTGTTTTAACCCACAAAACATCCTTTTAATGAAGAAATATCCACACCAACTTAGCTAACTATGCTTGGTTTTGAGCTCGAGTCTCCCTCAAACCCAATCCACTTTCACTTTTTTTCTTAGTCATTTTGCTCCAGTTGAGTAAGTGCAATCTTTACTTATCCTTATTTTTTCCTTATAGAAAATCCCTGTTGACACTGTCCAACTCATTCAAAATGCTTACTAGAAGAGCTTTACACTGCATATAATAACTGGGGATGCTTTCTATAGTTAACTTGATCAACATCATTCTTCTTGTAAGAGAAAGTAGATTTGCCTTCCAACCAACTAACTTTGTTCTAACCTTGTTGATAATGAAAGCATAATCATTCTTACTAACTCTCTTTTTATGTATTGGAAAACGCAAGTATCTTTCGAGATCAAAGGTTTTGATATTGCCCAAAAGGTTAGTAATATCCCTTTTGTAATCTTGTCCAATGTTGGTAGAAAATAAAACTCTAAATTTTTCCAAATTTATGGTCTGCCTAGACTTACCACAAAATTCCATGAGTATCCCCATTTTTTTCACCATAAAAAATCTTTATTGACCTTGTCCAACTTATTTGAAATGCTTACTAGAAGGGTTTTACATTGCATATAATAACTGGGGATGCTTTCCATAGTCAACTTGATCAACAACATTCTTTCTGCAAGAGAAAATAGATTTGCCTTCCAACCAACTAACTTTGTTTTAACCTTGTTGACAATGAAAGCATAATCATTCTCACTAACTCTCTCTTTATGCATTGGAAAACCTAGGTATTTTCCAATATTAAGGGTTTCATTAATGCCTAAAAGGTTAGTAATATCCCTTTCGTAATCTTGTCCAATGTTGACAGAAAAGAAAACTCTAAATTTTTTCAGATTTATGATTTGCCTAGACTCACCATAAAATTCCATAAGTATCCCCATTTTTTTCCCATAGAAAATCCTTATTGGCCTTGTCTAACTCATTCGAAATACTTACTGGAGGGTTATACACTGCATATAATAATTGGGCATGCTTTTCATAGTCAACTTGATCAACACCATTCTTTCTGTAGGAGAAAGCAAATTTGCCTTCCAACCAACTAACATTGTTCTGACCTTGTTGACAATGAAAGCATAATCATTCTTACTAACTCTCCCTTTACGGATAGGAAAACCCAAGTATATTTCGAGATCAAGGGTTTCAGTAATGCCTAAAAGTTTAGTAATATCTCTTTTACAATCTTGTCCAGTGTTGGTAGAAAAAAAAATTTTGGATTTTTATAGATTTATGATCTGTCCAAATTCACCACAAAATTCTGTGAGTATTTCATGTGTTTTTACTCTACCCAAAAGAATAATGTCATCTGCGAATATGGCATGAGATACGCAGGGCCATTTCGTGAATTTTTAGTAGGCTACCATTTACGGTCTTCCACAACTTTAAGAATTTTTAAACTTAAAAATTTCATGCAAAAATAAAAAAGTAAGAGGATAAAGGATCCCTTTCTCTCAAACCTTTGGAAGGCTTAAATTTTTCCAACATTCCTCCATTCATCAAAATAAAAATAGATGAAGATGAGACACAACTCATGATTATGGAAATCTAAGACTTTGGTAGATTGGAAAAAGGTAAACACCTTCCTAATAAAACCCCATTCAAGCCTATCAGATGCTTTTTCCAAGTCTGATTTGACTATCATATGTCCCAATCCTCCTTAACAACATATGAAAGAAAAATTCACTAGTTGATACTTCCGATGAAATTTTTGTCTACTAAAATCTTAATTGCTGTAGTGTTCTTTTTTTTTTTTCCTTTTTTTTAAATGAATATATGAGAGCTTATGAATTTTCTTTTTTATAAAAAATACATAACAATTCACCCACTCAAATAAGATTCAGGGCAAATGTAAATAGAGTGGTAGGTTGTTTATGGACACCCTTAAATAGTAAAAATATAAAATTTTAAAGAAGAATTTTCTATTAGATACCACTAAAATTTTCTTCTTAACATTCTTAAAAATTAAAAAGTAAGAAAAATTTCATCACCAAGAATGGAAAAGGCTATGCTCTTGTTGAATGAAATTTAAGTCAATGCTAACCCCAAAGCCTGTTCTCATTCATGTCATCACCAAGAAGGGAAAAGGCTATGCTTTTGCTAAAATTGCACCTAACAAAATGCATGGTTTATAGAAGTATTACAACTCAAAATGTCATGAAAAAGTTTTTTTATTTTTTTCATAAAAGTACAATTTTATAGAATTAGGCTTTGACAGGGTTTTTCTTCTTCTTTGAGGCATTGTGGAATTTGACATCGTGTCTGGAAAACAAATGAAGAGCAAATAAAAAATGCTTTCATATACCCAATACTTTGCAGAGTCTTTTAATAGGTGAAGCATAGTAAGATGATAAAGTTAAGAATTTATGCTGCCTTGGATGGAGGAACAATGCTTAATTTATTCCGAAAGCAATTCCTTGATAGATGTTTTGGTTGGTATGGTAGAACAACATGCTGTTACTTTTGATGCTGGTATAGTTCTGAAAGCCTAAAACCAATTTATGCCATTTACTTTTCATTTCTCCAATAAGAATTTAATCAAGTAACTGGAATTATACCTACTTTAATTTCTTTTAATTTCAAAGATTAAAGCCATTTTAAAGCTATTCAAAACATGATAATAACAAATAAACTACCTTGATGTTCAATTACAAGTTGCACATGCTGTAGATCTTCAAAAGCTCCTAGTGAGATTTGTAATAAACAGGGTCAGTCTGGTAGGTGCAGATGGACTAACCCATTGCAATGCTTTTGACATAACTTTTATGGCATGTTTGCCAAGTATAGTGGTCATGGCTCCTTCAAATAAGATTGAGTTGATGCACATAGTGGCCATAGCAGTAGCTATTGATGATTGTCTTAGTTGCTTTAGGTATCTTAGAGGAAATGGTATTGGTTTCATTCTTCCACCAAACAATAAAGAAGCACCTTTAGAGGTACAAATTTTATTCAACCCGATCTTTTTAGTTGAATCTAGTCACTCATAACTAATGTTCAAAATTTTTAAACCAAAGTTTTGAATACATTCAGGTTGGAAAAGGAAGAGTACTAAGAGAAGGAAGAAAGGTGGTGACTTTGGGGTATGGAACAATTGTACAAAGTTGTATGAAAGCAGTAGAGCTCTTGGCATATTTGCTACAGTGGCCGATGCTCGATTTCGTAAACCGATTGATGGGGATTTACTAGTGTCCAATTTGGTGGGAAAGATACACTATATTTAGAGCTCATGGAGTATGCCAGAGAGCCTATACATTGGGTTCAAAAACTTAAGTTATTGGGTTCTTAAGTTCATCATGTATATATAGGACATTTCAATTTCATTTTTTAGTGATGTAAAATTTTTTACTCACATGTGAACTTATCTCAACAATTTTTTTTGTTCATTTGTGAGTAGTCATACCTCAATTTCTCTCAACAAGTAAGTCTTATAAACACTTTCTTTGGGCCAAGTAACCCATATCTCTAGTGCGTTTTAAGTCCGATCACAGTACTAAACCTTACTACTTAGATTGTCTCAGTGCTCTTTCAAGTTGGCACTCCAAGTTGGCTCAATATATCGTCCATTTAGGTGTTTCATTTATGGAGATTATCATATATTGGTTCTATCCAAGTTGAACATTTCACTTTAATACCAGCGTTTGAGCACATAAAGTTGATGGATGTAGCCAACCTCTTATCTACCAACAGTCTTCCTTTCAACAACACTACTAGGACTTGAACTCGTGATCTTGGCTCTAATACCACTTATTGGAGAAACATGCTATATTTGGAGTCCACAAGAGCACACCAGAAAGTCATACATATATGTTGGACATCACTTGAACTTAAAATATTAAGCTATTGAATTCTTACATCCTTCAAGACATCTCAATCTCATCTCTTAATAATATGATATTTTTTACTCACATATGAATCTATCTAAACACATTTGAATCCTCAGTTGGTGCAGGTGCATTCCAATTAATACCTCTAACCTCATTGGTGATCCATTTAGATCACATCCTTATTTCTCGGTGGAATTATTTCCATTAAAACGCAGCCCTGTGAAAACTCACAATCTTTGTTGTAGCTTTTCTTTCAATTATATCCATGTTTTCTTTTTTCTTTTTCCTCTTATAACTATAATGTAGTAAAAAAAATCGCACACCACTTAGTTTTTTTTTTAATTTTTTATTTAATTTTCAAATAAAATATTGTTTAATATAACAAAATTTTTTTTCTAATTATAGAATAAACTAATTAATATATATAACTAAAAATTGAATAAATACATAAAAAATAATAAATTCTATAATGAAATAAATTATTAATTAAATGAATAAAAATAAATATCCTTATAATTAATATAAATTAACTAAAATATATAACTACATAAATAATAAATAAAATAAACTTTAGTTATTTTATATGAGTAGAGTTTATTTTGTTTGAGTAAATGTATTATTATTTTGATAAAAAATATCATATAAATAAATATAAAATAATGAATAATTAAATATAATTAAATATAAAAATAATTTTAATATATTTTATTTGTTAACTTTATAAATACCAATTATATTGTAAAATTCATTATATACCAATTTTAATTTAATGTCTATAATAGTTAATTTTTTCTTTTCACTACATTTCATCTTACATTATCATTGCGTTTATATCTAAACACGCATCATATAAATAATTGTAATCTTACCTTTATAGCACATAATCTCAATATTATAATAACTAATTTTACTATCATTATTACTTTCAGTTTTACTGAAATCAATTTCTCTGTTTATCCAAATGAAAGACAGCTAGCTCAAGAACATAAAATCCTGATCGCTGCCGAAGAAGGATCTATTGGAGGGTTCAGCACCCATGTTTCACATTTCTTGGGCTTGAACGGACTTTCCAGACGGAAAGCGCAAGGTTACATATTGTAACAACTTTCCATCAATTTGAAGAGTCTGAAATCCAATTGGGCCTGTTGGTTAATCTACTAATTAGTTGAAGATTTTGTATGATACATATTTCTAAAATCATTATATGTTGGTGCAGTGGAGGCCTATGATGCATGTTTGGGTGGAAACTCCTAATTAGATAAAGCTCTTTGGGTGGAAACTCTACCATGGTATATTACCAGTCTTTGGAAATCTTAGTAGGAGAAACATTGATGTCTAGTCATTATGTCCAAGGTGTAGACAACATGAAGAAACGATGATGCATGTTTTCAAGGATTGTGATTGCGTAAAGGGAGTTTGGAATGCAGCACTGGCGGATAAATGCTAGGGTAATATGAACTCTAATGTTTCGGATGATTGGCTTACAATAGCAGTATCCAATTGTGATCAAAATAGATTTGATTCAGGACTGGTAATATGCTAGGCAATCTGGCACAGTGGGAACTTACTTGTTAAGAGCAATGACATAAGAGGGCCGATTGAAACTCTGCATTTTGCAAATAATTACCTAGCAGAAATAAAAAAAACGAATGAGGAGGATAGTGTTCTTAGATCCAACGAAATGGTGAAATGGAAAGGGCCAACTTATCCCTATGTCAATTTCAACTATGATGGGGCTCTAAATGTGACAGAAATGGTTGCTGGAATAAGAATAATCATCAGAAACCATGAAGGATTTGTTTTAGGTGTAGTTTTAACAATTAAAAAAATGGTGAGTGACTTTGTTGCAACATAATGTGAAACAGCTCTCAAGGCAACAGAATTTACAAAGAGCGAGGGTTTTCAATTTATAATCTCCCTTGAGGTAGTAAATCAGCTAAATTCCAACACAAGAAGCCTATCCTCCATGGGAAATCTAATTGATGACGCTAAGATGTAAATAAGATGTTTTCAAACAATCAAAGTGGTTTATACTCAAAGAGATGCTAATGACGCGGCACACTTTGTATCTGCAAACACCCAATTTGTCTGGAAAATTTGTACATTGTTTCGAAATAAGTTTGCATTGATTTTTGATTTATTCAAGTTGGTTCGGATATTTAATTGGATTTATCGATTTATTTTAAGTACAACTAGATTTAATTTTAAGTCAATGTAAAATTGATCTGTGTCAATATTCCATACTTAGAAACATAAATGTATTACGAGGCCCAAACCAAACTTTAAGCCCAATTCCTCAAGCCCAAAATAAATATAATAAAAATGAAAAAAAATAATAATAATTTAGCCAAAAAAAATACAAATTCGTTTTTTCTTTATTTTTTCTCCTTATTTTTTCTTTATTTTTCCTTTTCTCACTTACTTTCTCCTCTATTCTAAGGGCATTTTATCAAGCATTTAATGCCCTACCACAACCCTCCCCCTGCCAAAATCGATTACCCTTTCGGCACAAAATTCGACACCAGTAGTGATTTTCAAAAGAAAAGTCTTCTTCAAATACCGAAAAATCTGAGACTAACTACCAGTTGACTTTTAAATGGAGCCTAAAAACACGGTGCGAAAGAGGCCAATTTGGGCAGCAAAAAGAACACTATCGAAATCTACTTCCTACAACCCAAATCACACAACTCCCAACGAACACCACTCACGACATTCACAAGCCTATCACTACCAATCATCCTCCCCAACTTATTTCATCACCTCCTACACAGTTCGAATTCCCCTTTTCAAACAGCCCACTACCCACCACCGAACCACTACCACATGCCCACCTTATCAACACCTATAGTACAAACAAAAAATACAATGGGAATCTCTGCAAAAAGAAATGCAAAAAAAAAAAAAAAAACCAAACACATCCGTAGGGTAAGAGAACAACAGCGCCAAAAAGCCTAAAAAAAATCAAAAACAAAAGAGAGAGAAAGCCATAAAGGTTTCAGTTTGGGGAGTTTTAAAGGATTTCGAGGTTGGATTTTTGGTGAAGAGGAAGGTCTCAGCCATGGCAGGGATATAGTTTTAAGTGATAGCCTTGTGACTGGTGGTGGAGGCCTTTTTGGAGTCTGAAACCAAAAGTTTAGGCTTGGATTCAAGGAGTTTGAACTAGATTTTGAGAAATCCAATTGGAAGAAAAAAAAAAGGAAAATGGAGGAAAGATGAGCCTTTTAATGTATTTCGAGCTCAAAATAACATCGACAAACGATGTTATGTAATGAGTCGGTTGAAGGAAGGGAAATAAGAGAAATGAAATACCAAACTAGAATAGAGAGAGAGAGTTTGAAAAAATAGAAAGAAATTGTAAATTTTCATTCTACTCCTTAATCACGTGTACAAGATGATTATATTTAATACATGTGTTGACATCATAATTTTAAAATCTATCCAATGAAAATTAAGCGCATAGTAATAAAAATCAACCAATTATTTGTATTTTATCAGCTCCCATAACTATTTTCAGCATACTCATTTCTATTGCTCCTTGTTGTGCCATTGACTCTAATATTCCATTATCCTTCCATAACTAACTTTTTCCTTCATTTCAGCATTTCCAGTCAGCTCAACTTTTTTGTCTACCTCAGCCTTTTTAGCCACCTAAGCTCCACTTTGTGACCTTGACTCCACCATGTCAATATGATCACCATGCAATTTCATCACATTACCCTCCTCTCTAATTAATCATTGTCCCCAATGATCAAATGATGGAAACTAGGACTTAAGGATTGAAAATCTTCCCAAGTAGCATTCTGTGGTCCAAGATTACACCATTCTATCAATAGTTGAGTGACAGTTTTATTGTTTTTTTTAACCACCATTTTGTTAAAAACTCCGGCTAGATAAACTAATGGCTGCCCATCTTCACCTATTTCATGAGGAGCTATCCTAGCTATAACCTTATTCCCAATTTTTTTCTTCAAAAGGCTCACGTGAAAAACTGGATGTATCTTTGAAGTCTCAAGAAGTTAAAGTTTATAAGCTTCTTTACCAATTTTGGCAACTACAGGATATGGACCATAGTATCTTGCTGAAAGCTTCAAGGTTTTTCTAAGTGCTACAGAAGTCTGCTTGTATGGCTGAAGCTTTAAATACACCTTATCCCTAACCTCAAATGCTCTTTCAGTTCTATTTCTGTTAGCATAAAACTTCATTCTATGTTGTGTCTTTTTTAATTGATCCACCAGTAGCTTGTTCAACTTCTCTCTTTCTTTTAACAGCTCCTCAACCGTTGGCACCCTAGCTTTGTTGCTAACATCCCAAGCAAACCCTGAAGGAGGATAACCATAGAGAGCTTGAAAGGGTGTCATTTTTAAAACAAAATGGTAGCTTGAATTATACCACCACTCTGTTAGAGATAACCACTGAGCCCATGTTTTTGGTCTAAAGAAACACATACAATGTAAATACTATTCTAAACACTGGTTCAACCTTTCAGATTATCCATTAGACTCAAGATGATACGCTATGCTCAAATGTATAGAAGTTTCTAACAGCTTCATTAGTTCTTGCCAAACTGAATCAACAAAAACTTTGTCTCTATCAGATATCACTGATTTAGAGGTCCCATGAAGTTTTTGAATTTGGTTAAAAGATAGTCTAGCCACATTTATAGCAGTATAGGGATGAGCTAAAGGCAAGAAATGTGCATACTTAGTGAGTTTATCAATAACAACCATAATGCAATTGAATCTTTGTGACTGAGGTAAACTTTCCACAAAATCTATAGTAATCACTTCCCAAACTTGATTAGGAATAGGTATAGGTTGTAGTAGACTTGGATAAGCAACATGTTCATCTTTGTTCCTCTAGCAGACTTTACATTGTTGAACATATTTTTGTACTTACTTTATCATTTTTGGCTAGTAAAAATAAAGCCTTAGTCTGTAGTAAGTTGCTTACACCCCAGAATGTCCACCTTGAGGAGAATCATGCAATAACTGTAGCACCTGATCACGTAGTGGTCTTTGGTTTCCTAGATACACCTTACCCTTGAACTTGAGCACTCCATTAGTGAATGAATATTGAAGACCATCACCAGGTTTAAGTGTAAGAAGAGTAATTTTTTTTGAGTCAGTGTCTGCTCCATTTTAGTAACCCATTTTGGAATAATGGTTGTGGAGTTTAAAGCCTACAAGCTTTCTCTTTCCTCATGTTGCCTTGACAAAGCATCTACCACCACATTCATCTTACCTTTCCTATACTGAATGGTATAATTCAAGCCTAATAGCTTAGTTAATCTTTTTTTTTTTGTATGGTTGTGGAAAACTTCTACTCTAACAAATATTTTAAGGACTCATGATTTGTTTTGATGATGAACGGCTCTTATTCCAGATAGTGCCTCCATTTAGTCATAGCCATTAAAATGGCCAAATACTTCTTCTCATATATGGACAAATTAGCATGTCTTGGTCCTAAAGCCTTACTTAAGTAAGCAACGAGCCTCCATTCTTGGGATAATACCGTTCCTATGCCAATCAAGCAAGCATCAATCTTTAAGAAAAATGGTTTCAAAAAATTTGGTAAAGCTAGTACTGGGGCTATACTTATGGTTTCTTTAAGTTGTTGAAAAGATGCCATTGCCTTAGGTGTCCAATTAAACCCATTTTTTTCAACATTCTGTTAAAGGCTTGCTGATAACTCTATACCCTTTGATGAATTTCCTACAATAACCAGTAAGTCCCAAAAACCCTCTCAAGGACTTCAAATTGCTAGGTAATGGCCAATTTTTCATAGATTCCACCTTCGAAGGTTTGTTGCCACTTCATCCACAAAGATAATGTGACCAAGATATTCAACCTGTTTCTAGCCAAAAAAATATTTGTTTTTCTTTGCAAATAGCTAATTACACCTTAACACTTTAAAAACAGGTTGTAAGTGTAACACATGTTCTTGCAAGGTGGTACTATAAACAAGTATGTCATAAAAGAAAACTAGCACAAATTTCCTTAAATAAGGAGAAAAAATAGCATTTATCAAGGACTGAAAAGTAGCTAGAGCATTAATAAACCCAAATGGCATTACCTTAAACTCATAATGCCTATGGTGTGTCCTAAAAGCTGTTTTTAGAATATCTTCATCTCGAACTTTAATCTGCCAATAGCCTGATCACAGATCAATTTTGGATAAGAATTTAGCTCCTCTGAGTTTATCCAACAAATCTTTTACTATTGGAATTAAAAATTTATCCTTGACTATCACTGTATTGTCACCTATAATCAACACAAAGCTTCCATGAACCATATTTTTTCTTAACTAATAGGCAAGGTGAGGCAAATGGACTCCTACTAGTTTGGATGATTGATGAGGATAGCATTTCAAAAATTTGCTTTTCAATTTTAGCTTTTTGGTAATGAAGAAACCTGTAAGGTTTGATGTTTACAGGTTGAGCTCTCTCCTTAAGAGGTATATTGTGATCATGAGACCTTTTAGGTGGAAGCTTAGTTGGCTCAACAAAAATGTCTGAATATGCAAGCAATAGTTCTTGTAATATTGGTGGAACTTTTTCATCTTCTCTACTCTTCATACTGATCATATAAAATTCCCCAATTAGTTTTTGTTCTTTGTTCACCAATTTCTATAACTTTTAACCATAAATAAGTTTAAATTATGGTTGTTTATGACTTTTTGTCAATACCACTTGTTACCCTTCCTTTTAAAATGCTATTGACAAATTATTAAAGTCAAATACTATAGGGCTATACTTTTTCATCCAGTTAACACCAAGAACCATATCACTACCCCCATTGGTAAGACTCTTAAGTTATGTGTAAACATGTGACCCTACATCACCCATGTTAACTCGTTGCACTTGGCATTATTGTAGAGTCTTTCACCATTAGCTACTGTAATGGTCAGTGGTTTAGTTTGTTCAACTTCAATGCCATCCTTAGCCTACCTTGGAGTAATAAAACTATGAGTACTACCACTGTCTATAAGGATGGTAAGTGGTTTCACTCTTATAGTTCATGTAATTTTGATGGTACTATACCTCACACTTCCTGTTATAGCATTTATGGATATATGTAGTTTTTCAGCAGTACCTAGCTCTTCTATCATTTATGGTTCTATATTCTCATCAATATTACCACAATCCTTATCTTTAGTCATCTCATCAGCTTTCATAGCATTAAGTTGTTTGAACTTACACACATGTCTAGGAGAAAATCATTCACCACATTTGAAACACAAGTTTTATGCCCTCTTTTGCTCTATCAATTGTTATTTATTGGTTATAGATGAGGCATTTTGGGTGGTTTTTAGTGTTTGGTTAGTAATTGAATGTATTGGTTTCAGGCAGGGTCCAATATTGAAAGTAATGGTGGTTTTTGGAAACTGTCTAAACTTTTTGTTTTCAAATTCAATGGACAATTCATGTAGCTTGGCCTGTCTATATGCAGCAATAAGGTTA
This sequence comes from Durio zibethinus, assembly GCF_002303985.1. The sequence continues at coordinate 22,362,517 of NW_019168159.1, forward strand.
TTAAGCTCATTTGCATTAACCCTGAGCTTTAAATCTTCTTTAAGCCCACTGATGAAGCTAGAAACAAAATATTCTTCTGTTAAATGAGGATTGAACTACAACATATAAGGTTTTAATTCCTCAAATTTCTCTTGGTATTCATCCACTGACCTTTTTTGGTTCAACTTATTAAATTCCTCCACAACATTAGAACAAGTTCTATCATAGAACCTTAGATGTAGATCACTAGTAAATTATTGCCAAGTCACCATGTTCTGTTGCATAACATAACCATCAAACCACACTTCAGCTCTTTTAATTAAATACATAGCAGCAATTTTAAGCTTTTGGTGGTCACTAATGGAGAATATAGCAAAATATTTTTGACATTTTTTAAACCACAATCTTGGATTGCTACCATTAAATATATGAAGTTCTATTTTGGGTCTTGGGGCATATACATTTCCTATAGTATTAGAGCTATTCCCAGCATCGAAATCACCCCCTCTATATTGTTCAGCACTATTTTGAAATAAATAGCTCTTATTTTCAGGCTAGTTTTTAGCTAAAATTCCAAGTTTATCACTTTTGTAAGTATATTTACTTTAATCATCTATCACAATAATCTGAACAAGGGCCTTACCTTCTTTTTTGAATTGAAACAATGGAGTAGGTTGATTGCTGGTGAAACTTTCAGCACCTCTTAACTCAAATTGACTGATTTTTGCTCCTTGTGGTGATAATAGCTTAAGGACTTGGGTAATATACCTTTGATTTAAAGCTAGCTGAGACTCAAGAATACTCCTCTGTTTAAGCACCAAATGAATACTCTTATGATTTTCAACTAGCATAGCTTTAATGGTACTCCGCTAGGCCTTCCACCATTTTGGTTTTGCTTCCATTTTTTCTTGAAAAGCCTGGACTTGTTCCTGTAACTTGTTAAGCCTAGTGCCTTTAGCCATAAATTTGAATTTGCTTTACTTACCCAGATTGGAAGCAGAAAGCTCTTATGCCAATTTGTTATGTAATGAGTTGGTTGAAGGAAGGGAAATCAGAGAAATGAAAAACCATACCAAAATAAAGAAAGAGAAAGTTTGAAAAAATAAAAAGAAATTGTAAATTTTCATTCATACTCCTCAATCGTGTGTACAAAGTGGTTATATTCAATATATGTGTTGACATTATAATTCTAAAATCTGTCCAATGAAAATTAAACACATAGTAATAGAAATCAACCAATTATTTGTATTATGTCAGCTTCCATAACCGTCTTCAACATACTCATTTGTGTTGCTCCTTGTTATGTCACTGACTCTAATGTTCCATCATCCTTTTGTAGACACCCTATTTGGTTCGGGCACAAGACCATTAGGCCTGGTCCAATAGGTTTGGGCCTAAGCCCATTGGGCCCGATTCAGGATCCAATTAGCATGCCCAATTGGCTTTTATTTTTATTTTTATTTTATTATTTTATAGTTTTTTTATCTATCTTTGAATTTTTTTAGTTGATTTATCTTTTTTTTTGGATTTATCATTAATTTAACAGATTTAATAATAAAAAATAAAAAATATATCTTTGGTCATGAATTGGTGGTTGTGGAGTTCCTGTGAGTTTTAATCTGAAGTGGGATGAGTCTTAAGTTTTTGATAATATGAAAATCCAGTTGAATGAGGATTTGTATTTGATCAGAAACTATTCTGATCTGGTCTTATAAATCATCGATCACATAAAACAGAAAAAAGAGAAATGCAGAAACATAAAGAGAAAATTAGAAGTAAAAAAGAGAATAGATAGATTAGAAACACAAGAAGCAGAAGGAAAATTTTTTTTTGAAGTTTTGTTAAAGAGAAAAATTTTTTCTGGAAATTTTTTGGAAAATTTTAAGATTCTGACGAAATTTTTCGACGTCGGTTGAATTTTTTGATGAGTTTTTCGATGCTGGTTGAACTATTCGACAGACTTCCTAGATTTTGGTTAGCTTTTCAATTTTCGGTTGCTACTTTCCAAAAATCGACGAGCTTTTCGATGAATTTTCGACGAATAACCTAGATTTCGACAAGAATTTTTAAAATCCGATTAAATTCAACAGATGCTCTTGGGTGGATAGAGAGAGAGAAAAAAACTAGAGAGAGAGGGAACAAAGGAATTCTGACAAAATAGGCTGAAACTCAGGCTTTTATAGCCTTTGTAAAATGATGTCATTTTGGGCGTTAATAAACTCAGGATCCACGCGTTTTACCAAGATCCGACCCGACTTGACTGCCAACCCGAGTTCGTTGACCTGCACCCCGGCCTTTGGCTCAACCGAGCTGAGCTGCTAAGCAGAGTTGCATATCAAGCCGTCCAGCTGCTTTTGTCTCTTAAGCCAACTGAATCCAAGCCGAGTCGAGCCGTTCCAAGGTTTTTTTATATTTTTTTATTAATTAATTAATTAATTATTATTGTTATTATTATTTCTAAATTAGAATTATTTGCTATTTCTTAATTTTTTTAATTTTAATTTATTTTATTTTTCTTTTTAATGATTTTCTTAAAATAAAATTTTCAAAAAAAATATTTTCGAGGAAAAGTTGAAAGTATCAATTTTTCTCGAAAATAAAATTTAAAAAATATTTTTAAAAGAAAGTTAAATGTATCAATTTTCTTTAATAAAAAAAAGTTTTTGAGAAAAATTGAAAGTATCAATTTTTTTGAAAATAAAAAGGTTAAAAATATATATTTTTAGGAAAAAGTTGAAAGTATAAATTTTCTTTAAAAATAAAATTACTAAAATAAAAATTTCTAAAAGTATTTTGGGGGAAAATTGAAAGTATCAATTTTTCTTGAAAATAAAATTTTTAAAATAAAAATTATCAAGAAAGGTATTTTGAGGAAAAGTTGAAAGTATTAATGTTCCTTGAAATTAAAATTGCAAAAAAAAAAAATATTTTAAGGAAAAGTTGAAAGTATCAATTTTTCTTGTACAAAAGCAATGGGTTTTTAAAAAAAATAAAAAGAAAAGGATTTGTATCAAAAGTTGAATCATTATTCCTCTTTTTTTATTTTATTTCTTTTTTTTCTTTTCTTGAAAATTTTTATTGTTAAATAATTTGACGACGGAGCCTCTGTAAGGGAAACAATAGTTTTCTTGTATACTCTTGAGATGATGGGACTTTCTTAATTTTTTGTCAAAGGCATTGGAGTCAATTAAGAATAATTTTCAATAATTAATTATTTGATAAATTTTTTAGGCTTAATTGATAACACGAAATCAAGATGGTACCATCCTTCGATGGACGTTGTGAGGGTGCTATAACCTTCCTCACACGTAACCGTACTCTCAAACTTTGTTCTTGTTAATAGACATGAACTTATTCTTTTAGGGACCCTTAAGCTTAGGTGTTCCTTGAAAGGATAGATTCCTTAGGTGGCCAATCGCACCTAAACAAATAAAAAAGATTAGTGGCAACTCCTTAAGTCAATGTCTAGCGATAGGTCCTCAAATTTAGACATTATGACAGTTTGGTGACTTTACTGGGGAGAGCCAAGAGTCAGGCAAGCAAATAAATTTATGTTATCCAAAAGCCTAATAAAATTAAATTTTTTAAAAGATTTTTATGCATTCATTTTGTTTATTTGTTTGATAATTATGTCATTCATATGCATGTGCATGACATGAGTTCTATACCCGAACTTCGTCCCTCCATAAGGGAGTAAAGTACCTATACTTTCGTGAGGTTTTAATGCTCTGCAGTGGCTAGCAAAATACTTCCACTCAAATTGAACCTTTTTCGCTTACAACCTATAATGAGTGAGGATTGGGATGCCTTACTAGTCTATGACGGACAATGATGTAAGGAGCAATTTGAGAACCTTCAGACTTTAGCCTTAAACCACATATAGTGAACTTTGGAAGTGCCTAATCCTAAGATAGAGCCCTTCCTACCCAATGATAGATATACCCTAAAGCTAGACACAAGAAGGAATAAGTTATGTTGATATAATCATTTTGATTGTTTGACTTTATGCATTTGCATTATCATGTCATACATTATTTTCATTATCATATGTAACATTCTGCATCTACCTTATTTTTATCTCATCTATAAAAATGTACATTTCATTCATGCATCGACATATCATTATATTTTTTATCAAAATTATAGTGGTTAAAGTTCAAGGATAGCTTCACCAAGCAACCTCACTCACCAGTACAACACAAGAACTCAAGCCAGACAAATAGAACAAGAAAATTCCAATCACCTCGAGGATTAGAGAAAGCTCAAGAGAAGTTAGAAAGGGAGTTGAATAAGATTTTGAAGGCTTTAAACAAGTTAAACAAAGGGAAAGGTATAGAATAAAGTACTAGCCAACAAGACCCTCAATCATAAGAAGTGGTCGATCTTTTATACCTTATGGTTTTAGGCCACATCAAGCCCAACCCGTACAAGGTCCATCACCATAGCAGTTCACCTATCCTATAAGGTACACATACCTTAAGTGCCATCAACTTTAAATCCTAGACAGTATCAGAGTTATGTAAATCCTGTCTTTATAGAAAAGACAATAGAACCAGTTTAGGTCCCTGATTTAGATGATCCAAAAGAGAATGAAAAGTTAAAATCAAAAGGGGGTAAGTCACTGAAGATTTGAAGGCTGACCAAAAGATTGGTATGCTGGAAGAGAGGCTACGAACAGTGGAAAGAGTTAGTTTTTATGGTTCAGTGGATGAGCTAAGCTTTGTTTAGTCCCGGATATTGTTATTCCTTCGAAGTTCAAAGTGCTAGAGTTTGAGAAATACGATGGTACAAAATGTCTAAAGTACTTACATTACCATGTACTGTCAAAAACTGACTGCCCATGCTAATAATGAAAAGCTATTAATGTATGTGTTCTAAGACAACCTCACGGGCTCTACTGTTAGGTGGTATGCCTAGTTGGATAGGACCCACATTTATTCTTAGAATGATATGGCCCATACCTTCATTAGTCATTATCGTCATATTATAGGCTTGGCCCCTAATTGCCTTTTTTTTTTTATAGAATATGAAGAGAAAACAATTGAATCATTCAAGAAATATGCCCAGAGATGGAGGCGCATAGCTTTTCAAGTATAGCCTCTATTAACTAAGAAAGAGACCACAGTATTGTTTGTCAACACTCTGAAATCTCTTTATTATGAAAAGATGATAAAGAATGCCGCTAAGAATTTCCTTGACATGATAATCTCAGGTGAAATCATTGAGAATGCTATTAAAAAGGGCAAGTTGAAAGGAGGGGTAACGAAAAAAATGCCTAAGAAGAAAAAGACTAAAGCTCAAGCCGTGAGATTTAGTAAACAATTTAAGGGATATCAATCCTATCCACCATAAGGTTATCCCCCATTCTATCCTGCTAGGAACAATATCTCACCTTACCCATATCAACCATATCCACAACCAACTTACCAATCAACCTTTCAAGTACCTGCATATGATTCTAGTTATATCACTACAATAGTTTCAAAGCCTAACAACCAAACGAATGGTTTAAAGAGATCTTGGGATAACCAAGAAAGAGCATAAATTGACTATCTCCTTATGACCTATACTGAGTTATTCTCAGAACTGGTCAAGAACAACTTGGTATCTTTAGTTATTCTAGAACTATTGTAGCCATTCTATCTAAAGTGGTATAATGCTAATGCGACGTGCGATTATCATAATGAGAATGTGGGTCATTCTATTGAAACTTACCCTACTTTTAAACATAAAGTGCAAAGTTTGATCCAAAAAGGCTTAGTGAGTTTCGATGAATCAAAGGGGCAATATGTCAATAAAAGTCTTTCACCTGATTGCACATGAGCATGATTTTAGAGAAAGATGTCAAAGCTAGTTAGAAGCTATGTGTCATTTTAGGATTTCTTTTAAAGTAATGTTAGGATTTTTTTTTATACAATAGGATTTCATTTGTTGTCATTTTAATAAAAGACAAGTCGATGCATTTCATTACATTTTTTCTTTCATTTAACTACTATTCCATGCTTTGTCACCTTTCATAACTTTACATTCCCATTCCAAACAATGAATGTTTAGACAATGATAGCAATAATTTTGGGATTTAATTTTGAAAATTCATTCAAATTGATTTAGAGAGATTATTTGAACAAAAGAAGCCAACTACTAGCACATATAGAATAGATATATCCTAAAGATGTAATCTTTTATAAAGATCCATGAGCTTGTTTTTGTTCAATAGATAATCTTCAAAGAAAGCATTCATATTTGAGATGAAAAATGGCCATCATTCTTTTATCATTCAAAAAATCATTCATTGCACCCCTTTGAGCTTATTATAATTTTTTTTTCTTTCTAAAGAACCCTGACCAAGGATCACCCTCCACATTGAGGGGTAATTTTTATTTTTAAAAAAAGCAAAAGATCATAAAAGGTCTCAAAGTAAAAAAAAAAAAAAAAGGAAAAAAGATGGAAAGAGAAAAAAAAGGAAAAAAAATGAATGTTACACATGATTTGGGGCAAAGTAAAGGGAATCTTTTTGTGAAGAATGAGATCGATGAAAAAGAAAAAAAATAGTGAAATAAAAAATGGGGTAAAATGTCAAGTTGTATTAAATAATAAATGATTATTTGGTTTTGAACCCTTTAAACACATGTTTTGAGCCTATTTTATCCATTTCTTTCATGACCCCTTACCATGGCCTACATTACAACTTGAAAAGTCCATTGGGATCAAGTATGAATGTTCAAATTGAATGATCATATGTTGGGCAAAAGCGTGCTCATGATGAAATGATGGAATCATGTTATATTACTCTAGAGATTGATTGGTGAAGATATATCACTAATGGATGAAAAAAGAAAAAGGAAAAAGAGAAAAAAGAGAAAAAAAATAAAAAAGACAAAAGAAAAAAGAAAAAAAAGAAAGAAAAAGAAAAAGAAAAAAAAATTAAAGAATGAAAAAAAAGATGAAAAAAAGAGAAAATGAAGACTTAAATTGAAAAATCGAAAGGGCGATTTGAGTAGAAAAACCTCTGAGTTGAAAGTTAGATAAATAATTCACATAAATGGAAGGTCAAGGTCATCTGAAGATTTTTGAAAGCAGAAAAAAAGTTTAATAAGCTCAAAATAATTTCGATAGTAAATGGAATGAGTTTTTGAAAAAGAATCCTAGATTAATGTTCAGAATTGTTTGAATATTCATTGTTTGGATATACCACTCATCCCAATGACATCCATCCAACTTGTTTCTTTCTTCATTTATTTTTTTACCAAACTCGTCTTCATTGATTACCTTTCTCCTAATTCACCCGATGTTTTTTTATTCTCGCATCTCTCGAATGAATCAAGAAAATGTATGATTGCATTATCTTTGTTATGAATTAAGATGATGATGAATGAATGATAATATGCATAAAAGATTCTTGCATTCTTTTGAAAGAAATCCAAGATGATAAGACGAAAATGATGAAGAGATGGCTAAAACTTGAAAAAAACATATGGGATGGCCAAATGATGAATAATGGTGATGGATTGGCTAACATAACTTATGAGTTATGGTCAAATGATGGAAATAGTATGGATTAAGAGATGAAATTTGTTTGTTAGTGCTAATGAGCCTATGAGTTAAGTGATGAAAAAATATGGATCGAAATCCTGTTAGCTATGATTAAGTGAGGGAAATAATATGGATAAATGGACAAAATTTGTTTTGAAATAGCTAGTGCTAAGAAGCATATGAGTGGTGATCAAATGATGAAGGAAAAAATTTGTTTTGGAATAGTTAGTGCTGAAAGGCTTATGAATTACGATCAAATAGCAGTTGACGAAACTTGTTCTAAAGTACTGAAGAGCTATAAAAGAAAGATGAGAAATTGTGGAGTCTTGAGAACCATATTACATAATTAATTAGAGTTTCATGACATTTATCTGCATTACACGCATTATGTTTGCATCATCATTTAACAATACATGCATATGATTCGATGAATATTTAAAGTTTTGTTTAGACATACATCAGTTAGTAAACATTAGAATTATGGTTTAGGACATGGCATCTACATTATTGTGTGAATCCAGATCGTTGCACTTGCTTCCTTAATCATGACGTATAAAATTTTGAGTCACTTGAAAAAGAAATTATGAATCTTTTGATAAAAATCTTGATTGCTTAAATGAGAATCTTTAAGAAATATTCAAATGAGAATCTTTGAGTCTTAAATGAGAATCTTTAAGAGATTTTTAAATGAGAACCTTTAAGACAATTTCAAATAAGAATCTTTGAGTATTAAAAATTTTTAAGACATTTTTAAATGAGAATCTTGACATTTTTAAATGAGAATCTTTAAGACATTTCCAAATGAGAATCTCTGAGCCTTAAATGAAAAGCTTTAAGACATTTTCAAATGAGAATCTTTGAGATGTGAAACTAAAAAATTGTCGAATATGAATCTTCGAACTTAAATAAGAATCTTTGAGTTTCAAATGTGAATCTTTGAGGTGTGAAACCCAAAATTTTTTGAATGTGAATCTTCAAATTCAAATGAGAATCTTTGAGTTTCAAATAAGGATCTTTGAGGTGTGAAACCCTAATGTTCGTTGGATGTGAATCTTCGAACTAGAATGAAAAATTTTAAACTTTGGATGTGAATCTTCAAAGTTAAAACTTTTTAGATGTGAATCCCAAACGTGAACCTTTGAACTTGAATTAAAAGTTTTGAACTTTTGGATAAGAATCTTCAAAATTCAAATGAGAATCTTTAAATGTTGCAAATGTGAATATTGAGATCTTGCAAATTTGAATTCTTATGAAACTGAAATTTTGAGAATCAAATTTTAGTAAATTCTTATGAAGCTGAAAGGTTCTTACGAATCTGAACCTTTAAATATTAAACTCAAATTGTGAATCTTTGAGTTTCTATTACAAAATTCCTTTAGACACGATCTATAACTTTTTTGGACATGATTGTCAAAGAGCATTTATTTTTCAAAGTTATGGTTGCCTTTATTTAAAGGAGCATTTTATTTTCCAAAGTTGTGTTGCCTTTGTTTAGAGGAGCAATTTATTTTTTAAAGTCGTTGAGCCTCTGTTTAGAGGAGTTTTGTTTACTTAAAAAAAAAAAAAGAGAAATGTCGGGTTGAGTTTTGGTGTCTACGTCTTTGCACAATTTTTGTTTCATAGAAAATGTGCAAAGAGGGGCAGTTGTAGACACCCTATTTGGTCCAGGCCCAAGGCCATTGGGCTTGGTCTAATAGGGTTTGGGCCTAAGCCTATTGGGCCTAGTTCATGACCCAATTAGCAGGCCCAATTGATTTTTATTTTTATTTTATTATTTTTTGGTTTTTTATCTATCTTTGAATTTTTTTAGTTGATTTATCTATTTTTTTGGATTTATCATTAGTTTAACATATTTAATAATAAAAAATATATCTTTGGTCGTGAATTAGTGGTTAAGAGTTCCTATGGGTTTTAATCTGAAGTGGGATGAGTCTTAAGTTTTTGATAATATGAAAATTCAGTCGAATGAGGACTTCTATCTGATCAAAAACTCTTCTGATCTGGTCCTATAAATCACTGATCACATAGAACAGAAAAAAGAAAAATGTAAAAGCACAGAGAGAAATCAGAAGCAGAAAGAGAATAGATAGATCAGAAACATAGCAAGCAGAAGGAAAAAAATTTTAAAGTTTTGTTAAAGAGAAGTAAAATTTTTCTAAAAATTGTTTAGAAACTTTTCAGATTTTAGTGAAATTTTTAGGCATCGGTTGAATTTTTCGACGATTTTTTCGATGTCGGTTGAACTTTCTGGCAGACTTCTTAGATTTCGATTAGCTTTTAAGTTTTTGGTAGCTACTTTCCAAAAATCGATGAGCTTTTCGACGAACTTCTGGGGAACAACCTAGATTTTGACAATAATTTTTAGAATTCGGTTAAATTCAACCGGTGTTCTTGGGTGGATAGAGAGGGAGAGAGAGAAAAGAAGAAGTAGAGAGAGAGGAAGCAGAGGAATTCTGGCGAAATAGGTTGAAACTCAGGGTTTTATAATGACATCGTTTTGGGCGTTAATAAACTTAGGATCCGCGCATTTTGCCAAGATTCGACCCAACCCAACCACCAACCCTAGTTCGTTGACCCGCACCCCTGCCTTTGGTTTAGTCGAGCCGAGCCACTGAGTCGAGTCGCATATCAAGGCGTCCAGCTACTTCTGTCTCTTAAGCCAGCAGAATTCAAGCCGAACCGAGCCGTTCCAAGGTTTTTTTTATATATTTATATAGTTATTTATTATTATTATTATTATTGTTGTTGTTGTTATTATTATTTCTAAATTAGAATTATTTGGTATTCCTTAATTTTTTAATTTATAATTTAATTTAATTTAATTTTTCTTTTAATGATTTTCCTAAAATAAAATTTCCAAAAAAAATATTTTTGAGAAAAAGTTAAAAGTATCAATTTTTCTTGAAAATAAAATTTTAAAAAAATATTTTTGAAGGAAAGTTGAATGTATCAATTTCTTTTAATAAAAAATAGGTTTTTGGGAGAAAGTTGAAAGTATCAATTTTTCTTGAAATTAAAATTTCAAAAAAAAACATTTTGGGGAAAAATTGAAAGTATCAATTTTTTTTGTACAAAAGCAATGAGTTTTCTTTTAAAAAAATAAAAATAAAAGGATTTGTATGAAAAGTTAAATCATTATTCCTCTTTTTTTATTTTATTTTTTTATTTCTTTTTTTAAAAATTTTTAATGTTAAATAATCCGACAACGGAGCCTCTGCAAGGGAAACAATAGTTTTCTTGTATACTCTTGAGGTGCAGGGATTTTCTTAATTTTTTGCTAAACGTATTGGAGTTAATTAAGAATAATTTTTAATAATTAATTATTTGATAAATTTTTTAGGCTTAATTGATAACACGAAATCAAGTTGGTACCATCCTTTGATAGGCATTGTGAGGGTGCTATAACCTTTCTCACACGTAACCGTACTTTCAAATCCTGTTCTGATTAATAGACCCTAACCTATTCTTTTAGAGACCTTTAAGTTTATGTGTTCTTTAAAATGATAGATTCCTTAGGTGATCAATCGCACCTAAACAAATAAAAAAAATTAGTGGCAACTCCTTAAGTCAATATTTAGTGATAGGTCATCGGAGCTAGACGTTATGTCACCTTCCATAACCAACTTCTTCTTTCATTTCAGCATTTCCAGCTAGCTCAACTCTTTTGTCTACCTCAGCCTTTTTAGCCACCTCACCTCCACCTTATGACCCTGACTCCACCATGTCAATATGATCACCATGTAATTTCATCACAAACGACTGCCAACGACTGCGACAAAGGTGGTGGCGATCGAATTTTGAGTTTTGATTCTAAGAGGTGGCCAGTTGTCGAGTGTTTTTTAGAGAGAGATTTTTTTAAGAGGTTAAAAAATTTTTAAAAAAAGTTGAATTTTAATAATTATAAAAAGAATGTCAAAATGGTGTGTTTTGGGAGAAAGGATTTGTGCACTAACCCGCTCAAACCAAACAACTAGTACACCCAATCCAAAACCTTCATCAGCTTTAGACCAAGATCGGTTCAGACTAAACTGCTCCGAACCGTAAAGAAAATGGGATTAAACCACTAGTAAACCGCTCTAAACCATAAAAAAATCGGAATGGATCACTGACCAAACCACCAACCACTCGGCTTGATTGGACCGTTGGTTGGACAATCTTGTTAATCTGTGTTGACTGATTGTTTTAGGTAATCTTTTATTTTTTTTATTTATATTTATATAGTTATTTAATGTGTGGATATTTTAAAATTTATATTTATATTGTTATTTATTTATATGTTTAAAATTTAAATTTATTTGAGTAGGTTGATATTTATTTTAAATAATAAACAAATATAATTAAATAAATTAAATAAATAAAATGTTTTGTAAAATAATATAACTTTATCATAAAATTTAATAAATTTTCAAAAAAAAAATAATAGTAAAAATACAAAATAATAATAAAAATATTTTTAAATAATAAAATTTCAAATGGTTATGAATGTGAGATTGATAAATCAATTTTTTTAAAATTTTATCAAAATGATGATAAATTTAAAATAATAAAATAATAAAAATCTTTTTAAATTTTATTAGAATGATGGTGAATTTTTAAAAAAAATCAATAAATTTTAAACCAAAAATGAAATAGAATAACAAAAATTAAGTTTAATATTTTATGACTCTCCTCTTATTTGAAGTCAAATATAAACCTCAATCAATTGGATTTAAAAAAAAAAAAAAAAACTTATGAACAAGTGATTTTCTTAAGAATTTGTAAAAAAAAAAATCCAAATTATATCAGATGGATAATTTATAAAAATTAAAAAATAAAACCAATTTTATATCTTTTTTTCATAAAATCTAAAATTTTCAAATTATTTTAAAAATCACAAATAAGTGATTTTCATAAGCAATTTTAAAAAATAAATATTTTTAAATTTTATCAAAATGATAAAAATTTAAATACATTTATAACAAAATGAAAAAGAATTAACTAAATTGTAAAAGCATCGTTTAAATGAAATCATAAAATTAAATAAATCGACAAGGAAACTCCTTCAAAGAAATGAATGAATATTTTAATACTCTTGAAATGTTTTAAATTTTTTTTAGAAGTTTTATCAAAACGATGAAAAAATTTAACGAACATTTTTAATATTCTAAATAATTAAATTTAATTAAAAATAAAAATATTTAATTAAGAACATTTTAAAATAACACAATATTAATTGATAATATTTTTAAAGGACACTACAAAGGTGCTACTTTTTTACTGCAATTGTACTTCCAAAGTTAACACTGTAACGTGGACCAAAATCCATTTTTTTTTTTAAAGAAATTTTAAACAAATTTAGAATTTTTTTAAAGAGATAAATCTAATCTGATGATTAATTGTACTTAATCTAAAAATTTAATAACAACCTTTTTTTCAACATCTAACAATCCAAACTGTCCGAACCGATACGTTCTGAAACTTGGAAAACATGCACTCACACATAGATCAAGTAGTTATTGGATAGAGGAAGTGTCCATCTATTATTCAAAATGTTGCCGCAGGAGACGTAATGATCTCTTAAAATTAATGAAGTTTTTTGTTTTTTTTTTTTTTGTCAAAATAAAAATCTCCCAAAAGAAAAACAAAATGATGAAAATTCCTCAAATGCCATTCGAATGTGCAATCGGTTCTGCAGCATCTTATTTCATCCAATCAAGCTCTCTAATTTTAATTTTGCTTCAATTAAATAGAATTTTAACACTTTAACATATTGCGTGTTTCTATGATCCATCTCGCAAATACAAAATTACTATTATTAAAATTGCAAGTAATTAAAATATTTGACCATCGTATAAGTAAAATTAGATACGTCAATAGGTAGAACAAATTATCTTCACCATCCCGCGTCAATCACATGTTATGATTTTGATGCTCGACAACAGATAACAAAAAAAAATTATTTATCACTGACACCCAACCCAAGTTGTCTATAATTCATATTTTTATATAATATTTTATTTTAATATAAAATTACATCTAAATTAATGTTTCTAATTAACTAATATTGATAATAAATTTATTAGTTTAATATTTATTTAAAAATATAATATTAAATAAAAATATAATATTTTTATATGTATCTTGAGATCAGACTATCTAAACTTTTACCTTTAACTTTTTTAAATTACAAAATAAGACTTGATTTTTAATTTTATATAAAAAATTATATTTTAAAAATAAAAAATTACAAATACTAAAATTTTAATCTAAACTTATTAAATGCACTTATTTTTTACACCAGCAGTACGTGCATTCAGCAAGCAACCTTTTCACAACGCAAATCTTCAAGTTCAATGTTCACATCACGGGGATTAACAATATAAGCAGCAGATTCCAAAATTTTCCTAAACACACTTAAAGGAATAAGATTCGACTATAACATTATCGAACCCACAAAGTAGCTTTAGCGCACAAGTTCAGCTTTAAGAATAGCATCTCATTCCCTCGCTTGCTAGTCCTTGACAAGAACCCTAATTAATAACCATTTTCCACGGCTCGAGGTAGCCATCTGCGGACTGCTCAGAAGCACAGCACATTCAACTTTACATCAACCAGGCCGAGGAGTGAAGAAGACAGGTAAATATATATTACATGTATTAATTTCACTGCGCCATCCAATTAATTAAGTTTTTTTTTTTTAGAATAAAAGAAAGAAAAACCTTAATTAAGTTTGATCAATAGGAGAGGTGAATAAATTATGAAAGCAGCTGAGTATAACTCCTTGGTTTAGGAATTTGGACTTTGGAGTAGACTTTCACATGTCTTTCTTTATTTATTGTATTTAATTTTAGGTTAAAATATTAAAAAATCTTTGAAATGTTTTATTTTTAAAATAAATTTTTTTATTTTTATTATATTTAAATATATTTTTATTTTAATTTGTATTTAAATAAGTTCTTATTTCAAATAAAATATTGATTTATATTAAGGATTTATTTAAATAGATATTAAAAGTGAAGAATTTATTTAAATACAAATTAAAAGTTAAGAGTTTATTTGAGTGTAAATTAAAGATTAAGAATTTATTTAAATGTAATAAAAATATAAAGATTCATTTAAATAAAGTAATAAACTTCAAATTTTTTTTTTATTATAGCTTTTAGTTTTTTATGGCACTAATGTATTCTTAAAAAATCTTAAGATTATGTATGTTTTGGTTTTTTTTTTTTTTTTTTGCCAAAATAAGATTTTGTTTGTTTGGAAATTTTATTTTTTTAATAAAAATGGAAGCAATTATCAGATTAATAAAAAGATATAATTTTGTGAATAAGTCTTTTGAGATAAAAACTTAAATGATATTTTTTGGATCAAGTTTGTAAAATTTTTTAATATAAACGATTCAATTAAAATTTTAATAAAAAGTTCAAACTAATAGATCAATAGAATTTAAGGAGAAAGTTAATAATATATAAAAAATTATTAAAAATTTCATTTATAATACTTTATTTTTAATATATAATTACATTTCCAATTAATTAATATTGATAATAAATTTTATTAATTTAATAATCGATATATAAATGTAATATTAAATTAAAAAATAATATTTTTATATGTATCTCGAGACCAGAATATCTAAACTTGACCTTAACTTTACTGGATGGCAAAATCAGACTCGATTTTTAATTTTTATATAAAAGTTATATTTTAAAAATAAATAATTACAAATATTAAAATTTAAACTTAAACTTACTAAATCTCAGTCTCTTTAAAATTAAAAAAAAACAACATTTTATAATCTAAGTGATGGATAAAGTGATAAAGAAATTGAATCATAACATTTAATGAAATATGATTAAAAAGGGAAAAAATATTTTGAGTTATATGAAAATTTTAATTTTGGGTTGGAAAGGAGTTAGTATTTAAAAAAAAAAGGTGAGAGTGATATTTTCAGTAAATTATTATGATTTTAGGATAAATTGATTTCACCTATACATTTAATGTTTAAAATATATAAATAGTAAAAAATGTAAGGTAAATAAATATTTAAAAGGAAATTAATGTAATTAATTCAGTAAATAATGAATGCTTTGACACCAATTTGCATTTTGTAATGGATTTTTGAACAATTTTGTGGACTAAAACATAAAAATTAGAGCAACTAAGAAATTATCAAAATTAAAAAGAAAATATGATAAAAAAATTTTAATTATATATTTTGGGTTGTAAAATTATGTGTACTATTTGGGTTGAAGAAATCCAAAAATAAGTGTGAATACAATGTGAATCCATATTCTTCTATTTCACTTGCATTTCTAGTTACATCTTCCAATCCTAAAAAGATAATTACAATGACAATATCTATAATTGCATAATATAAAAATCGTTGTTATGTAAAATAAAATTCAATTAAAAATTGAAAAAATTAATTAAAAGCAACGATTATAAATTTAAAAATACTATTAACAAATTTATACAATTAGATAATGTTATGTTTAAAATATCATAATAAAAGTACTTTTAATTAGTTACAACATTGTTTGTATTTTATTTTTTGTAATAAATAATTAAACAAAAATATGTTTGTATTTTGATTTTGTAATAAAGAGTAGAAGAAAAATATTACATATTTAAAACTTATTCATATCATCTCCGAACATACTCGTGTAAAAAATAAACTTAATGAAATTTAATAAAGAACTACAATAGCACAAAAAATCAATTAATTATTTATTCAAGTTACCAAGACAACCATTCTAAATCAAAAAACAATGTTGCAAATCAATTGAAGCTCACAAAAAAAAAAAAAAAGAAAACTACAATCAAATTGAAAATGAAATATAACAACTCATTTGTAACACAAAAACTATTAAAAAAAATAATCAGTCAAATATTTTTGAATGATGCCCTAAATTTGAAAAAAATGCCAAACTAACAGGATCCTAGATAATTCTTTTGTAGTTATTGAATCTTCCTTTAATATCCTTCTCAATTTATTTTGAAACTTTATGAGCAGAGTGATTTTTACGCGAATCAAATCTAACTATAAAATATCACTGTACTTCTAATCAAAATAAATAATTACTTCTTTGAACTTTACGATAGCCTAAAATTTTCTTAACATTAACTCTTTATATACTTTGACTAAAACCATTTGTATACAAAATCAAATTGTTATAAATTTTTATATGAAGCAGATATTGTATTTCATAATATAAAAAATAATACATACACCGAATTGCTAAAAATTCCTAAAAAGTTATACATGGATCCCAAAAAAATTAAGCAAATGCAAAGATAATCTCATCATATAGCTTATTTTAACATAAAATCAAGCATGATTGTAGACAGTTTAAAGTTATTTAAAGCCTTTTGACAAATATGGAAAGAAAATATTGTCATTTAATATAATTTAAGTTAAAATCTTAATTTTAAAAGATTGTAAAAGGTCACATAAATGTAAAAAGGTAAGCAATTAAATTAAAAATTTAAAAGAAAATAAATTTAATTTAATTTAAATAAAATTAAATAAAAAAATTAAATGCAAGGCACATGGCTATTTTTCAAAATCATATACATATTAATTATATAAGCTATCCATATTAAATAATTTCTTTTTTTTGCCAAAAATTTTGACTTTTATATATTTATATAAGATAAATTGTTATTTCAAATAAAATATTGATTTATGTTAAGAAATTACTTAGGTACAAATTAAAACTTAAAAGACTATTTAGATAAAAATTAAAAGTTAAGGTTTAAGTCCAAATTAAAGATTAAAAAACTTAATTGAATACAATAAAAATATAAAGACTCCTCTAAATAAAGTGATAAAATTTAAGTACTTTTTTATTACTTTAGCTCTTAGTTTTTTTATGGCATTGATGTATTCTAAAACAAATCCTAAGATTTTGTCTGTTTTGTTTTTTTTTTTTTTTTTTTTTTTGCTAAAATAAGATTCTGTTGTATAGAAATTTTTTTTAATAAAAAATGGAAGCAATTTTCAAATTAATAAAATGATTTGTGAATAAGTCTTTTTAAGGGAAAATTTTAAATGAAGTTTATTAACTGAGGTTCGTGAAAATTTTAATAAAAAATTCAAACCATTAGATTGATAAAATTCAATGAAAAAATTAATAATACATAAAAGAAATTATTGAAAATTTCATTTATAATTCAAATTTGATTAATATTTATTTAATGATAAAAATTTATCAATATTTTTACTAAAAATAATTATCTAAAAAATATATCAAAAGTTTTTAAAATTTTACACAATTAATCTATGTAACAATATTTTTTAATCTATCAATTTAAATTTTTATTTAATAATTTTTAGTTGAGAAATTTACAAACTTTACGTAAATAATTTTATTTAAATCTTTTCCCTTTTTTATGTATATAATATAATAATTGATATTTATGTATATTATATTTTTCTTTGATTTTAGTAAGAGAACTCTTTTTTTTTTTTTAAATGAGGATTCGAATTTAATTTTTACAAGTAGAAAATAGATTTACTTATCATTAGATCAAATACTTGAATATTGAAAAAAACATTATCTCCTTTTTTCAGTTTTTACTTTTTTTTTTTTTTTGGAACTTGGAGCATTGATTTTCTTTTTCTTTGTTCACAAAATCACATTTATCATTTTAAAAATTTTAAAAATAAGTTAACATTTTGTTTATCCAATTTTAGTATTTATTATCTTTTTTTTAGCATTATATTATGACTGGAAAAAGCTTAGTTTAAAAAAAATATATGTTTGAAAAATACAGTAAAAAATTTCTATGAAAATCTATTGTTTAAGAATTTTAAGTGTTTGGGATTGCTATGAAAAAATTAAAATATCTAAAAATGACATGATATTGAAAAGAAAAAATAAATTACTTTTGTCAAAAATAAATAATGAAGTAAAGATTTGGTTATTTTACCTCTAAATCATAAATTTCAAACCCAAAAAATATTTTAACTTAAATTATAATATATTTAATATTATTTTTACATTTAAAAACTCCATTTTGAAATCCAAACGTAATACTAAACAATACCATAGCCTCTTATATCAACCCCTATTCACATGAACATTTGATCCAACTATTAGGATAACATAGGCGAAATAATTTATTAAAAAAAAAACAATGGAGTTGACTAAACTTTGGCATGCTTGTAGACACCGATTTGTGTCTAAGGTTAATAAGATCAATTTTATATTTTTTATTATTATTACTAGTATTATAGGATAGTATATCATTATTTTTATATTATTATATTATTATTATATTATAGTTATTATAGCTATTATTATTATTATACTATATTATATTATTATTATAGTTATTATAGTTATTATAGTTATTATAATAATAATAATTATTATTATTATTATTTTATTTTATTTTTTCTTTCATTTCTTGTTTTGATTCTAGCATGAATTCTAGAAACTGAAATTCGATCAAGAGAATTCAACAAAGTCAAAGATTTTATTACATAATTAGGGGTTACAGACCTAATCCAAAAAATTAGCAAAGAACCTAGACCTAATTTGAGGTTTGGGTAGAATTCAATCTTAGGATTCAAGCTTATGATTGATTTTGTCCATTTCCTAAAATCTATCATAAGGGGGCTTATAAATTGAACACAGTGACAGAACAACACACATAGGATGTTATTGGGGGATACACGGTGAATTAGGTAATTTTTGGTTTTGGAAAATTGCTTGGGCAATAAAGGGTTTTTTTGGGATTTTGATTTTAGGAATCTTAGGTTTGATTTGAAGTTTATGGGTTTGATTTGGGTTTTTAGGGCTTGATTTAAGTTTTTGGAGAATTTTTGAAGAAATCTAGGCAAATCAGGGAAATTTTGAGAATTTACTAAAAAAAATTCTAGGTTTGGATGAATTTTTCAATAGAGAACGAATTTTTTGATTGAATTTTTGGTGATGTTTGAATTTTTCAGTGGGATTCCTATAAGTTTTTCAGAAACTAGTGGGTTTTTCAATTTTTGGTTGAATTTTTTGACGATATTCCCAGAAACCGATGGGATTTTCAACTTTTGGTTGAATTTATCGATAAATTTTTGGGGAATTTTAGAGAGAGGTAAGAGGATTTGGGTTGTAGAGAAAGAGAGCAGAGGGGATTTTGAGAAAAAAATGTTGGATAGTGCCTTTTATAGCAACCCAAAATGGTGTCGTTTTGGCAACACCCAGATCCACGTTCTAACCTGCTGACCCATGCGTCAACCCACACTCTAACCCTACTTGATCGCAATGTTTTCCTTTTTTTCATTTTATTTATTTTATTTTTTAATTTTATTTTATTTTTTAGCTCATTTTATTTTTACTTTTTTATGGTTTTATTTTTGAGAATTTTGTAAAAATTTATTTCTTTTTTTTTTTTTAAATAAATAGGTTTTTAAAAAATAATTATATAAAAAAACCTTTTCAAATAAGTCAAAAAAAATCTTTTCAAATAAGTCTTCAAAATAATAATAAAAAACAAAAAAAATTACTTTAAGTTTTGAAAAAATATTTATAAAAACAAAAAATCCTTTTAATAAAAAAAATCTTTTTCAAATAAAAATCCCTACAAAATAAATTCATGAATTCTACCAAACTATTGGAGAATTTTTATGGATTTAACTTTTAAAATGAAATCTACTAAACTATTGAAAAATTTCATAAATTAGTTTTCAAAAAAAATAAAAAAATAATTTTTATCCTCTGAACTATTGGAGGTTATTTCCTAAATTAAGTCATACTAAATTATTTGGAGACTTAATGAATTTTCTCAAAAAGAATAAATTTTTATAAATATTTTAATAATAAAATCTCACCAAACTATTGGGAGATCTACTTTAAGATAAATCTTACTAAACTATTAGAAGACTTTAC
The DNA here is from genome assembly GCF_002303985.1 of Durio zibethinus. The sequence goes on from NW_019168159.1 coordinate 22,382,901, forward strand.
TAATTTTTTAAAATAAAACACTATAATAAATCTAGCGATGGAGCCTCTTTAGAGTGAGACACTAGTCCTCATAAATACTTTTGAGGTGAGAGAATTGTCTTAAATTGCTACCAAATTATTGAGATAATTTTAAGACTAATTTTCAATATTTAATATTTTGGTAAATTATAAACATTTTTTTAAGGCTTGGATAATTTGGAATCAAACTGGTACCATCCTTGAGATAGGCGCTATGAAGGTGCTACAACCTTTTTCACACTTTAAAACTAAACTCTGGTTTCATATATCAAGATCTACTATTTAAAGAAACCTAAGTTAGTATCGATGCTTTTTTTTAAACATGACAGATTCAATCAGGTGACCAATCACACCTAAATAAAAAAAAATTGGTGACGACTTCTCTTATTAATGTCTAACGGTAGGTCCTTGGATCTTTAAGCATTGACAGTTTGACAACTTCGCTGGGGACATTGAAAGTTAGGCCAGTAAATAATTTCTTATTATCTAAGCCTTGCTTAATAAATTTGAGATTGTTTTCTTTCTTTCCCATTTCTTTCTTTCCATTTTTTTATATTCTGTTAGTTATTCACTTGTATATATTTATCATTTATTTGCATGTGCATAACATAAGGTCTTTACCCGAGCTCTACTTTTAGGAGAGAGTGAAGTACCTATGCCTTCATGAGATTTTATATCTCCGTATAGGCCTACAAAACACTCTCACTCAGATGAATCTTTTTTGCTTGTAGCCTATGATAGGTAAAGATCAGAGTGTCTTACTAGTTTATGATGGACAATGATGTAAGGAAACAATTTATGAACTTTTTAGAAGTAATCCAAATTACATATAATTAACTTTAAGAGCTTAACCATAGATAGAGCTATGTCTATCCACCCCTCATAATTAACCCAAAATCTAAGATCATGTTGTTATTTTACTTACTTATATGATGTTTATTCTTTTATTTTTTATATGACTAATCGATTTTTATTTTTTTTTATTTCCTTTCTTCTTGTGCATATTTGTAAATATACATGCAGATCACATATTATGCTTATTAACTTTTTTATTGTGTATGCATTTCATCGCTACATTCATTTTCATGTATAATCTGATAGGTTGATAAACATCATTCTAAATTTGCATCATAATTGTGGGAAATCAAGGTTCAAAGATAGCTCAACACTTTAGGTTAGAGCCAAAAAGATGGAGCAAGATAATGCAAGTCATTTTGAAAGGATAGAAAAGGCCTAAAAGATACATGAAGGAAAATTGAGTAAAATTTTGAAAGCTCTAGAAAAAAAATAGAGAAAATGCAATAAAGGAAGATACCTCACCTGAAGCTACTAAATCAACATATCCTTCAGGTTTCGTTCCACATCATACTCAAACCACCTCAATTTTTCAACCATAACAGGCAACCATTCCAAATTGGAACTACCCGGAAATGATTTATGCACTTGGTCATAAAAATGTCCAGAGTTATAATAATTCTATTTTCACTAAAAAGGCAGTCAAGCCCATTCAATTCCCTACTCTAGATGTGACAAAAGAGAAAAAAAGTTACATTTAGCTGCGCCCTTAAAAAATTCTAAGACTAACCAAGCTAGAAGCATGATTGAGGAAAGATTAAAGGCTGTAGAAGGCATTGATTTCCATGGATCCGTGGATACTGTCAACTTTTTTATTGTTTCAGATGTGATGATTCTTCTAAAATTCAAAGTACCAGAATTTGAAAAGTATGATAGTACTAAATGCCCAATTACACATATTACAATGTACTATCGTAAAATGGTAGCTCATGTCAATAATGAGAAATTGCTCATACATGTGTTCCAGGATAGCTTAATCAGATCTACTGCAATATGGTATGTTTAGTTGAACAAAACTAGCATAAAATCATAGAAAGATTTAACTCGATCATTAATCAACCAATACCGTCATATTATAAACATGACTCCTGATCATTTCTCATTACAAAGGATGAAGAAGAAAGCATCCGAGTCTTTCAAGGAGTATGCCCAACAGTGACAGGATGTTGCTACTCAAGTACAATCTCTTTTAACAAAAAAAATGTAAGCACTCCCAAATCGTCATACTATGAGAAAATGATAGAAAATGTGACTAAAAATTTTGCTGACATAGTGATTTCAGGAGAGATCATTGAAAATGCAATCAAGAGTCATAAATTGAAAGGAAGGGAATCATCTGTAGCTAAAAAATGCCCAAGAAAAAAAAAAGTGAGACTCAAGCTGTGAGTTTCAATAGACAGTAATCCAAAAACTATCTTTACCCTAATCTATCCTACATATCATTCTCCTGCAAGTCATGTTTCTACTGTGGTGTTCCAATCAACTCCATGACTTTCTTATCCATCCATACCTAGGCCTTCTATTCATTCAATTACCTCAACAAGTGATGTGCGAGAACCACAAAATAAAAAAAAAAACCTACATTTGACCTTATCCCTATGAGTTACATAGATTTGTATCAAGAACTTTACAAGAATCATTTGATTGCTTCCATTTCTACAAAGTAACTCAAACCTCCTTATCCTAAATGGTATAACACCACTGCCTACTATAAATACCATTTTAGGGTGATAGGTCATTCCATCAAAAATTATATCCCTTTGAAGCATATGGTGTAAAGTCTGATAAAAAAAGGTTGATAAATTTGATATTGGTGGAAACATGGCATCCAATGTCAGCAATGACCCATTGCCCTAATTATCTAAGGGCATAAATTTTAAGGAGGTTGATTGAAACTACTTATCATCTTGGACTTCTTGAGAATTTGGATCTTTTATGTACTTGAAGTTTACTTATTTTTTGTTATTTTAATAAAGTGACATGTTTGATGCATTTTTATGATATTTCTCTTTTGTGTGAATAGTCATTATTTATTTTTACCTTTTTATACATTTTCCTATATCCATTTTTTTTATTTCGAATAATGAAGGTTCAAACAATCAAAATGATAATTTAGGATTCAATACCTTTCATAATGGTTTGATTGATAAATTTGAGATTGTTGGTTCATTGAGACTACTAAAAAGGAGATAACTCTAGTGAAAGTTTGGCTTATTGAAGGTGAAAATAATGTGACACATGATCTTTATGATTGTTCACTCACAAGCTTGCTTTTAGTTAATAAATATTCTTCATTGAGAGTATTCATGTTTGAAATAAGAAATGATCATCTTTTTTCTATCTTTTTAAAAAAAATATACCTTGCTACCCCATTTGAGCCTGTTGAAATTTTTTTTAAAGAACCTTAACTAAGAATACCCCCATATTGGAGGGCAAAGTTTGAGAAATTTGTTCATCTTTAAGGGTAAAGCCCTTTTGTGCTTAAGTTTTCTTTACAAATGAAAAAAAAAAAAAAAAAAAGAACAATTAATGGGGTAAAATATCAATGTGCTCCACCAAAAAAAAAATGAAAGAGAAATTGATAGAGCAAAATGTCAATATACTTTCCGCCAAGAAAGAAAAGAAAAATAAAAAAATGGGGCAAAATGTTAAAATTCTTTATATGAAGAAATGATCCTTGGTTTGATTATCCTACAAATATAATTTGGGCTATTTTATCCTTCTTGGCACCTTTATCCTAGCCTACGTTACATTTTTTAAAAGCCTATTTGGATTAAATATGAATACTTGATTTGAATAATCATGAGCTAAATTGGGGCAAGTTTGCCATTGGATTGTTTAAAGCTTTGATATAAAGGTTATTGATGAATATATGAGAAAGGGAATAAAATGATGAGAAAAAGACGTGCGAAGAAGAAAAAAAAAAGAAAAGTAAGAAAAAGGGCAAAAAATTGTAAAAAAATGGAAAAAAGAAGAAGAAAGAAATTAAAAAAATGAGGTAAAATGGGATATTTAGATTGAAAACCCGAAAAGGTGATTTAAGTAAAGATGAAAACTTAGAAGCACAGCTCAATGTGAAGGTCCCAAGAATGAGAATGATATTGATGGAATATGTTTTGAAAGAAAATTCTAAATTTGAGTTCAAAATTGTTTGAGCAATCATTACTTTGGTTGTTAATGTCTTATTCGAATAAATCATGGCATTTTGCCTTTATTCACCATTGAGTTGTTCTTGACCCTATCTTTTATTCTTTCGATAATAAAAATCTATTTTTTTTACCTTTCACTAAATGAACATTCCCTGAATGAACCGAGAAAATATATCATGTCTGTTACTATTTTGACTAATGGCAAATAAATGAATGACATGTTTCATAAAAATTTTTCCATTCTTTTAAAAGAAGTCTAAGATAAGATAAATGAAAGAAGCATGAGAAAATTATTTACAATGAGACAAACAAGATGATTTGATGATGAATTCAATGATAGATTGGTTGACATGACTTGTGAGTTATAACCAGATAAGAAGAATGAGATAAGATAAATGAAAGAAACATGAGAAAATGATTTACAATGAGACAAACAAGATGATTTGGTGATGAATTCAGTGATAGATTGGTTGACACGACTTGTGAGTTATGACCAGATAAGAAGAATGACATGGATTAGTTGATAAAATTTGCTCTAAGACTATTGATACTAAGAAGCTAAAAAAGACTGGGAAAATTTTGAGAATCTTGTCACCATAATTGAATTGTCATGACATTAACACTGTATACATTACACTTACATCCTAGATAAGACATGCATCATTGCAATATCATCATCATTTATTCAATCTCGGTTCAGTCCAAATCATTTTTTATGACTCGTGATTTCATCTTGCTCATTCACATTCGATCTCGCTTCAGTCTTGGTCACTTCATTTTTTGACTCGTGATTTCACCTTGATTGCCTGATCTTGGCTTAGTCCACATTATTTCTTATGACTTATGATTTTATCCTGGTCATTTATTTTCGACCTCGACTTGGTATTTGCTGCTTCATTTTTTATTCATGGTTTCGTCTCAATCACCCAATCTTGGCTCAATCTAGATCATTTTTTATGACTCGTGATTTCATCTCAGTCATTTATTTTTTATCTCAACTTAGTTCTGGTTGCTTTATTTTTTACTCATGATTTCATTTCGATAACCTAATCTTGGCTCAATCCAGATTATTTCTTATAACTCATGGTTTTATCCCCAATCATTTATTTTTAACATTAACTTGATCCTGGTTGATTTTTGACTCATGGTTTCATTTTGATTATCCAATCTTGGCTTAGTCTTGATCATTTCTTATAACTTATGGTTTCATTTAGGTCATTTATTTTTAATTTCAACTCGGTCTTAGTCACTTTATCTTTAAACTCGTCGTTTCATCTTGGTCATTTGATTTCAATTTTATTCAGATCATTTTTTTGACTCGTGGTTCCATCTCAATCAGCCAATTTTGACATCGACTCAGTCTTGGTTACTTCATTTTTGAATCATGGTTTTATCTTGGTCATTCCATTTTGGCTAAATCTAGATCATTTCTTATAGTTCATGATTTTGTCTTGATCGTTTATTTTCAATCTCAACTCGATCCTGACCATTTTATTTTTGACTCATGGTTTCATCTCGGTCACCTGATCTTGGCTCAATTTAGATAATTTCTTATGACTGTGGTTTTATCCCGATAATTTATTTTTATCTCGACTCGATCTTGATCACTTTACTTTAGACTCGAGGTTTCATCTCGATCATTCGATCTCAATTTCATCCAGATCATTTTTTTAACTCGTGGTTTCATCCCGATCAACCATATTTGATCTCAACTCGATCCTGGTCGCTTTATCTTTAAACTCACAATTTCGCCCTGGTTATTCAATCTTGGTTCTATCCAGATCATTTTTCTGACTCACGGTTCCATCCTGGTCAACCTCCTTTGACCTCGACTCAGTCCTAGTTGCTTTATCTTTTTTATTTGTAGTTTTATCCTGATCATTTTATCTCAGTTTTGTCCAGATCCTTTTTTCAACTTGTGGCTTAGCCTTGGTTATTTCTATTTATTGAGTTGACTCTTGAAATAGAGGGGGTGTCTAAGTCTTTATATCATCCTTATTGATGGAGATGTGCAAAAAGGAGTAGTTGTAAACACCCATATGTATCCGGAGTCAATCGGATCAATTTTATTTTTTCTATTATTATTACTAGTATTATAGTATAATATATCACTATTATTATATTATTATATCTATTATTATTATTATACTATATATATTATATTATTATTATAGTTATTATAGTTGTTATTGTTATTATTATTATTATTATTATTTTATTTTTTTCTTTCCTTTCTTGTTTTGATTTTGGCGTGAATTCTAAAATCTGAAATCCGATCAAGAGAATTCAACAAAGTCAAAGGTTCTATTGCATAATTGGGGGTTACGGACCAAATCCAAAAAATTAGCAAAGAACGTAGACCTTATCCAATCCTAAGATTCAAGCCTGAGATTGATTCTGTCCGTTTCCTAATATATATCCTAAAGAGGCTTATAAATTGAACACAGCAACAAAACAACGCACATAGAATGAGTTTGGGGGATACACACAGAATGAATTGGAAATTTTTGGTTTTGAAAAATTGCTTGGGCAATAAAAGGTTTTTTTGGGATTTTGATTTTGGAAATCTTAGGTTTGATTTGAAGTTTTTAGGTTAGATTTGGATTTCTGGGCTTGATTTAAGTTTATGGAGAATTTTTGAAGAAATCTAGGCAAATTTGAGAAAATTTATGATGTTTTTGGAAAAATTTGGGTTTGGATGAATTTTCTGGTGAGAATGAATTTTTTGATTAAATTTTTCGACGGGGTTTGAATTTTTTGGTGGGATTCTAGATAGTTTTCCAAAAACAGATGAGTTTTTCAGTTTTTGGTTGAATTTTTTGACTACATTCCCAAAAACCGATGGGATTTCTACTTTTCAGTTGAATTTTTCGGTGGATTCATAGGAAATTTTAGAGAGAGGTAAAAGGATTTGGCTTGTAGAGAGAGAGAGATTAGGGATTCTGAGAAAAAAAAATGTTGAGTAATGCCTTTTATAGCAACCCAAAATGGTGTTGTTTTGGCACATTCATATCCACGCTCTAACCCACTAACCCGGGCCCCAACCCGACCCAATCACAAGGTTTCTTTTTTTCATTTTGTTTTTATTTTTTATTTTTATTTTTATTTTATTTTTTAGCTCATTTTATTTTTAGTTTTTTTATGGTTTTATTCTTGAGAAACTTTGTAAAATTTTTTTATTTTATTTTTGAAAATAAATAGGTTTAAAAAAACAATTTTATATATAAAAAAAACCTTTTCAATAAGTAAAAAATAAATCTTTTCAAATAAGTCTTCAAAATAATAATTAAAAAAATCACTTTAAGTTTTCAAAAAATATTTATAGAAACAAAAAAAAAATCCTTTCAATAAAAAAATCTTTTTCAAATAAAAATTCCTACAAAATAAATTCATGAATTCTACCAAACTATTGGAGAATTTTCATGTATTTAATTTTTAAAATGAAATCCACCAAACTATTGAAAAATTTCATAAATTGGTTTAAAAAAAATTTATCCTCTAAACTATTGGAGGATTGCTTCTTGAATTAAGTCATACTAAATTATTAAGAGACTTAATGAATTTTCTTAAAAAGAATAAATTTTTATAAATCTTTTTACAATAAAATTTTACTAAACTACTAGGAGATCTACTTCATGGTAAGTCCTACCAAACTATTGGAAAACTTTACTAATTTTTTAGAATAAAACACTTTAATAAATCCGGTGACAGACTCTCTTCAAAGTGAGATACTAGTCCTCATGAATACTCCTAAGGTGAGAGAATTATCTTAAATTGCTACTAAATTATTGGGATAATTTTAAGACTAATTTTTAATATTTAAGATTTTGGTAAATTATAAACATTTTTTTAAGGCTTTGATAATTTAGAATCAAATTGGTACCATCTTTAAAATGGGCGTCGCGAGGATGCTACAACTTTTTTTGATGATTTTCTTGAATTAAGATACCTTTTCTACTAATTAATAACCTTAACAATTCTCTTCAGGCACACATTATTGAGACCCTTTCTTTGGTTGTTTATTTTATATGTTATTCTACATCTATTTTAAATTAAATTAAAGTTTTTGATAAATTAAAATTATCTTTTAATAGTCACCATTTAATCTACATAAATAAATAGTAAAAATTATATTATGCAAAAATATTATTTATTAATTAAAAGAGTACCAAAAAATTTAACAATCAGTAATTAAAACAAATAGTAATAGACAAAGGATCATGGTTAAAGCCAACCTAAATGATTCACATCAATATAATATTATAGAACATAGAATAGGCTAAAATTCTATGGGTTGAATGCTTAATTTAGAATTAAACATTTAGGTCATATTTGATATATAAAATTGTGATAAGATAAAATAAAATAATATTATAAATATGATTGATTAAATAATATCATCCTATTTTAGCATCTGCAAGGATTAAATTATAATAATTTATTTATTGATCAAAATTATCTTTTTTCAAAATTTATACAATTTAAATTATTAATATAAATTTTAAGGTTATAATAGGACATGTAAATTTAATCTCATAAATTAAAAACAATCCTTACCATTTTGAGAGAATTGTATTATTTTATATTAAGAGGATAATAATTTTTTTATAATTTTATCCCTTTTAATTAATACAAATCAAACATATTATAAAATAATTATTATACTATGTTATCCATCATATAATATATATATATATATATATATATATATATATTATAAAACACCATACATAAACAAATTTATGACATAGTCGCATATGTAGACAACTCTCTTAAATGACATAGGATAGCATTTTAAAAGAATAAAATAATTTTTTTAATTATAAATTAGATAATTTTAAATTTATTCAAATATCAAAATTATTCAAATTATAATTAAAAATTAAAACAATTTAGAGATATATATTCTAAAATTAAAAATATCAAATATAGATTTTATTTTTAAAAAATAATTTTAGTTGTTTACTAAATAACCTTATTTAAAAAATTATTTAATTATCAAAATCTTTTAAACATGTTTAAAAATTACAAAGATTAAATTTATCCAAATCTTTTAACAATCTTTTTTATCTTGATTTAAAAATTTTGATTAAAAATTATCTTTTTTAAAAAATTTACGCAAGACATTAAAAATTCAAGTAATTTTATGTAAGATTTTGAAAATTCAAAAAATTTTCATGTTAAATCTTTAAATAATAAGATTATCAAAATGACTATATCCATTTGAACACTAATTATCAAATTTATATTTCAAATAAATGTAAAAACTTTAATATTATCTTTATTACATATTATATCTATTTAAATTTTAAAAATTATATATTTAATCCTAATTGTCACTAAAGAGTTTTTCTACAAATTTATGACTACAAATGTAATGTGTTATACAACAAATTTTTTATTTTTTCAGTAACTTTTTTAAAGTACATTCTATTACCATTACAATTTATTTTTTTTGTTTATAAATTTTTTTAAGATATATTTTATTGTTATTACAATTTTATTCTTATGAAAAATAATTTTTTTCAATTTACTTTTTCTTTTTCACATATTTTCTTACATTTTTCATATTCTGTATAATAATTTAGTCAAGATTACTAAAGTGAAAGTATGTTAATATTTTTTTATTATTTAATTTATCATTCAATAATATATACTTTTAAAAAAACATAATTTATTTTTATTTGATAAAATTTTATAGGTGTATAAATATTATTGTAAACAAAAATATCCAAAGGAAAAACATTTTTTTTGGTATTTTCAAAAAAATTATTTTTTAATGACAAGTTAATATATATAAATTTTATATATGTTATGAGTTTTAAATATTTGAATATAATTTAAAAAAACTAATTTATATATTTATATATAATTCATATTAAATAAATAATATTATTTCATACATCGCACGGATTATAATATAGTAATTTATATAAAAAATCGATCACATTCCAAGATGTAATTTGTTGTGGAACCAATCCTATATAAGGTTAAATCCTCATCAAAGATCGGAAAGGTCAGTTTTGTAGTTTCATTAGTAATGTTGAGTAGGTGGGAGAAATGTTCTCTTATAAAAGGGAGTTACCTATCTCTCTCAAGCATTTAAAATCATGCATACATGTTTGAACTAAAACAACTTATGTGGACAGGTTCATTTGGATAGCTTTCTTCCTAAGGGAAGTATTTAATAGCAACATATCATAAGTTTTTTCTATTTTCACATTAATATAGGCACATTGTCAATACAAAACATATATTTTCATTACTTTTAAAATACTATATATATATATGTATTTGAATATGTATGTGTATATGTTTATATATACATTTGGATAAGCAGAATCTTTTCATATGTGAAAGATTTGAAATTAAATATATAAAAATTTTATATTTCAGCCAACGAGTATACGAGTTCATAATTAGCCATAATAAAGTGATGTTATAGTTAAACTGATAATATTTCCCTATAGTAAAATTTGAGATAAAAATATTAAGGCAAATAGCATTTTTTTTTCTTACTATGCATTAATTTTCTCTGAAAAATACTGAATATGCATAATCTCACTCAAATAAGGTTAAACTTTTAAAAAATAACTATGATAAGTGCCAACTAATGTGAACAATATAAATATCATTGTCATAATGTCTAGATCCGGGGATTCATCGTTAGACATTGACTTAATGAATCGCCACCAATCTTTATTATCTAGGTGCGATTGGCCACCTACGGAATCTATCCTTTCAGGGAACACCTAAGTTTAAGGGTCCCTAAAAGAATAGGTTCGGCTCTACTAACCAGAACAGGGTTCGAGAGTTCGGTTACGTATGAGGAAGGTTATAGCACCCTTACAACGCGCATCAAAAGATGGTACCAGCTTAATTTTATGTTATCCAATAAGCCTTAAAAATTTATCAAGTAATTAATTATTGAAAATTATTCTCACTTGACTCTAATACTTTTAGCAAAAAATTAAAAAACTTCTCTCACCTCAAGAGTATGTAAGAAAATTATTATTTCACTTGCAGAGGCTCCATCGTCGGATTATTTAACATTAAAAAAATTCAAGAAAGAAAAAAATATGATTGCTTTTGTATAGGAAAAATTGATACTTTTAATTTTTCCACAAAATATTTTTTAGAAACTTTAATTTCGAGGAAAATTGATACTTTCAACTTTTCCTCAAAAATAGTTTTAAAAATTTATTTTTAAGGAAAATTGATACTTTTCCCCAAAAATATTTTTTTTTTAGAAAGCTTATTTTCAAAGAAAATTAATACTTTCAACTTTTTCTCAAAAATATTTTTTAGAAAGTTTATATTTTTTAGAAAGTTTATTTTCAAGAAAAATTTATACTTTCAACTTTTCCTCAAAAATATTTTTTAGAAAGCTTATTTTCAAGGAAAATTGATACTTTCAACTTTTCCTCAAAAAAATATTTTTTTGAATTTTATTTAAAGAAAATAAAATAAAAAAGTAGAATAAAAAATAAAAATAAAAGGAAAGAAAAATAAAATAAAAAGTATTAAACAATTCTAATCTAATAAATAATAATAATAATAATAATAAATAAAATAACAAAAAAAAACTTGGGACTGGCTCAGCTTGAGGAAGAAAGGACGACTCAAAGACGCGACTCGACTCGGCTTCAAAAACAGCTAGCACTCGAGTTGAATGCAGGTCGAAAGCGGGTTGACGCTCGGGTCAGGTCATTTGATTTCAAAACGCACGGATCTTTTAGGCACAGTAACGTCAAAACGACGTTGTTTTTAACGGGTATAAAAGGCTATCCCTTCTATTTTTTTAGCAAACTGATCCTTCCCTCTCTCTCTCTTCCCTTTCTTTTCTCATCCTTCTCTCTAAACCGACGAAGAACTTCAATCAAATCTCATCAAATTCTGGAAATTTTTATCGAAATCTGGATTTTTTGTCGAAAGTTCACCGGAAAGTTGATTGATTTTTGGAAACAGTCTCCGAAAATTGGGTAGCTAGCTGAAAAATTTAAACTTGGCCAGAAAAGTCACCGAAAAATTCAAATTTCACTGAAAAATTTAACCAGAATTTGGAAAATTTCCAAAAATTTCCAAAAAAAAAAATCGACAAAAATTCTAAAAAAATTTTCACTGATTCCTAGAGCTATTTTAACGCACCAAAACCCTTTTTTAGCTTCTGTTTCTTCTCTGTTCACTCTCTCTCAGCCATTGTCTGCCTTTTTCTATGTGTTTTGGTTTCTGTTCTTCCAGCACCTATTTATAGGGATTGATCAGACCCAATTCCCTATGGGATTTGGATTCAATCTTTAAATCCAATCTCAACTCTGCTAGCCCCAAATTTTCGCTAGAATTTCAGTCTTTCTAATCCTAATCCCAATTGGGATTCAACCAAGAAAAATAAAATAAAATAAAATAAAAAATATATTAATAGATGAATAATAATATGTAAATAGATAAATAATAATAATAATAGATAAATAATAATATATAATAGATATATAAACAGATAAGTAATAATAAAAAATATATATTAATAAATAATAATAATAGATAAATAAATAAAATATAAAAATAAAAAATACATAATAAATAATAAATAATAAATAATAAATAAAATAAAATAAAACAAATCGAAATGGGCTTACCCATTTGGACCAGGCCCAATTGATCCGGGCCTGGATCAAATTGGGTGTCTACAGCTGCCCCTCTTTGCACATTTTCTATGAAACAGAAATTGCACAAAGACGTAGACACCCATTCAAGACTCTACTCGACCCTTTTCTTTTTTTTGCTTTTTTTTTCGTTAAAATTTTGATCAAAGCTCCTTTAAGCAGAGGCTCAACGACTTTGAAAATGAATAAAGCTCCTCTAATTAGAGGCTCAGCGACTTTGAAAAATAAATAAAGACTTTGAAAAATAAATAAAGCTCATCTAATCAGAGGTTCAGCGACTTTGAAAAATAAATAAAACTCCTCTAATCAGAGGTTCAACGATTTTGAAAAATATAAACAAAGCTCCTCTAATCAGAGGCTCAACAACTTTGAAAAACATAAATAAAGCTCCTCTAATAAGAGGCTCAATGACTTTGAAAAACATAAACAAAGCTTCTCTAATCAAAGGCTCAATGACTTTTGGAAATAAACGGCTCCTCTAAATAGAGGCATCACAACTTTAGAAAATAAATTACTCCTTGACAATCATGTCCAAAAGATTTTAAAATTGTGTTTGAAGGAATTTCAGGAGATTATACCCAAAAGTCTTACAAATCAACCCTGATATCAAGAGACATCTTATTTTAAGGATTAGAAACTTACCTGACAAGCTTTTTCTCAAATTTGAAAATGTTTTCACATCTGTCTTCTCTATGTAAGATGTTGGAATACCCCTGCTTCTTGAATTTATGCACTATATTTTCTTAAATATAGTATATGCTATGCAATGCATATGAAATTCAATGCATGCTATGCAAATGTTGGCTAATTAACTCCTATTCAATTGTGGTACTCAAGTTTCTCAAGCTCTTTTTTTGGGCATCGAACCCTTTAATTCTTCAAAGACCAAGTTACGCTATTCTTCCAAGATCGAGCCAATGTAGCTCTTAATCATCTCTTCCACTCACATTCTTCCTGTAAGAAATCTCTTTCTAAATTCAATGTCCTTATTAGGAACTGAACATTTTGATTCTGCCTTTATCATTCTTAACTTCTTCAATGTAATGTAAAATTCTTTCATGCCATTATTCATTTATCAATCATTATTTTAGATTCAAAAAGTAAGAATGCATTTGCACATTTCTTCCATTGTAAGGTATTAAAAAGAAAAAAATGAGAATGATTGAGAAACAGTCAACAGAAGAGGCACACAAAGGGCGAATTAGAATGTCTTTTATTAACAAAATATTGACAAACTTTGGCGAAGAAAGAAACACAAGGATAAGTATGAAGATAAAGCCCAAAAATGAACAATCGGATAATCATGATAACACATCTCAAGGTTTTTCTAAAAACCAAACCATCTTATGTATTTAACAACTTAGAGCTCCTTCAAATTTGCTAGTCTCCATGCCAATGAATTTTTAAATTTGATGTTGTATTCTCCTTATCTAAGCTACCTTTTCAGGTTTTCAACTTAGATAAACCCCTTATGACTCAAATCGTCCTTTTAAGATTTTCGTCTTGAGTCCTTCTTTTTCATTCACTTTTCTTTTCTTTTTTCTTTTTTTATTTTCATTTATTTTTTTTTATTTTTTCCATTTCATTTTTTTTTCAAGCATAGTATTTCTTCATAGCATTAGAATTTATAGAAAAGGGATAAATCATTTTCATCCATCTCAGTCAGTATCAGTGCTTCACCCAAGAAAACTTGTTTCACCACATATGACTTTTCCCAATTCGGAGTCCATTTTCCTCTATTATCGTGCTAGATTGAGAGGATTCTCTTCAAGACCAACTCTCCTTCTCGAAAGTAACAGGGTCAAATCTTTTTGTCATGAGCCCTCATCATTTTTCTTTGGTATAGCTGACCATGGCACAGTACAGTCAATCTCTTTTTTTTTTATGAAATTTAACTATTCATAACGTTCTCGAATCCATTCAACTTTTTCCAATCCAACTTCTTTTAGAACCCTCAAAGATGGGATCTTCACTTCCACTGGTAGTACAGCTTCCATCCCATAAACTAAAGAAAATAAGGTTACCCCAGTAGAGGTGCACACTGATGTTCAATATGCATGCAGTGTAAATAGTAACTTCTCATACCAATCTTTATAAGTCTCGGTCATCTTCTCAAGAATTTTTTTTATGTTTTTGTTGGCTGCCTCAACTACCCCATTCATTTTCGAACGGTGTAGTACCGAGTTATGATGCTTGATCTCATATTGAACATATATTTCTTGCATCATCTTACTATTTAATTTTTGGTATTATTTGAAATAATTTTCTTCGAAAGTCCATATCTACATATGATCTCTCTCTTTATGAACTTACAAACTACAGATCGTGTTACATTTGCATATTATGCTGCCTTCACTCATTTTATGAAGTAATCTATCATCACAAAAATGAATCTATGCCTATTAAAAGCTTTTAGGGTGATAGGACTAATGACATCCATACCTCACATTGAGAATGGCCAAGGTGGTGCCATAACATGTAAAGCAGATGGCAGAGCATGGATCTTATCAACATATATCTAACATTTATGGCATTTACGAGCATAGTCAATACAATCACTCTCTATTATCAACCAGTAATATCCTATTCTCATGATCTGTCTCACCATCATATGTGCACTGGTATGTGCCTCACATATTTCATCATGCACCTCTTCAATGATTTTTTTCACTTCAGCCTTACTTACACACCTTAGTAATACTTGATCATGATTTCTTTTGTATAAAACATCCTCATCCAAGAAAAAGCTCATAGCCAATCTTTGGATAATCTTTTTATCATTTTTTGTTACTTGAACTAGGTATTGCTGATCTTTAATATACTGTAAGATATCATAATACCAGGGCTTCCTATCTTTTTCCTCTTCTACATTAGAGCAATGAGCTGGCATATCCTTAACATCTAACTTGATGGGCTGAATGTCAGTATTGTCATTAATTTGAATCATTACAGCCAGGATAGCCAATGCATCGACAATCAGATTCTCTTCTCAAGGTAAATGATCAAACTGGATATCTTCAAATTATTTTATCAACTCTAGAATATACTTATGATATGAAACGAGTCTTGAATCTCTCATCTCCTATTCCCCTTTCAATTGATATATAAATAGAGCTGGGTCTCCAAACACTTTTAATGTTTTCACTTTTCTATCTATAACAGCTTGTAAGCCCATGACACATGCTTCATATTCAGTAATGTTATTTGTGTAATTAAATTTAAATTTCATTAAGAAATATTAATTTTTTTCGAAAGAGATTGAATTACCCCATTTCAATGTCTCAAGGCATTGGTAGTCTCATCAAAATACATTCTCAAACACTTTTCTCAAGCTCTTTTCTTCAATTGAAAATAGTCATTAACTTCATCAGAGAACCACGCTCATTGTTATATTTTTTCAGTAGTAGATGACAAGGAATGTTATAAATTTTTTTTACCTTTTGGCTTACATATATAATATCATATTTCGAGAGTATTACTTGCCATCTAGCAATTCTTTCAGGATAAAAAAAGCTTCTTAAAAATATATTTAATTGGATCCAACCTTGCTATGAGCCATGTGGTATGATAGAACATATACTGTCTGAGTCTTTTGGCAGTCCATGCTAATGCACAACACATTTTCTCCAATGAGAAATATTTGGATTCATACTCTGTGAACTTTTTACTCAAATAGTAAATAGCTCTCTCTTTTTGACTAGACTCATCTTGTTGCACCAGCATACATCTCATTGAATTTTTACACACTGTCAAGTATAGAATTAAAAGTTTCTCTAGAACAGATGGCACCAATATTGGAGGGTTTGACAAGTATTGCTTAATTTTATCAAAAGCCACTTGACATTCCTCATTCCATTTTTTAGGATTATTCTTAGCAAAAAAAGCCTTAAATATGGGATCACATTTATAGGTAAGCTGATAAATAAATCGAGAAATGTAATTCAATCTTCCCAGAAAACCTCAAACTTTCTTTAGTGTATTCAGAGATGACAAATTCTAAATGACCCGTATCTTGTCTGGATCGACTTCAATTCCTCTTTCACTATCACAAAGCATGTCATGGAAGAGTGTTACCATGACCCTTTGATATGTTACCTCAGCATTTTTTAACCCAAAAGGTATGACTTTGTAACAAAAGTTTCCCACATAGTCATAAAAGTGGTTTTTTCCATATCATCTGCAGCCATTTTTATCTGATTATACCTCGAGAAACCATTCATAAAGAAAAAAGTTGAATGCCTAGCCGTGTTATCTACCAGTGTGTCAATATGAGGTAAAGAAAAGTTATCTTTTGGACTAGTCTTATTCAAATCACGATAGTCTACACATATTTATACTTTTTCATTATTTTTAGAAATTGGTACTATATTGGCTACCCACTCTAGATACTTAGCCACTTGTAGAAAACCTGTATCAAACTGTTTCTTTACCTCTTTTTTGATCTTTAGTAGCATTTCAGGCTTCATTCGCTTCAGTTTTTGTTGAACCGACTTACATTCTAGTTTTAAGGGCAATCTGTGCTCCACTATCTCCGTGTTCAACCCTAACATATCTTGGTAAGACCAAGCAATATATTCATGAATTCTCGAAGTAGATCTGCTAAACGTTGTCTATCTCTTGATGAAAGTGAAGTGTCAATTCAACATCTTTCTTATTCTCTTCATCTTCCAAATTCACTAAGTCAACTATCTCATGATGAGGCTCAATTGACTTATTTTCTTTTTTAATTAATCTCATTAGGTTTGGAGGCATAACATATTCCTCAGAATTCTCTTCATTGTTAAGTTCATCAGTGTTAATTGAATTTTCAAAACTAACCCCTTGATTGTTATCATAATTATCTTCATGTTCATTTAAGGACCTGAAATTGAATGAAATGGGATATGTTGGCAAGATGTGTTTGGAAAAATGGCAATAATGAAAACACAAGAAGAAATGAATGAAAATGCATCCTTTTTAATTTTTATTAAAATAATAAAAGATAAATAGCCCAAATAAGAAAGATCACCTCAATGTCTTGGGCAATAGCTATTGGGATGTTACAATTACATTGTATTGGTTTCAAAAGTCACAGGCATTTCAATGGCACTCTAATTGTTCAGCTCATAATTTGGCAGACAAAGGTGGACCCACCCCTCTTGATTAAACCCCACTTCATCTTCAATAGCATTAATGGTTAACTGAGCAAAAGCTCTTTTCACATTTTTTTTTATATCTGGGTATATGAATCCTCTAGGTCTGAAAGTCTCGTACAGGTGTAGGATAACCATTAGTCTTACTATTTTCTTGCTGGCCTTCTCTTGATCTCTCATTCTGTTACCTCATAGCCTAGGCCTAACCTTTCACTATTGTCTATCACTGTTGGGGGTTCTTTTATTCCCTGCAAGTTCTTGTCCAACCCTAATCCTGGATACCAACCCTTATTGATGACTTACCTCATCACTATCCTTGAAAAAGGTTGATTTTTAAGTCCTTCACCTATAGAGTTAACTAGCTCAAAAGATCGATAGGAGCATTCTATAGCTTTTTCGACAGCTTCTACATATGGAGCATTCAACAGTTGGGTCACTAGCATGTCTTCCTCCTCAACTACCACTACTAATTGACCTTTTACATTAAACTTGATCTTTTGGTGTAAGGTAAAGGCACAACTCTTGTCATATGAATCCATGACCTTTTCAATAGATAGCTGTAAGATAGAGAGATATCTATCACTTGAAACTTTATATTAAAATTGCATGGCTCAATTTGCAAATGCATCTTGATATCCTTCAGGACTTCTCTTTTAGTCTCATTAAAAGCTTTCACGATCATCTGACTGTCTTTCATATGAGAGTAGTTGATGGATAACCTTACCAAAGTTGACATAGGCATGACATTGACAGTGAAACTATTATCAATAAGGACTTTAGTTATGATATGGCTCTTGTACTTGACCGTGATATGCAACGTCTTGGCATTTTTGCTTCTTTTCGAGAAAATTTCATCATCGTTGAATGAAATGTAATTTGGCATGACTAGATTTCCAGCCAGGTGATTCACATATTCAACAAATACATTATGTGCCACATATGCCTGGTTCAATACTTTCAGTAAGGTATTTTGGTGTGGCTCTGAATTTAATAATAGTGATAGCAATGAGATTTGTGCTGGCATTTTATTCAACTATTCAACCACTATATACTCAATATGTTTTATGAGCTTCAGAAATTCATAAGCCTCTTTTTTTTTACACTGACTTTGGGTAATCTTCTTCAGGTTTTACTTCAGGGTTATTTCATCCTTCTATTTTTTTGGCTTTCTCTTTTCTAGCCTTTTTCAATATTTCTGGAGTGTAGCACCTTTCACTTCGGGTAATACCTCCTACACCAGTTATATTGAAGGTGTCAGCTTTAGAGACTTCCTTTTTTTACCCTGAGCTACTGTATCACAGTCATATTTTTAGGGTACAGCTTTATGATCTTTATATAGGAAGGGAGTCAGAACTTTAAAAGTTATCAGCCTAAGAATGAGTTTGTCTATAATAGACTTTGGCTTGTTCCTATAATGAATTGTCACTGGTTTTAGAAATAGTTTTGCAGACTTATCGGTCATGGACACTTCAACACCTTCTAAGTCTTTTCTTTTTTCATAGACCTCTATCTGGTATGAATTTAAGAGCTTTTGCACCTCTTGGTGAAACTGCTCACAAGTTTCGATAGAGTGGCTTATTGTCCCACTATGATATTTACAACTAGTGTCAGCTATATATACTCCATGATAACTGTGTGGACTCACTAGTTATATCATGTCAGCTTTCTTTAAAATATCAAATAGTTGACTAAGAAGTGTCTTAATATCTGCCACTTTTTTTTCAAATGGCACTCATATTCTTCACTCAAAACATTCACATTATGATTAGGCAAGAGATTGCCACTAACATTTGGCACAGTCACCCCTCTTGTATCGAAGCTAATCATTTTATCCTTGATCAACCATTGCACTTTGTGTTTCAGGGTGGTATAATTTTTCGATGGAGTGACTAGCAATCCCATAGTGATAGTCACAATGGGCTGTGGGATCATACCACTTAGGGTAAGGTGGCTTGAGGGGTTTTAACTTACTGGAACAATCAAATGACTGTTGTAAAGCTCCTGATATAATTCTATATAAGCTATTGGGATTGGGTCAAATATAAGTTTTTCACGAGTAGTTCGTTGCTCCCGCAAACCACCCATTGGGTTAGCTAGATGAGTTTGGGGTCTTGGGGTAGGCTAAGTGTTAGGACTATATGTGGTATTCTGAGACCTAAGAAGAGGTTGATATGTTTAGGGATAAGATGACTATACAAATGGTTGGTATGGATAAGAGGAAGTGTTATTTACAGTAGGGTAATATGAAAGGTATCCTTGTAGTGATTAAGGTTGATAACCCTTAAATTATTATCTATCAAAGCTCACAGCCTGAGCTTCAGTCTCTTTCTTCCTTGAGACTCTTTTGCTGGATGCTTCACTTCCTTCCAACTTGCCATTCTTAATGGCACTCTCGATAATTTCTCTCGAAATTATCATATCAGTAAAATTTTTGGTTGTATTTCCTATCATCTTTTCATAATATGGAGGTTTCAAAGTGTTAACAAACAGCACTGTAGTCTCTTTCTCAATCAGAGGAGGTTGTACTTGAGAAGCTATATCCTTCCATCTCTAGGCGTATTCTTTAAAAAACTCATTTACTTTTTTTTTTAGGTTCTGTAAAGACAAACGATCAGGAGCTAAATCGATAATATGTCGATATTGACTGATAAAGTCATGAGT
This sequence comes from Durio zibethinus, assembly GCF_002303985.1. The sequence continues at coordinate 22,403,379 of NW_019168159.1, forward strand.
TATATCACTCCAAGAACGGATGCAGGTTCTGTCTAGCTGAACACATCATCTAGTAGCAAAACTTGTAAGGTTATATTGAAAAACATGCATTAAAAGTTTTTTATTATGGGCATGAGCTGTCATCTTCCGGTAATACATCGTGATATGAGTTTTGAGGCACTTCGTACCATAATATTTCTTAAATTTTGGTACTTTAAACTTTGATGGAATGACTATATCTAGGACTAAGCACAGTCTAGCACATCAACAGAACCATAAAATTCAATACCTTTTACAGCCCATAACCTTTGTTCCAGTATACTAATCTTTGTATCTTTCTAAGACTCTGTCACTTTTACTTTCTCCTTATCTAGATCAGAAATTGGTTCTATTACTTTTTTAGTAAAGACAGGATTTACATAGCTATGGTAATACCTTAGATTAGAGGTTGATGGTATTTCAAGATATGTAAGATATGCGAAGTGTTGTGGTGAAACCTCTTATATAGACTGGGCTTGAGGTGAACCAAAACCTAGAGGATACAAAGGGTTAGCCACTTCTTATAATAGGGGAACTTGTTTGCTTGTATTTTTTTCTACTCATTTTCTTTGTTCAACTTATTGGGAGCATCTAGAATCTTGCTCAACTCATTTTCAATATTTTCTTATGCTTTTTCTAGCTTTTCAAATCTGTTAGAGTTTTTTTGCTCTATTTGTCTGGCTCTGGCACTTGTGTGGTATCGATGGACAAGGTTCTCGCTAGATGAAGCTATCATTGAACCTTGAATACCATATCTTAGAATTAGTAAATTTGTATGACTATCTCATGGTTACTTTGTTAAGTGTAATGATGAGAATGCAATGAATGAGAATGCATGTATGCAAAAAACATTTGCCTTAAAGACGGTATTTAACTAAAAGATTTCATTTATTCCAAAAAAAAACTTTTATTTATATTGAGTTTATCATCCTAGAGTTATAACTATAAAATTGTTTGATCTGTTCATACTGGGCATTGGCTTCTTCGATGAAGTTCAACAGACGCTATCCATGTTCTCTTACTGGGGCCAACACTTGTTTCAATGCCTCTGCCTCTTCCACATATCTCTTGCCTTGCATACCCCTTTACAAATTTGGGTTGTTAGGTGCTTAATGTATTTCTATCTTCCTAAGTTTTCTCTTTTATCACATCAGAATTGGTATGATAATTCTCTATGCTTTCTAACCAATGCAGTAATGTGGTCTTCTTGTTCATTCAACTTTTATCTTATCCTGCTCAGATAGCTGTTTAGCATGTTATTCTCTGTCTATACTTGGGTACTTTTTTCTTCCAATTCAGCATACTCTTACTTCAATCTTGCATTCTCTTTAGTCAGCTTAACAATAGTTATCTCTTTGGCCCTTTCTCTCACACATAACTTTTTATGTTCTTGGTGTAGCTCTGCCAAGTTTTCAATAGCTGTATCACGTTCTCTAGCAATCTTATGAACTCTGGCTTCATGACTTTCAGCTTTATCTTTCCACTGGTCTTTTTTTTTTCAAAGCTTCTGGATTTCTTACTTTAACTTACCCTTTTCAGACTCAAATTCTTTTGTCGCAAGCTCTAATTCTGATGGTGTCTCTTCAGGCTTTCCTTCTGTTGGCGGTTGAAAACTTTTATAAGTGAATACCATTTCTTGTCTTCATTTTACTCTCCAAACCAAATACCTTGGAGTGATTTTATCAGTAAACAATCTAAGACTCACTTTTCAGAGATTTTTTCATGCTTTAATAATCTCATTCATCCTCTGAAATGCTTTTGGCTCACTATAGGAGAAATCTAACTAATGAAGCCCATGCGTCATACGGATGAACTGTTCTGCCCCAAACTGCCTTCTCACTAGGAGTGGTGTATAATTTGTCGCTCCTCATAAACCCAGAAGTGGGACTACTGTATTATCCCCACATTGATACAACATAGGCTCATGATTCATCTATCGGGCCAACCATTTTACTTTGGTATTGGTCAATTTTTATAGGAAAATTATCCATTCCTTTTTAGACTTTCGTTCTGATCATTCACTTTCACAGAGTTCCTTGATCAGGGCTCGATTACGGACATAAAGCTTTGAGAAAACATCTTTTTCCCATTTGAAATGGCTTTTCATCCACAAGTACAATAACTGTATGCAACTTATAAAGTGCCTTCCATTCCGACGAGAGTAACTCAAAGATCTGATAGTCTCTGCTAATATTATCGTTAAAGAGTTACAGTCATTGATCACATTCACGAAGAAGTCAACCACCGCTATCTCAATATAACCTAAAACTTTTGGAAATATCACCATTCCGTATATGGCTAAGGCAAATATATCTAACCCCCATTCTTCATGGCAAGTTACACTAAAAACTCATGAAAAAACTTCTAAGGTAGGCAAACTTGTTCTTGTTTCTTCTTTGTATGAGAATCCACAACTTCTTTGTCTATCCCTATGAGTTGAGCCAAATCCTTACGAAATCCTGACTTATGTTTCTTGACATATATCTTATCAGGAGCTTTGAGGTGCAAACCTAATAAAATTGAATATTGTTCGATGGTTGGAGTCATATCAACTTCATTAAAGATGAAACACTTATATGCAGGATCTCAGAATTACGCTGCAGCTTTGATTAGTTGATCATCGATAACTACTACAAGAAGGTGTGCTATATGCTCATGCCTCTGGCAAAACTACTCTTGTCTTGACGGACTCATCTTCTTTCATATATCAATCAAATCCTTTAGATTATTTTATTTGAAGAGGATAAATGTTTTTTTAGACAAGGTAGAATCATATCCGATTGGTAACAATCCCCCATCTTCAGTTGAATCTTTTTTGATTGGATTCTTACTTCGTTGGGTGTCTCATAAGGTGCTAATATAGATGAAGAATAAACTAGTCGCTCTGTGAAGTTCATGAAAAATTTTTGTTGAAGATCGTCTTTCAAGCAAATGTTCTTTATGCAACTTTATGATATGAGCATGAACCAATGTAAAAGAATAATAAAAAAGGTTAGTATGCCTAGAAAAAAAGAATAAATAAATAACTGAGTAAATTAAAACATTACACAAAATAAGAGGAATGAATTTTATGCTTTTGGTTAATTCTAAAAGGGAAGAATGATGACTTTATCTATAGGTTAGGCACTCTTAAGGTTCACTATATGTTGTTTGAGGTTAAAGTCTAAAGGTTCCCAAATTACTCCTTACATCATTGTCCATCAGAGACTAGTAAGGCACCCTAATCCTCACCCATTATAGGCTACAAGCGGAAAAGGTTCAATTTGAGTGAGAGTATTTCGCTAGCCACTGCGGAGGCATTAGAGCTCACGAAAGCAATAGGTACTTTACTCACTCCTAGAGGGACGGTGCTCAGGTATAGAGCTCATGTTATGCATATGCATATGAATAACATAATTAATAAAGTAAATAAACATGAATGAATAAATAAAATATATACAAAAATGTTCAATTTTATTAGGCTTTTAGATAACACAAATTTATTTGTTGGCTTGACTCTTAGGTGTCCCCAGTGGAGTCGTCAAGTTGTCATAACGTCTAGATCCGGAGATCCATCGTTAGACATTAGCTTAAGGAGTCACCACCAATCTTTTTTATCTAGGTGCGATTGGCCACCCAAAGAATCTATCCTTTCAGGGAACACCTAAGTTTAAGGGTCCCTAAAAAAATAGATTCGGGTGTACTAACCAGAACAGGGTTTGAGAGTTCGGTTACATGTGAAAAATGTTATAGCACCCTCACAACGCCCATCAAAAGATGGTACAAGCTTAATTTTATGTTATCCAATAAGCCTTAAAAATTTACCAAGTAATTAATTATTAAAAATTATTCTCAATTTACTCTAATACTTTTAGCAAAAAATTGAAAAAATTCTCTCACCTTAAGAGTATACAAGAAAATTATTGTTTCACTTGCAGAGGCTCCATCGTTAGATTGTTTAACATTAAAGAAAATTCAAGAAAGAAAAAAAAATGATTGCTTTGTATAGGAAAAATTGATACTTTCAACTTTTTCTCAAAATATTTTTTAGAAACTTTAATTTCGAGAAAAATTGATACTTTTAACTTTTCCTTAAAAATTTACTTTTGAAAACTTATTTTTAAGGAAAATTGATACATTCAACTTTTCCTCAAAAATATTTTTAGAAAGCTTATTTTCAAGAAAAATTTATACTTTCAACTTTTCCTCAAAAATATTTTTAGAAAGCTTATTTTCAAGAAAAATTAATACTTTCAATTTTTCCTCAAAAATATTTTTTTTAAAATTTTATTTAAAGAAAATAAAATTTTAAAAAATAGAATAAAATAAAAATAAAAATAAAAAAAATAAAATAAAAAGTATTAAACAATTCTAATCTAATCAATAAATAATAATAATAAAAAAATAAAATAAAAAACCTGAGAATGGCTCGGCTTAGTGGCTCGGCTCTGCTCGGCTTGAGGAAAAAAGACGGTTTGAAGAAAAGACAGCTCGACTTCGAAAACGGCTTGCACTCAGATTGAACGCGGGTCGAAAGTGGGTTGACGCTCGGGTCAGGTCGCCCGATTTCAAAACGCACAGATCTTCTGGACACAGTAACGCCAAAACGACGTCGTTTTCAGCGGATATAAAAGGCTATTCCTTCTATTTTTTCAGTAGACCGATCCTTCCATCTCTTTCTCTTTCCTTTTTTTTCTCTCCCTTCTCTCTAAACCGACAAAAAACTTCGGTTGAATCTCGTTGGATTTTAAAAATTTTCATCAGAATCTGAGTTTTTCGTCGAAAGTTCACCGAAAAGTTGATCGATTTCTGAAATAGTCTCCAGAAACTGGGTAGCTAGCTGAAAAATTCAAACTTGGCCGAAAAATCACCAAAAAATTCAATTGAAATCTGAAAATTTTTTAAAAATTTCCAGAAAAAAATTTGCCAAAAATTGTAAAAAAATTCTCATCAATTCCTAGAGCTATTCTAATGCACCAAAACCCTTTTTTAGCTTCTGTTTCTTCTTTGTTCACTCTCTCTCAGCCAGTGTCTACCTTTTCTGTGTATTTTGGTTTATGTTCTTCCAACACCTATTTATAGGGATTGATCAAAAAATTTTTGATCAATCCCAATTCTCTCCGGGATTTGGATTCAATCCAATCCTAACTCTACCAGCCTCAAATTTTCGCCAGAATTTCAGTCTTTTTAATCATAATCCCAATTGAGATTCAACCAAGAAAAATAAAATAAAATAAAAAATATATTAATAGATAAATAATAATATGTAAATAGATAAATAATAATATATAATAGATATATAAATAGATAAGTAATAATAAAAATATATATTAATAAATAGTAATAATAGATAAATAAATAATAAATAAATAAATAAAATACAAAAATAAAAAATATAGAATAAATAAAAAATAAAATAAAATAAAATAAAACAAACTGAAATGAGTTTACTCATTTGGATCAGATCCAATTGATCCGAACTTAAACTAAATTAAATGTCTATAATGATTTACAAAAATATATAGTATTAAAAACTTGTTGATATATCAAATCTAACTTAGGTATCAAAAGAATTACCTCTTACATAAAGCAATGCATGTCTGATGAGACTAAAACTGTAGAAAATCAATGGGATATAGGAAAAATAGGTGATAATATAGAAGTGCAAAATATAAAGCGATGAATTATGAAATGTGTAATGATGCATTGATGAGAAACTCCCGAGTGTTGGAAAAGTTAGGGACTTAGAGAGAGATTTTGAGCACCATTCTTTTGGTATTAATACAAAGCATGGGTCCCTATCATGCAAGATATACAGTCAACCCATGCCACTAGAGATGGCTAGTAAAAAAGATTAGATTTTGACCTTCAATTCACACAAGAAGTAAGTTTTTTCTTTTTTCCCAGCTGGTGAGGAAATTGGCTGGTGTTCATAGCATACGAATTTTGAACCACAAGATTTTCTAATGGATCTTTTCTAGCATGATCTAGCAGTTTGTGATGATTAACGTTCGGAAGAGAAGATAAATTAATGTTGCTTTTCCAGTCACTACTACTAATAATTATCAATGTAAAATCTGAAAACAAATTATACCGAAAGATCATTAAAATATAAGTTTCTTTAGGTAGAAAGATTAATAAATAAAGTTTATTATACAGCTACTTTTATATATAACACAATCTTAAAGTATTGTTTACTTTAAAATTAAATATATTATTTTATGATTAATCATTATTAACTTGTAACAATATAATTTTTTTAGACGAATAGTCAACATATCACATCGGAGGTTTAATGTGATGCTGACATTGCCTTTTTTTTTTTTTGATTTGATATCCAATTGAGATAAATGTTTTTCTGTTCAAAGTAATTATCCCCATTAGTTTCATACCTGCTTCATTTAAAGCCTCTCCCAACATCACAATTTCGTCAGTAAATTGTGTAAAAACTCAAAAAAATTACAACCTCGATTGAATTATATACCATTAAGAACTAAATAAATTAATCTACACATATAGAATGAAATCCTTTATAAATTATAAAAAGCAATCTAAAAAAGTTTGAAACACATGTGAATTGGAAATGGATTGGATGCTTCCTCAACAACATTTAGGGAGCTAGGACAAAGAGCTGTTAGTGAACCAGCGCTTACACTTGCGTCAACTATTCATGGAGCACTGTTTACGCCTTGAGTTTCTCCTTTTTTTCCTTTTCTGTATTATTTCATTCGATTGTTTTTGGTCGAATTATTTCATACAATTTCCGAAATACTACATGTACTTAAAGATTAAAAAAGAGTTCATATATAATTAAATAACCAAAAAAGTCTCATTTGTTTGGCAAATACAACGGCAACAAGAATTTTAATATCTTTCTTTTCCAAAATTTTATTATTAATTAAATGATTAGGAGTTTAACAAGATAAATTCAAGAAATTTTACATACCTGTGCAATCAGATTTGGAAAACCCAATTGAAATCAGCCTTGAATTAGAGTGACAAAGCATTGAATCATCCAAAGATTTTTCTTCATATTCATCCATTGCGGAGCTAGAATTGAATCAAGATTGTTCTTTTCTAATAAAAGGCCCTAGGAATAAAAAATTGGGCAAAGAGTTACTGGATCTGAGTTTGGGAGAAAAATATTTAATTGGGTGTTATTCATTGGGAATTCAACGTTTTGGGAGTGTATAGTTGCTAAGAAAATTCTTGAAATTTGCTTGGATTCATTTTTGGAAGTACGTAAACACGAAGAAGAGAAAAAAAATAAAATAAAATAAAAAAGCTTTTTGTGTTTCATACGGACAAAAAGTGAAAAAAAACTAATAATAATATTAAAATACTTTTAAATTTTAATAAATGCCATCTAATTTTCGTTTGTCGCCGTTTTCTAATTTAACGGCGTGTACATTGTCTCTTTTGCGTTTAAAAAATTTATTATTACAAATCAGTAATGTTTTCTCTTCACTCAAATAAAATAATATATTTGACATTTAATTTACCGAAACAAATGGATTTTTATTTGTTTAAAAAAATTATAAATATTAAATTTAATTGATTGGATGATATCTTTTAAAATTATTTATATAAATCAATTAATTACACATTGAATTTTTAAGCTATTTAATGAATATTTCCAAAATTAATTTCATTAACATCCCGACTAAAAATTTGAAAGTGATCCAATGATCGCGCATTCATGATCAATCAAAAGTCAGCTTTGCACATTATCTTCAATTACTTGTAAGTCTTAAATTTTTATCATACATAATGAAACGCCAGTCTGCCAATCTTTTATACATAATCCAATTAAAGGACAAAGTTGTTTTATCAACATTAAGATGTCAAGATCGTCTCTTGCATGGCTGAATAAAATTGTAAACTTTTGATGAGATAAATTAACTTTTTATTAGAATATGCATATTTAGTATATAAAATTATGAATAAAATATGATAAAATAATATTATAAATAAAAATATATTAAAATAATATTATTTTATTTTATATTTAATATATGCAAAGTATTAGAAGCATTTAATGATCAAAAAAGTATTGTAGTCTTTTCTTCTTATTAAAGGTTTTCAACAGACAGTTAGGGGCATTTTAGACATTTAAACTGACTTGACATGTCAGGTTAGCTTGACATGTTTAGTGCTATATCTACTCGGCCATTTCATTGTTGTCCCCCATGGATCCTTCACCTCTTACTTATAAATATAGTTATCCGAGTATTATTATTCCATGTTCTATCTTGTTCTAATTCATTATTTTTATCTTATTTCGATCTCCCTTATTCTGATCTTTGACTTATGCATCAGACTGCAAATGCAAGAAACACTTTTTGTTTTTGTATTTACCTACTCTCTTCCCTTTCTTGTCTTTCTAGGAATACTATCAGGTCTAAACTCGGCATAAATATTTGGAGCACTAGGTAAGGGCTTTCTATTCATTAGTCGAGCCTAAAATCATGCATCCTAAGAAAAGAGCTATTGAGGATGGAGAGATGGTCATCTTAGTTGAGATAGAAACATATAATAGCCAGCACACGGATTGACCTACCCCACAGTAGGTTGGTTCGACCATGAAATAATTTCAAGCCTTAACTAAATAGATACAAGATTTAAAATAAATCCTGCACACAATAATCCTTCCCTAAACTTCAAAGGTGCTTTATCTGGTCACCCTTAACCAACAGGCCACAGAAAGGCAATTGATCTATGAAAAAATAAAGGCTTCCTTGGCCTTTAGGGAAAAAGAACACAATGTTCCAACTATCCACCATTACTTTAGCTATAATTCAACACATGCAATAACCAAAAAATCAAAACAAATAGACTTAAAACCTGAACCAAGTAGAGACCTGGAAGCTTAGATGCAGCTATGGAAAAGGAGTTAAAAGGGAAGACCGTTGTTTTTGAAGACTAGCTCAAGTTCTTAGAGACCTCACCCTTCATTGAAGAGATAGACAGAGTTATGCCCCTGAAAGGATTTAAAATGACGACCTTGGAAACCTACGATGGTATGTTTGATCCTTTTAACCATTTGGAACATTATAGAACTAATATAGTGATGCAGGGTGCAGATAAAGTTTCGATGTGTAAGGGTTTGGCTACCACCTTAAAAGGATAGCTAGGTTCTGATACTACGACCTTAAATCGAGATCGATTACAATATTTAAAGAGTTCAACCACTTTTTTCTCTTTCGTTTTGTAAGCAATTGAAGAACCAAACAAATAACTTTAAGTTTGGTGTTAATTCATTACGGCATAAACAAGTTTTTGAAAGACTAGGTGATGCGTTTCAATAGCGTAGCTCTATAGGTGAAAGACATGGAGTAGACAGTTGCTGTAGTCACCCTGACAAGTGAACTTAGTGATAGAGAGTACCACTTTAAGCTTACCTTATCTTTAGAGCCACCAAAGATGCTGGCCAATATCTTATTTGTAATTAAAAAATATATAAACGTTGAAGCTATAATAAGAAACAATCAAGGTGAAAGAGGTTTATCACTCATCCTTGACAGTCAAGGTGAAAGAGACTCATCCCCCTATTCGATTTTAAGAAAAACAAAGATTTCTATGATCTTGCCCCAAGTGGAAAATGACATAGGGCCAAGAGCCCTAGCAGAGAAAGAAACTACATTATATTGAATACTTTTCGAGAGAGGTTTTATGATATAAATTAAAAAAAATCTAGAGCTCAGATGATCGAAGCCACTGAGATAAAATACAAAGAGGGATCCGACCAAAATGTGTGCTTTTCATAGGGACATAGGCCATAACACTAAAGATTGTGTTGATTTAAAGAATAAGATTAAAGCCCTGATCATAATAAGCTAGTTGGGAAGGTTTGTAGATTGATGAAGACAAGACAGGGACAGAATAGGTCAAACTAGAGAAATGACCATAAAGAACCCACAAAGAATAAGAAAGACAGACTAAAGGAAAACATGAGAGAAAAAGTTTGGAAGAATGAGCAGAGACAGAATGAAGGTCAACTTGTCGATAATTGACTAATTGTTAAGGTAATCAATGTGATAACCAGAGGAAGCTCCACCTCAGCCAAGAGGAATTTCAATCAGTGCCAATTCATCGTCATTGGTTCCTTGGTAAAAAAAAAAGATTGAAAAAATAAGTCAATTTCTTTCAACTCAAAAGATCTAGAAGAAATTCAGTATCCTCATAACATTGCCATAGTAATTAAAGTTGTGGTGTACAATTATAAATCAAAAGGATCTTATTTGATAATGAAAGCTCAACCAAATGTCCTCTATTGTGCCACCATGGAAAAAATAAAAATCAAGGAAGACTAGTTACAATTGATCACCATGACTTTGATTAGATTTGTAAATAAGCAGGAGCCAGTCCAACAAACCATTAAATTATCGATCTCCTTAGTAACGAAATTGAAGACGATTATATTGATCATTGAATTCATGATCATAGATGTCCCATTTGCCTACAACATGATATTAAATTGACCTAGTCAATCTGTTATAGGCTTATAGGCTCAACTTCTAATTTGAAGTAAAGTTTCGACACCTCATAAGGTTTAAGAGGTGAAGGGAGACCAATCCATAGCACAATAATGTTATGTTACGATGATGAGAGAAAAGACTAGGAAATTGATTGACAATTTCAGTTAAAATCAAGAAAAAAATAGAAAGAAGCAATGAAAGTTGAACAGAAACAAGAAAACAAGAGTAAGCACCCATAATAATAGAAAATCGATCTGAAAAAAGTGTACACTTAAACCGTTTTAAGCTCTTAAACTCCATACCAACACAAACTATACTTTTAATAATTCTTGCAACTTTTGAATAGATTCTGTAAGTGATTGAGCTCTTAAGCTAGCATGAATACTCACATGTCAGTAGGACCGAACTAATACACTGGTCAAAAGAAAAATTGAAATGAAAATATATACATTTTGTTTAACTCTACATTCTCATCACTTATCATTTTACTAACAACATACTAATTGCCATGTCAAGATCTATCTCCATAAGAAATGATCCCAACTTAGCTTAGCAAAAAGAAATAATTCATTAAAGACTTGAGATAGATAAGAATCGACCTTAACCAGTAGAAGACCTCGTGTTTAAACCATTTTGGGAGAGCACCTTAGAAAAATGCATGCAAATCAAAACCAAACTCGAACATAAAGAACAATTAATCCAACTCTTGAGAAATAATGCCAATTTGTTTACCTGGACACCATCTAACATGCTAGGAATTAACCCTGAGGTGATAGTTAATTAGTTGTATACCAATCTAAACATGAAACCAGTTCAGTAAAAAAAGAAAACCTTCACTCTAGAAAGGCAAAAGGTTATCGATGAGGAGGTTGACAAGCTATTAGAGGCAAGCTTCATTAATAAGGTCTATTACCTTGAATGAATAGTTAACATAGTCATGGTTATGAAGTAAAATGAAAAATAAAAACTATAGTTGACTTTACCAACCTCAACAAAGCTTGTCCAAAGGATAATTTTTCTCTTCCCAATATAGATCGACTGATGGATGATAGTGCCAAAAACAATCTTTTTAGTTTCATAAATACCTGTTCTAGCTCCAATAAGATTAAAATGTTGAAGAAAGATGAGAAAAAAATCACCTTTATCATTAAGAAAGGCTTCTATTGTTACAAGGACATGCCATTTGGCTTGAAAAATACAAGAATGGCCTATCAAAGATTGGTCAATAAGGTCTTCAAAAATCAAATCAGTCAAAAAATAGAAGTGTATGTGGATGATATGATAGTAAAAAATAAAGTTTGATTAAGCATTTAAAAGATCTAGAAGAGACCTTCAATATATTGAAAAAATATGACATAAGAGTTACCCAAGTAAATGTGCCTTTAGAGTTAAGTCAGGCAAGTTTCTCGATTATATGATTAATAAAAGAGAGATAGAGGAGAACCCAAAAAAGGTTCAACCAATCTTAGATATGAAAGTACTGACCTCTTATAAAGGACGTACATAGGTTAATAAGAAAAATAACCGCTCTAAGTACGTTCATGTCCAAGTTGGTAGAGCGGTACTTGCCAATTTTTAAAATCTTTAAGAACATTTCTAACTTTAAATGGACCTTTCAATGTCATAAAGTGTTTAATGAGCTTAAAGAGTTCCTATCTTTTTTACCCATTTTTTTCAAGTCGAGGCCGGACAAAACATTATATTTGTATTTGACCACCACCGACTAGGACATCAATTTAATTTTTATCCGAAAGGAAAAAAAAAGAAAGATGCTAGTCTATTTTGTAAGCAAGGTACTAATAGGGTCAAAAGTAAACTAAGCCAGGATAGAGAAGCTAGCCTACATAATCATCATATCAGCCAAAAAACTTAGACTATTCTTTCAAACTCATATAATTCACATATTGATTGACCAACCGCTCAAGCAAGTCTTACAAAAATAAAAAATGTCAGGTAAACTAATCAAGTAGATAGTAAAACTCAATGAATTTAACCTATATATGTTCCCCATGTCAGCCCTAAAATCTTAAATATTATTAGACTTCATCATAAAATTCATGTTAACTCAGGTCAACGAGTAGAAAAAGAAGAATGAGAAAGTCATAAAAGAAAAAATGTAAAAACTTTTCATCGACGATTAGCCATTAGCCATAGTAGTGGGGCTGACTTCATTCTAATAAGCTCGAAGGACTTGTGATATCAATACTCCTTCAAATTTGAATTAAGAATATCTAACAATGAGGTCAAGTATAAGGCATTAATATTCAGTTTAAGATTGACGATCGAGCTGAATGTGAAACATATAATCATGTATAATTGTTTGTAATTAATGGTTGACCAAATAATTGGTGAGTTTTGAGCTATAGAAAAGGGGATAAAGAGATATTTAAACAAATTACTGATTTTCACTGCCACCTTTTATATAGTTGAGGTGAGAAAAATACTAAGGTTAAAGAATATGTTGGCAGACTCTTTGTCCAAACTAGTTTTAAGGATGATAATGAAAAATTTAGGCTAAGTCTTGATGGAAAAACTGACACAAAAGAGCATCGAAGAGAATCTAGTTAGATAGAGTAATAAAAAAATGAATGACCCTTATCAAGGCATATTTAACCAAGGGAGAACTGCCTAAAAATAGGTTTTGAGCCAAAACTTTGATGAGAAAGGCCCATTGGTATGCCATGATCAATAGAAAACTATATAGGAGATCTTTTAGTTTACCCTACTTGAAGTGTGTAGATGACAAAAAAACAAACTACATCCTTAGAAAAATTCATGAGAGGATATGTGGAAATCATTTCAGATATCAGTTACTTGCTTATAAGGTATTAGATAAGGCTATTATTGGCCCAAAATCATAAAAGATATGATCGACCTGGTGAAAATATGTGACAAATACCAAAGATTTATCTATATTCAACATCTTCCTTTGATTGAGCTCACTTCTCTTATCAGCCCTTGACCTTTCATGCAATAGAGAATGGATGTCCTTTACCTATTGATCTCAATTATAGGATAGAAGAGATTTGTTCTAGTAGTAATAAACTTCGCTTGAAATCAAGGCCCTGGCTATTACAATGAAAGCCTAGATAAAAAATTTGTATGGAAAAATATAGTCTATAGATTTCGCTTACGTCAATCTATAATAACGGACAATGACAAGCAGTTTGAAAATTGAAAGTTTAAAGAGTTATTTTCCTATTTTCATATTGACTTAAGATTCACGTTAGTCACCAATCCCTAATATAATGGCCAGGCTAAAGTGGCCAACAAAACAATATTGGAAACTCTAAATAAGATATTAGATAAGATAAAGGGCAAGTGGGTTGACAAAGCTCTTTGGAGTATTATGAACCCTAAGGATGACCATAAAAGTCCTTATAAGAGAGACTTTTTTTCACTTAGCATTCATGATAGAAGCCGAGGTATCTGTTGAGATCAATTTCTCGAGCTTAAGAGTCAAACTTGGTTTAAAAAAATGAAATGAAGAGGCCCTTTGGACTGACCTAGTTTGGTTGAAAAATAAAGAAACATGTTCTGACCTGAATAATAGCCTATTACCAAAGGGTATCCAATTGTGAGAACAATAGAGTCTAATGTAAGAACATTAAAAAGGGTGATTTGGTACTTAAAAATATTGAAACCTTAAGAGTTGAGGACCATGGTGGTAAATTAGCCTCGACCTAGAAAGAACCCTATGTGGTTAAAGAGATTATCCATGATGTGACTTATAAATTACAAGACATGAATGGTAGTCTTGTCGCAAAAACATGTAACAAAGATAATTTGAAAGGTACTAACAATAGCTCAAACGAAACTGAGCTCACACTTGTAACACAAAAATTATTGAATCATGTTACTCTAATTATATTTATTATAAGCCTTAAACTTAGGTCTCAACCCACCTAACCTTAAAAGAAACTAAGTTTGACCTGAGACTTTGAATTCAATTTAAGATGTTCTAGTTACATATACTTGAAGTCTTAAGCTCAAGTTTTGGCCGACCTAACAAAGTTTGACTTGAGACATTTATCATAACATATTCTTAAGTCAATTTAAGATATTCTTAAATAATCAGTTAAATTTTAAGCTCACTCACACCAAGTTGAAACTTTATTAATTTATCCATGCTCAAAGACAATTCTAAATTACTCGAGCTACATTTGTCGAGCTTAAACTTTATGATCATATGGTGAATCAATTAACTTGTTCAAGCTTAAGCTTATGATTCTTTCATTAAGAAGTTAATGAAATTATAAAAGAAAAAGAAAACTAAGCTGAGACTTAAGCAAAAATTCTACTTTTCATTAATATATCATCATTGTTAGTTCAGTACGAAAAATCATTGGTTAACCGAAGTTTTGTTGAGTGATATTAGCTGGTTTGAGGTCGCTTTAAAATTCCAACCTCACATTTAAACAAAATTTACAAAAAAAATAAAAATCAATAAAAGAAATAAAAGAAAAGAGCCCTTTAAACATCTCCTTGATTAGAATAATAGTGACAGGCCCTTCATCAACCTTAAGTGCTAGGGCAACCTCGAGTTTAGCATATATGGCTACGTCCTTATCCTTTTTTTTTTTTCTACCTTAAAAAGGTGTGGTGGAGACCTTGACCTGATGTTCTTTAGGTTGATGTTTAAAAGGTCAAGGTTAAGGTCAGCATACTTAAAAAGTACTTCATATTTACTAGGGTCGAAGGCACTGAGGATGTTCTTCTTGGAGAACTCCACCTTAAGCTAAGTGAATTCTTTCATGGCTTTGAACTTTTGAACAACCTCATCCCTACATGCCTCTTTGGCCTTTTGCTTGATTTCTTCTTATTCTTTCAACTCAGCTTCCATCTAAAGGCCTAAACTTAGCAATTTCATCTTCAGCTTCACTAAGTTTCACTTCAGCCTAATCTCTCATTGATTTTGTTGAGGCCTTTTTTATCTGTATGCTCTTCAGTTTAACCATTAGTTTATTTTTTTTTACTTGACCTTTTTCTTGTGAGAGATGCTGAAACTGGATTGCAGACTAACTAGAGACTTAACATTTTTTTGTTTTCTTCACCCTAGATAGTGGAATTTTTTCAGCCTTGAACATGTAAGCCATTGCCATGTAAACATGATGCAAAGCCTAGCTGGCATAGATAAGAATTGAGGTAAAGCTTTTGATAGATTGCAAAGACAAAGCTTAGACTTAGAAAAATAATAAAGCTAATAATGACAACATAGTCACGTTGAAATAATATTTACTATTTGAAGGGACCAAAACCTTGTAGAACCTTGTAGAACCTCCTGGCCACATCAACATAGTGTAATTTAAACATATGTAGATTTTTTTTTAGTTGGGTTTCACAATCCAAGGCCCGAGATTGTCTAAGAAAGAGGAAAAAGTTTTGGTCCTTGGTTTCTTGGTTAGAGGAAGAGCTACCATGGAGAGCTCCCTGTGTGCTATCACTTTATACTTGCTCTTGACGATAGTGAATGGTTGAGTTGAGGAGTTCGACTACTTATTCTAAAGAGAACTTATTGGTTTATTCCCTTGGGCACCAAGTTGGATCTTTTTTCTAGCCCTTCTTGGGCCTCAGTTCATGAGCATATAGGGAGATGTCAAAGTCTTTGGATGGGTTGGAAAACATCTCTAAAAAACTGAGCTAAAAGTTAGAAAAAAAAATTAAAGACCCTATGAGATTATCTTACACCTACCCCAATACTTGGTTTTATTTACCACTTCGGGGGAAGTTAGCTCGTAGGCATCTATAACTAGTTCCTCTCTTCAAGTGTTTTCCATTTTTTTATCCTGATCTGTGAAGTCTAATATCGAGATAGTTACGAGCACTTTAAGAAAATTCATAGGCTCATTTGTAATCTCCTATGCCTCGAACTTATCGTTCTTATTTTTTTTCTCCTTCTGGAGGTTAAAGAAGAGTAGTTTGTAGCTCAGGTAGTTTATGGATAATTTTTTATTAAGATGAGCTATGATGTATAACCACCTTTAGTCACTAAGGAGCTTTAATAGAAAAGAACTCTTTGAATAGAGGGAGGGTAGAAAGAATACCTAACTGTTAACAAAAATTTATGAATTCTACTATGTATCGAAATGAATTAGGGGTGAGCTAGATGATTATTAAATTATAAGAATTAAAAATTTTAATAAATAAAGAATGTAAAGGGAACCTTAGATCAACTACCATGGAATCCTAATACACTCAGAATTGATAAGGCTTTTAGCTTATTAGTGACCCTATCTAAGGTGCTCGACATCATTATACTATACTCCTCATCTAGTAAGTGACAGTTTATTCCTAAAAAATGGACATGATAAGCTAAATACATATTAGGATAGTCCTTGGGGTTAACCTTGCATTTTAAGTTCTTTATCGCGTCCTTGGGGATTATGCTTAAAGAACAAGTGTATACACTGGGACCTTGACCAACTTATCTGATTTCGAGGAAAATTCCTTCTCACCTTAGCATTTTTTGGTTGTGTTATCCTCTCCCCTGAACCTCTTTAGAACCCCTCTTATTGTTGGAGTCTTCATCGTTAAAAGACTAAAATCCTAAATAAGAGCAAGATTTTAAGCTAAAACAATGCTAGAGAGCACCATCATGTCAAAAGAAGATGAGGGATAAAGAGACTCCTTAAAAAAAAGAGATGTCAACAAAAGTTGACTAAGTAGGAAGAGAGGAAATAACATGAGCATCAATAACAAATGGTCGAAAATAAAAAAGGTAGAAAGTTGATAAGGCTGAACCTTACAAAAAAGAACAACAGAAGAGGAAGGAAAGGCGGTAAAAAAATACAGACCAACTTGGGAGATTAAAAAAGGAATTAGAGGATTCTCTAAATCAAAATCAATATGAGTGCACAACTCAATAATGTCTAGGACTCGTTCTCCTCGAGCTCGAGCATTCTCATCAACCTTTTATTGCTTTTCCTCTAACATTGGGTTGAGCCAATAAGTTTTATTTTTTAGTCTCGAACATGATGAAAATAATACGTTTTGAAGTAAAAAAAGAGAACGGTTGGAACGAAAAAAAACTTTAAGGTTGAGAAAGACTTGAAAGCTTTTAGGTCAGAAAGTTAGGTCAGATTGAGAGCAAGAAAACAAAAAAAGTGAAAAATGAAGGTCCCAATAGCCCTTTATATAGTTGCATCCTAAATTAGATGAACAACCTAGATTATGCCACGTGTCAGAATGCCATTGGAGAATATCTTTTCATCTTTCCCACTCTAGATTTTATGGCCCATAAAATCTCTCTCCTTATTAAATGCGATCTCACCCGCTTAAACTAATCAAACTAGCCATACTAGGTAAAATTCGAGGTCAAATCGATTAGTGAACCAATTGCTAGGTCACCTTTAGAGCATACACAAGGAACAAATCTTAAGAAGCGTTAAGTCTCACATCGGTTAAACAAACTTTATCAATTCACCTAAACCCCTTCATCTTCACTTCAAGCCACCAAAGCAGAGCCACTTTGGCAATTCCTAAATAGACCATATCTTAACCTAAAGTACATGCGCAAGATCAAACTTATGTCAAGTTGACATAGGTTAGGATAGCTCATATTGAATCGAACAATAAGTATAGGCTTTTAATGCTTGCCTATCATGTCGGTCTCACAAACATTTGACCTCAACTAAAAAATGTTGAATCCCTATCAATCCTTTAAAGCCCATAAACATATGCAAAGCAAATTAATCATGTACTGAATAGTCTGAGTGTCTGACTGTTTGGTGGGGAGACAAAATGTTGAGAGCATTTAGTG
This sequence comes from Durio zibethinus, assembly GCF_002303985.1. The sequence continues at coordinate 22,421,613 of NW_019168159.1, forward strand.
ATTAAAAGGGTATTTGGTGGTTAAAAGGGCATTGTAGTCTTTTTCCCTTATAAAGGCTACCAACAGACAACTAGGGGCATTTTGGATATTTGGACCAACTTGACATGTCAGGTTAACCTAACATATTTAGTGTCACATCAGCTTGGTCACATCATTGTTGTCTCTCATATGTCCCTCACTTCCTATCTACAAAAATAGACAACTAGGTATTATTATTTCAGGTTCCATCTTGATCTAATTCCTTTTCTCTCCTTCTAACTTCCCTTGTTATGATATCTAACTTGTATGTCAGAGTGAAAATGCAGAGAACACTTTCTACCTTTGCGTCTAATCATTGTCTTTCTTTTACTGTCTTTCTATGAATACCATAGGTCGGAACTCGGTACAAACATAAAAATTAAGATAAAATAATTTTATTTATTAGTCAAAATTATTTTTTTCAAAGTTTTTATAATTTAAATTATTGATATAATTTTTAAAGTCATAATAAAATATGTAAGTTCAATCTCATGAGTTAAAAATAATCTCTCTATTTTTAAAGGATTGAATTATTTTATACTAAGATAATTATTAATTCTCCTTATAATATAGGATAATTATCATCATATCTTATCTATGATCTTATACATCAAACATAAATTTGATCATATTTTTAAAAAAATAATAATTTTAAAATTTCAATATAACAATGTAAGTAATTTTTTTTTTTAAAAAAAATCATCATTATAAAAAAATTATTTTTTATAATGCGGAGTCATACTGTAAAAAAATCAGTAGATCCAATATTTCACAATTTGGAGGGAAACATTATTTACAATAATGGTAACATTAAGTAGTTAAAAAATTTGTTGGAAAAATTTTTTAACTTGTTGGACATTAATTTCTAGGAGTGAGTAAAATTGCAAATTACTTAGATATTAAATTGTATTAAAACTAAACTAACATAGCTGTTTGAATCAAAACATAGTTAAAGCAAATTCGGGTTGAACTTTATCTCATTTATCAGGTTTTTTGTTGCAAATTTGGCTTTATGCCACTTAATTATCAGACTTCCCACGGTTCCTATAATCTATATAATTCAAAATTATAAACTATTCACGTTTAATGCTACTACATTAATTATTACAATAATTAAAAGAAAAAAATTTATTATAATATTACTACATTGATTCAATACGCGTATTTCATACACTCCTATAATATATAAATTTTAAATTTTTTTTACAATCAATAAATCTTTAGAATAAGAAGTGAGTATATAAAATAAGTGCATCTAGTAGTAAATATATTCACATTTCAAAACAATTATTTTAATCAAGAAATTATTTTATTTATTGTTAGTAGAGTTTTTAAATTTCATTAATAAAATTAATAAGTTGATACATATATTTTAAAATATTTAAAAAAATTAATTAAAACAACTAAGACGTGTTAATTTTTTAAAAAATAAAAAATTTATATTGACAATATATTAAATACTAATTTATATTAATTATTCATTTATATGATAAAAATTATTTAATATATTATCAGTAAAATTTTTTATTTTCGAAGTTAAGAAATTAACTCATTTTCACCTCTTTTCTAAATTTTTTTATATTGAATTAATTTTTTTTTAATATATCCTAAGTATGCAGGATCCCGCAAACGGGTGAAATCTAAAAACTTAATTGTCAGTTAATGTATTTGATAATTTTTTTTATATAAATAATTGTTGCCAGCTGATCATTCATCACTCCAACCTCACCGTCGCCTATTTAATTACGGGTGGAACTGGACTTTTATTATTAGGGGCAGATAGATGCTTACTAAACCAAGTTAAGATCTGGTGGGAGTGTAGATTGGCAAATAATTAATACTAACACATTAATTATTAATTATCTCTATAAATTGGCAATGGCTATGTTATAAATGCAGAGGAATAAAAGATTGTGAGACTCTAGCCAAAGAAAAACAGAGAGGATGGACGCCATTTCTCTTGTAACTTTGCTTTTAGAGACTGTGACCCCACTAGTAAAACAAGAAGAGATGTTGATCTCAGGAGCCAAGGGTAAAGTGCTGTCACTTCGTGCTGAGCTGCAATTCATTGATAAGCGCCTCAAACAATATGATGACAGATTTCTGGAAGATATCATGGTGAAAGAGTCTCTGAGCCGAATCCAGGATTTAGCTTACGAGGCCAAGGATTTCATTGAGAAATTTATCACTAAAAATGATATCCAAAAGCAGAGGAACCTGGCAGGGAAGTTGATTTATGGTTTCCCTCACATCGCAATGCTTCGTAAGGCAGCGATCAAAGTACAAAGGATCAAGGAAGAGATAGAAGAAATTGATGGCTATGAAAAGAAGTATAGCGTTGACCGCCTACCAGCCAAGCGCAACTTAGACAAGGCACACTCGTTGGAGAAGCAAAGGAGGGAAGTTGAGGAGGAAAATGTGGTGGGATTTGGCGATGCAGCAAAGCAAGTGAGCGAGATGCTGCTAAATAAAAGGTTAAGTCGTGATGTTTTTTCAATCGTTGGGATGGCTGGCTCAGGCAAGACGACTTTAGCCAATATGATCTACGGGACTAGTGGCAAAGAGTTTAAATATCGGGCATGGATTTTTGTGCCTAGCGAATATAGAATCAGGGATCTGTTGATAGGAATCCTTGAGAGTCTGATGTCAATCGGTAAGAAGACATCCAAACTAGACGATGCAAAGTTGGCTGAGAAGCTGAAGAAATTCTTACAAGGCAAGAGATATCTAGTTGTCATGGACGGTGTGGAGAAAACTCAACTATGGGAGGCCGTAGAAAAGGTTTTTCCCGATGAAAAACATGGAAGTAGAATATTATTGACTACTCGCTCACAAGGAGTGGCTTCACGAGCAAGCTCAACTGATCATCATACTCATAGTGTCAAACCCCTTGGCGAAGAGGCGGGGTGGGAACTCCTGGAAAAGCTGGTCTTCAAAGGTGAAATGTGCCCTCAGGAATTGAAGAAGCTCGGCAAACAAATTGCTGCCAAGTGTGCTGGGTTGCCACTTGCCATTGTCTCTTTGGCTAGTTTACTTGCTAGAAAGAGAACATATCGGCAGTGGTTAGACATACTCAGCAATGTGAGTTGGTACCTTAATCAAGAAGATGCTCCACCATGTTTTGGAATATTCGCTTTGACCTATGATAGTATACCTGAACACCTTAAGCTGTGCTTGCTCTATTTGGGTGCTTTCCCAGTGGTTTTGAAATCCCCGCAAGGCAGGTGATCAACCTTTGGATGGCAGAGGAACTTATAAAAGAAACGCATGGCGCAAAAGTTGAGGAAATTGCAGAGAGATACTTGGAAGAACTAATTGATCTAAGCTTGATTGAGGTAGCTAGAAAAAGATCAGACGGTGGTGTAAGAACGTTTCGAATCCATGAATTTTGGTGGAACTTTTTGGTTTCCGAAAGTAAACGCATAAGGTTTCTTGATGTTCAAACGAAGATAGGATCAGTTTCAAGCGGTAACAGGCCACGGAGGCTTTCCATTCATTACGAGTTCAGGTATATTTTGTCTAATCCGCTTTATTTATCCCACCTACACTCTTTATTGTGTTTTCAAAATAAGGGTACCCTTGATTCAGATGGATTGACATTGCAGTGCCATCATTTCCGAAATCTTAGAGTGTTGGATCTAGGATCTACCTGTGTTTCTAAGATTCATGAAAGCATAAAAAGTTTATCCCTTTTGAAATATTTGAAGATAAATCATCCTTTCTTGAATCGCCTTCCTCCTTCCTTTTGTAGTCTCCCAAATCTACAGACACTTGATATCAAAAACACTTGTGTTCCATGCTTGCCTAGAGGAATATGGGGAATGCAAAATCTGAGGCATCTTTTGTTGCCTAGGCAAACCGTTCTCCCTGAATGTCGTGGTGAACCTCGGAAACGTTTATTGCATCTCCGAACTCTGTCAGCGATTACTCCGGATAGAAACACTGCAGTTCTCATTATTGGTTCCCAGTTTCCTAGCTTGATTAAATTGAAGCTAAATAGCCAAGACACTAGGAAGACAAAAGGATGTTTGGAATGCCTTTTCAAGTTGGATTGTCTTCAAAGTCTAAAGATTATTAATCGTGCCGAGTTTCCAAAATCAGGGACATTCCCAAGTAGCCTCGTTAAGGTAACCTTGATGAAAACCGATCTAATTGCTGAAAAAGTACTGGGAATGTTGGAGAAGCTCCCTTGCCTCCAGGTGCTGAAACTGCTAACTAGATCCATTAGAGGATCGAATCTGGAAATGAGACCATTCTCATTTCCTCTACTCAGATTCCTCTTCATGGAAGAAATAGTCATCCGAACTTGGATGATGGGAGACGAAGCCATGGTCAGCCTTGAAGAGTTGACCATCATTCGTTGCCATGAACTAGAATCACTTCCCAAGCAACTTTGGCAACTCGATAACTTACGCCAGGTAAAGGTGAATTCTCCCTCTCAATGCTTGAAACAAAAGCTTGAGCAATTAAAGGTGGAGCGAAGCGTAATCCAAATACATTTTCGATGACGAGTGTGGCTTCTGTTGGGAAAAACAACAATACCTACGCGCAGCAACCACACACAAAATAACAAGCTCAAATCAAGAATAAGAACACACAAATATATTTGGTTCGGCCCAACTCAAAATGGCCTACTCCAACTTAATCCACTATCAAATAAATCTTTACAATTGTGAGACTTTTAGAATGAGAAAAGTCTCCTAAAACTCCTTACTCAAAACTTAACCCAAAACCCAATTACACCCTTTAATAGCCTACTCACTTAGCTATTCTCTTGGTGTCTAACTCTATGGGGTTACTAAACTAAAACCAAAACATCTTATTTATAGGGGTGAAACCCTTTATACCTTTACTAAACTCCCGATGTGGGATACAAGACAAATTCAAACTTACTTAACTTTCGATGTGGGATTCTGAGATTCAAGGCAAATCCCAACAAATCCTCCCTTGACTTGAATCTCCAAACACTTTAACAGTATCTGCAAAGCTAACATGTTTACCTTTATTCTTTTCTTTCATCACAGGCATTCCAGCAACTGAGCTTCCATCAAACATGTACAAGTGATTGACCCTATTCCCTTGTAGAATCATACTACCATTCTTGTACACTTTCAACCAATCATTACTACCATAAAATGTGTACCCCCGAGAAGTTAACTCACCCAAAGCAATCAAATTGTAGTGACAATTTGGTACATACCTTACATGACGAAGCATCCTAATGACACCATTGTGAGATCTAAGGCGAACACTCCCAATGCCTTGAATCTGCACCTTTTCTTTGTTAGCAACCACAATATCCCCATACTTTTCATTCTCATTCAACTCCACAAAGCAGCTCTTATCATTGCAAACATGAACTGTAGCAGCTGAATCTAAAACCCAACCTTTGTCACTTTTCAAAGTCTGGGTCTCATCCACACAAGTTGTCAAAACAACATCATCATCATCAGACAAAATAGCAGCAGTATCACTCTTTTCTTCATCTGATTTCTTCTCATCATTCGCCCTTTTGAAAGCAGCCATATCCCTTCTCAGCTTCCTGCAGCGCACTTGGATATGTCCCTTCTCACCACAATAATAACATTCTACATCACTGTAATCTCTGTCTCTTGACTTGGATCTCCATCTTGATCCATCAATCCTCTTTTGAGTCCTCCCTCGATCAAAACCCTCTACAGCTAGTGTACTCCCCCCAGGTGATGAGTTCTGAGCTCCCATAAACCTTTCATTCTCACGCAACAGGGCAGTCACATCATCCAACTTCAAAGTAGACCTGCCTACCAACACAGTCTGAACTAAAGGCCTATAAGACTTGGGCAAAGATGACAGCAAAATTAAAGCCTTCTCTTCATCTTTTAACTCATCAACAGAAATCGCTAACAATTGAGAAACCAATTTATTAAATTCATTCAGGTGATTATGAAGACTCATACCTTCTTCCATCTTCAGAGAATACAGATCCATCTTCAAACATAATCTATTAGTCAATGACTTCGAAGCATAAATACCTTCAAGCTTATCCCACAAACTCTTCGGAGTACTCTCAGTCAACACACTGTATTTTACCTCTGGAGCTAGCGCCAATCTAATAGTACTAACAGCTTTCTTCTGAATCCTATTCCAATTAACATCAGACATTCCTTCAGGCTTACTACTCTCCAATGCCTGATCCAATCCTTGTTGTACTAACAGATCTTGAATCGTACTTTGCCATAACATAAAATTACTCTTTCCATCAAATAACGGAATCTCAAACTTAGACATAGACATACCAGACATACCTTCTTCAGACATCTTCAAACACTGCTTCACGATCTCTTGGACCCACGAACCTCGAACCTCGAACCTCGCTCTGATACCACTTGTTGGGAAAAACAACAATACCTACGCGCAGCAACCACACACAAAATAACAAGCTCAAATCAAGAATAAGAACACACAAATATATTTGGTTCGGCCCAACTCAAAATGGCCTACTCCAACTTAATCCACTATCAAATAAATCTTTACAATTGTGAGACTTTTAGAATGAGAAAAGTCTCCTAAAACTCCTTACTCAAAACTTAACCCAAAACCCAATTACACCCTTTAATAGCCTACTCACTTAGCTATTCTCTTGGTGTCTAACTCTATGGGGTTACTAAACTAAAACCAAAACATCTTATTTATAGGGGTGAAACCCTTTATACCTTTACTAAACTCCCGATGTGGGATACAAGACAAATTCAAACTTACTTAACTTTCGATGTGGGATTCTGAGATTCAAGGCAAATCCCAACGGCTTCTACATGGAAGACATCAAATAGTGACCAGTCTTTTGACCACAACTTTTTCTTCAAGGTTGTACATAAAATTCAAAGCAAGGAAACTAATAATCCCGATTTTCCTTTTCCATTTTGTATGTTATATCCTGATTACTTGCTTTTTGGCATACTTTGGATTGTGTATTTTGTCGTTCTTTGAAATGAATGAGGTATATCTATGTATGTAATGTACTGGCTATTTTGGATTAAGAAAACAAAGTTTCAAGTACACTTTATGCTTCGATTATTAAGTTGCCAATGATTTAAATTATGATGAAGTTTATCACTGCAAATTATGCCATAATTAAGTAGGAATTAATTAAATATCTGGTGGCAGCTGCTTCAGTCTCTGTTAAGGATCCCAATGCTTGGAGTTCAGATCACTATATATGGACTCAGCATGATTTGTTATATTAAGGAATTGTTTGTAGTAGTATAAATTTGTTGGTAATACATTTACTTCAACTTCTAAATAAGAAGGCAAGTTTTAACCCATATAATAGACCCAAACTTTATACTTCATTTTAAAGATATAAATTTGGTAGATGAGGGGGCCCTCGTCTTAATGATATCCTTAGCCATTTTTTCTTATAAAATCATTTTTTCTTATAAAATGTATATGAACCTCATCTATATAGCGTAAGTGCATGCAACTCCCATTGGGAGACTTTAACTCCTCTCCAAATTCCTCAATTAATATATATATATATAAGTTTTTAAAAATAATATCTTTAAAAATATTTAAAAATAAAATTAAAAAATATAATACATGAAATCCATAAAAGAAATAAAAATTACTATTTCTAATTTTCATTAAAAAAAAATAAAAACAAAATTATATTGGCTCAATTTATCATTTTTTAATGAAAAACCCTAAAACTTAAAGCCTATTTTGTTACAATCAAAATCAATATATATATATATATATGATTTGGCAATTCGTGTTATTATGTTATATTTCGTATCATACACAATTTCATACATAATATGAATAGCCTTGATATAATTATAAAATGAATACTTAAATAACACAAATAACCTAAATACAAATACGACATATTTATTATACATTTTACACATGATACGACATGATTAATATATTTTAATCCATTTTAGAAATGAGAAACATGACATGACACAATTAACACGATTAGACATAAGTAACACAATTAACACTAAAATATCTAATTAACAATTCAACGATAAACCAAAATAATAATGTAATAAAAATATCTGGACCCTAAACATAATTACTACTTTAATCATATATTTTTCATGAGAAAAGGAATATAAATATAACATAAATATAATTAATTATAAGAAAAAGATATCACTTGCACATGTCATAAGCATGTCACTTATACATGTTGACACAATAACACAATTCAAACACGATTAATTAATTAGTCGTATTTTATATGTGTAACAATGTAAAACACAAAATACAAAGCAAATAATATTTTGTCTTAAATATGTCAATACGATTAATATAAGAAACACGATTATACAAAATATATACATAATTTAATTACTTATTATTTTTATATTATAATACCGTTTTCTATCTAAAATTACCAGGTCAAATATATATTTATATCAATTGATGGCTCTTTGTACTTCTTTGTTACCAAAATTTATGTGGTTAATTTCATTTAAGTTCAAAGCATGAATTTAGTTTCTCCATTATCTCAATTTGTTTAGGTTCATGTATAATTTTAATGAATTTAATCTTTGTATTTTTATAAAAAAAATAGATATAAAGGTAACTGATAACAATATTAAATTTCTACAATTAAATTCAATTGCATGATTTTTTTTAATGAAGTAATAAGTTAATCTGAATTTTCTTTTTGACCATATGGCACACATTATTATGAAAGAAAACTTTATTTTTAATATAAAATATACTAAAAAATATTTTTTAGAATTTAAAAAATATTAATTATTATTTAATTAAAATAAATTTGACACGTTTAAGATTGATATGGGTTAAGTAGCCTAAATATTAATCCACCTCAATATATTAGGTAATCACTAAAATTTCATGCTATCCAAATTAAAGGTAAAATCTTAATATTATTGCCAATTGTCCTTAAGTCCACTTTTAATAAAAGTAAAAAGACTAAATTCATTAAAATTTGAGTTAAAGGTTTAAAATAGCATAATTTAGAAAATAGAAGAATCAAATTCTAAATTTTAACCTTCATTAATGTTAGATTGCTATAATGAGAAGGAGAAGATTTTTTGTTTTATTTAGATCATTTGAACTAAAAGTTGCACCATTTTCTAGTGCTCATGCTTTTTCCATATATCAAGTTTATTTTAAGAAGTTTATATTAGTTGCAATGAGTAAACGACTTGCACTTTGACTAATAATGCACAATGTTATCTACTTTTAGTTAAACTTAAAATCGTCATATCATTAAGAGTTTTTAACATTTGAATCACTAAATATTGATTTTAAATATATAATAATAAGGATAAATTACACAAATAGTCACTTAATTAAAGAGGTTATTTTAAAATAGTTACTAAAGTATTAATTTTTTTTTAATTTTGTCATTAACATTTGAATTAGTGTTTTTTTTTTTTGGGTCACTGAATTATTAAATCTTGTTGTTTATTTGATGTCGCTTGACACATCAAAAATGGTAAATTCCATGTTAGATTTTTTTTTGGCATTAATTTAAGGTTAAATATTATAACATTTTTTTTATTTCTTTTCCTCTTACCCTTTTCCCTTTATTCTTTCCTATTCATTCCCATATTCTTTTTACCTCTTTTTCTTTGTTTCTTTTCCTTTAATTAGGATTGAAAACCCTAATGTGATGGTTTTTTTTTTGTCATTGTGGGTTATCAACCGATTTTAAGACCTTTTGGTTAAATGACAATTTCGAAAGTAGATTTTTCGATTGTAATAATAATATGTATTCGTTTAGATGTCATTTCTTCAATTGGTATGATCTACCGATTAGTGATCATGCAAGAGTGATGGTTATTAAGCTGTTAAGAAAGTGAAAACCATTGAGAGCCAATGAAAGAAAGAATAGGTACTGTGTATTTTGTTATTAACTTGTTGTTTGATTTTTACTTTGATTAAGCTATGATATAATGGTTTAGGGTTGTTTAGTGTTTAGGGTTATATATTATGGGTTTTAGGTAATCTTTTAGGTGTATTAGGCATAATAGCATTGAAAGATTATGGGTTTTTTTTGTGTATTTTGTATCAAGTATTAGTGAACAATAATAGTCACTGGATGGGGTTTAGATAGTGTTTTAGATGCATTAGGCACAATGGTAGTGAATGATTATTGGTGTTTTGTGTATCAAGTGACAAAAAATGATAATAGCCATTTTAGGTCATTTTATTTGTAATGAAATTTGGTTGCAAAAGATCATTTTGTAATAAACTTATACCAGAAGGATTATTTGTATTAAAAAATCATTTTATATCAAGTCATAGCTATATTATGTAATAGTTTAAATTATATAATAAACTTGATACTTTAAATTATGTGATTGTTTTATTTTTTGGGGTTTAATATTGATTTTAATAAATGAAATACCAAATCAAAATTATAAGCTGTTGCAATAAATCTCTTTAGCTTAAAGAAGCTTTTATTTTATAACATGAATGGATCCCCTTGTAATATGATAAACTATAATTAACAAACCACTTTCTATAATGAACATAAACTTGATTTGAATGAACTTGTAACTTCAACAAGCATATAGCTTAAAGAAACCAACAAACTAGTAATAGATCCTAAACCCAATACAAAAACGATAAACAAAAACATTACTTTACTTATAATGATAAGGCATTTACATTAGTTTGTAAGGTAGCTCTAATAAATATGTTAGACTTGAAATAAATTCCTAAACATCAAAATCATAAATTCCTTATTAATTAAAAAAATTCTTTACCAACAAAGAGAACCTTATATCTATACTTTTATAAAAAAAAAAAAAACTTGTTACTAGTCCAACATACAAATAACAAAAAACATTTTTGTTACGTCAATACCCTAGCCATTCATGTACCCAAAAACAAAATCCTTGACAAGTTGTTGCTGATTTTTTATTTCATGGTGGTTGGCTTTGTTGGTCTTTTCATAGCTTTATTGTTTTGTTGAACATTGGTTGTAGGCTACTTTCTCTTTCTTTTGTCTATATTTATAGGTTGAGATTGCTAACTAAGTACCTAGACTACATTTACATTTTTTTTGTCTAGCTTCAATACTTGTAAGAGTTTCGAAAGGTTTAAAAAGTCAACTCGGTTCAAAGATAGAATTCTGTTGTGATTGAAAATTTTAACTAAAGTCTTACAAATCAATATAGTAAATGATTCAATATTTAGGGTATGTTTATGGTAGACAAAAGAGTTACCTACATCAAGTATCCATCTAACAGTCATTGGAGGTGGTTGAATTTGGTTTCCAGATCTTTTAGTTTTGGGCTATAAGGATTTATATTAAATGATCCTAAACATTTTATTATACATTACTTTTATAGTTGCAAGATTATTAGCCTTTTGAATAGTAGTCCCAAAACTCTCTTAACTTGTAGAATGAAAATAATAAAAATATGTTACTATATTTTGTCTATTATTATCATTAATGAATATAAATCAATAAACCAAAACACTCATAGGTAACTTCGAGACATTTTTTCTAGCTTGTTTGATTAATCCCCTAGCAATAATAGCTAGATTTAACTTGTTATTATCATCAACCTCTCTTTTATATGTCCTTACATAATACCTTGATTTTTCATATTTGCTAGAGCTGAGTTTCCTTTTTCTCTTATTAATTTTGAACTAATTTCCACCTATTTCCTTCATTTTATTCTTATGTGATTTTTTAAGTAACCTTTTTATAATTGATGATAGTATTACTTCTAGGGTTTCATTACTTATGCATTGATTTGCACCTTTGATAGGGCAAATGAAATTGGAATATATGTTGACTTGTGTGGTCTTTTATAATATAGATCAATATCATTTTCAGGTTTTTCTTTAGTAAAGGACATAGCTAAAAAAACATGTATGCATGAAATCTTAGAAAGATCCCATTTTCTAAATAAATACATATGCAATTGAACAACCATTACATGCTAGTTTAATGGGTTACATGCTACTTAGTGTTTTGGACCACCAACATGTTTTGACTAGCATTTACTTGACTTTAAGATAATATGATTTAACTTTTTTTGTATTTTAGAGCAAGGCAATCTTGAATATTTTTCAACTGATGCATTCTTCAAGAGAATCTTTTGCATTACTTTTGTCCTAATAGTCTCCATCATTGTCAAAATAAGCTTATCCCTTACATCCAAAATAAAACTTGTTAAATGACTTATATAAATTATTTAGAAATATGTCACGTTTGACTATTATTAAGAAATGAGACTTAAACCACTAAGTTGGATTTTTTTTTGCTTCAAGACATTTGTATGTAACAATTGATAAGTCTTTCATTTCCTTTATTGCATCTTCAAACATTTTTAAGTAGGTAGGTCTAGCAATTTTCTATAAATAGCCCTTCAATGCTTTTTTTTTTTTTTTTGTAGGGTTTAACTTAAAATTTATATATAAATACCTAACACAATTTTTACGCTTAATATTAGGTACAATATCCAAATATGCATACACAAGTCCCTATAAAAACAACAAAATATAAACTATAGTTGCATACCATAACCTTAATTTCATATTTAAAAGCAACTAATAAAAAATTAAAGGAAAAATTTTCATAACTTTTGTTTGTCTGACATAAAAGTCCAATAATAAGAATTTGTAATTTCAAAGTCATTTTTCAACAAAAATAGGAGCCAATACTAAGATTCATTGTTTTCACTTTCAACAGTTATATAAGCAAGTAGATAGATGCAATCATTTGCATAAATCTCAATAACTACTAATAAGTGTCCACCATAATACATTTTTAAAAAGCAACCATCAAGATTGATAATATGCTTATAACCAACTTTTAACCCATCTTTGCATGCTTGTAAACAAGCATACATCCTCTTAAATAATCTACACTCTAGGAAATAGATTGTTGTGATTCTTGTCATAACGTCTAGATCCGAGGATCTATCGCTAGACATTGACTTTTTAAGGAGTCGCTACCAATCTTTTTTATTTAGGTGTGATTGGCCACCTAAGGAATCTGTCCTTTCAGGGAGCGCCTAAGTTTAAGGGCCCCTAAAAGAATAAGTTCAGGTCTACTAACCAGAACAGGGTTCGAGAGTTCGATTACGTGTGAGGAAGGTTATAGCACCCTCACAATGCTTATCAAAGATGGTACTAGCTTAAATTTGTGTTATCCAATTAGCCTTAAAATTTTACCAAGTAATTAATTGTTGAAAATTATTCTCAATTGACTCTAATACTTTTAGCAAAAATTGAGAAAATCCCCTCACCTCAAGAGTATGCAAGAAAAACTACTGTTTCACTTGCAAAGGCTCTGTCGTCGGATCATTTAAAGAAAAAATTAAAATTAAAATTAAAATAAAAAGGAAGAAAAGAATGATTGTTTTTGCCCTCCTAAAAGAAAGAATTGACTGACCTTGCTGCTTAGGACTTTTCTTTTCTAAAGTCTAAAGAGACACGTGCGGGTCAGGAAGCGGGTCGACGCTCAGGTCGGGTCGGGTCTCGACAAAACGTGCAGATCTTCTGGATCACTTGAGGCCAAAACGACGTCGTTTTGGGAGGGTATATAAGGTCCTTCCCTCTGTTTTTCGACCGAAAGCTCCTCCTCTCTCTCTCTCTTCTTTCTTTTTCTCTCCTTTCTCTCTAAAAGCTGAAGAACTCCGGTTGAATGTTCGTCGGATTCTGAAAAATGTCACCGAAATCTAAAAAATTTCGTCAGAAGTTATCAGAAGTTGACCGGAAGATCACCGGTTTCTGAGATTATTCGCCGAAAACTGGGCAGGTCATCGAAAACTTCAAGGTTGGCCTAAATTTTTGCCAGAAAATTCAAACTTCGTCGGAAAATTAAACCGAAATCTGGAATTTTCCAGAAATTCCCAGAAAAAAATCGGCAAAAATTTTCAAAAAATTTCTGCTAGCTCCCAGAACACTCATAAACCTTTTCTTAGCTTCTTATACACCTCTTTTTCTTTCAAATCAGTAACTTTGCTCACTGTTTTTGTGTGTTGCATCTGTTCCAAGAGGTCCCTTTTATAGGGATTGATCAAGAGTTCCTGATCAATCCCGATTCCTCCTTGGATGGAAATTCAATCTTTGAATCCAATCCGGACTCTTCTGATTGAATTCTCATTCACAATGAGATTCTTCAACTTTCAATCACAGCCATAAAAAAAAAACAATAAATAATAATAATAGTAATATAATAATCAGATAACAACAAATCAGATAAACGAAAAGAGAAAGAGAAAGAAAAAAAAATTATTAACAGATAATTAGAAATACAATAAGATAAATAAAAAAAATACAAGAAAAAAATAATAATAAATAAATTATAATATAATAATAAATATATAACTATATAAATAAAATACATATAAATATTAACAGAAAAAATAAATAAATAAATAAAGATATACATATATTAATACATAATAATAATAATAATAAATAATAAAATACATAAAATACAAAAGAAAAAAAAGGAAAAAAATAACACAAGATAAAAATTGGATTGGGCTTACCCATTTGGGTCAGGCCCAATTGGTCTGGGCCTGGACCCAATTGGGTGTCTACAATTCTTTTATTCTTTTGCCTAAGTTTTTCCAAATAATCATAAATCTTAGCAAACTGTTCCTTATGATTTTCATACACAATTTCAAGTGCTTTCCATTTAACACTAAAACATTTTGTAAATGACACACTAATCACAAAGTCTATCATTATATATTAAAAAGTATTTTATATTAGTAATAAACTTTTTGATGTAATGTTGAACCATTCACTTAGATGTCATGTTTCTATTTTTCATATCCTTAAGGCATGTATGTTTAAAGACATAAGTCTTGATTTGACAAGTAAGGTCCAATTAGTTTTTTGTAATGAATTTTGCCTCCCCCCCCCCCAATTTTCACAAACAACTTTCATTGCATACCACTTTAACTCTTTTCTTGTCATTATTTTTCAAACTTGATATTATACCTATTTTTCCTCCCATACTGTCTTATGATTTTTTACAATATCTTTTTATTAACAAACTATATCCCTTTTTCTAACTTAAAATTTTTCATATTAATTTTATTGTTGAATTCTAGCCATCTTCTAACACCTTTAGAATCATACTCATTTACACTGTGCAAAAAAATTTATTTTTCACTTCCCTCTTCATTTGCACCTATTATAACATCTAACTTATCATCCACTCCTTAAAAAAAAAAAAAAGCTCATCATCCATTCCAATATAGCTCCATAACCTAAAATCATAACTCTCTCAATTCCTAAATTTATATTTACCTCAAAAATACAATCATTATTATCTTTTATATTATATTCATTCTCAGTAAAATTGGAATTAGAACTGATACTATCATCTTCATCTTTCTTAACATTATGACTAACACTTTCACATTTTACTTCTATTTCTGCTTTAGTTTTAATGTCTAAAGCTTCCACCTCTGGTTCCTTAATAGAACTAGCATCTACATTATGTTCACCAATAATAGACTTTTTTTCCAGTTACTCATAGATGTAATGATTTCTAAGCATACTTGTAACCATATTTACAATATCAACATCTGTTTTAAGAGGCCTAATAAAATTAGTATTAAATGTCCCTACAGACATTTTCTAATAACATCTCGTTATACCTATTTAGCCTAGCTCTTTAATCATATAATTTGTTTTAATCATTGACATAGTTTCTAGATGGCATAAATCAAAATAATCAACCTTTTTTTTTCAATATAGATCATATTAGGAGTGTACACAAATTGATCACCATGATAAATAACAATTGATAATTAGTTTGATTTAAGCTTTGAAAAATTATCAAATTTCAAAACATTAATTACAAGGTTATTTGATTTAGAGATAAAACCATAAAACCAACTTAAACTCTAATTGCTTAAACACATTAATCTTCATTAAAATATGTCATAAAGTAATATATATATATATAATACAATAATAGCCAAAATGATAGTTAATTATTTTTTACCAATTGATAAATCATGAAAATGCATCCACATGCCTTAACAAGCATTCAAACCCAAACACGGCTCCACATGCCTGTACAATATACAATAAGCAGAAAAAAATGACTTAGCACAATTAGCACCATACAATGCACAATAAAAAACATGACTTCACAAACTTAGCAATAAGAAAAACTTGTCCCCAACAATCATATTTAATATTTAAAGCAAAATTAAGAACAAAAGAAGCATAAAAAATCAACAAACCTTAAGCAGAAATGAAAAAACAACATTTGTAGGCAAAGTAGTGCATTCATGTATAGGCATAAAAGAAAAAATATAGACAAACAAATTGAATTCGTATCATAAGCAAGCATATAGTTCCCTACCACTTGATGTTTCCTTTTGTCCATTGCTTGTCTAAACCTAAAATAAACCTTAATATAAGAATCTAATTCGATCATACACCAACTAAAAGAACACAAAATCAAACCTTAACCTTTTCTAAATCATAACAAAATAACCTTTGATAATCTTAAACTCCAATTGTAATGCCAATCGCAGCCCTCTTTCTCTTTAAACTATCACAAACCACACTATATAATCCTTAATTTCCCCTCGAAATTGCAAGATCAATAACTTAGAGCAAAATCCCATAAATCCCAACCCTATTTTTTTATTGTTGTTTAAAGAATACCCATATCTCTCTAATACCTATACCAAAACCTAAATTCATTTAACTCTAAGCTCTTAAACATAATAACCTTAAAACTAATGTATAATATTTTTTTGAGGTGGCCATGCCACTTTTTCTTTGTATTTGTCACGTAATTAAATCATTTTTGATATGTCCAGCTATATCAGATAAATGTTAGGGTTTAATGGTTTAGTGATCTAAAAGAGCACTAATTCAAATGTTATTGATGAAATTGAAAACGTTAATACTTTAGTGACCATTTTAAAATGACTCTTATAGTTAAGTGACAATTTGCGTAATTTACTCTAATAATAAATTGTGATTCTCAAAATAAAGTATAGAATTGTAAATCATCAATCGATTATTTCTTGAATTAGTTGGCATGTTATTGGATTTGGTACTTGGAAATTATGGGTTTGAAAGAGCTTATGCATGTGATGTCCTCTTCAGCCATATAAATAGTAAGGTAGGGGCCTTTAAGGGTAGATTAAGAATTAAAAAAAAGGTAAATCATCAATATAATAAAATATAAATTCTTTCTCAAAACTAAAATAATTATGTAGTTTGCATCTACTAAGGCACTGGGATTGTGAAGGTTTGTATTTTCTTTCTTTTTTTTTTTTTTTCCTTCGAAAAGCCAAAATTTGAAGAGCCAATTTCTTTCTTTCTTTTTGTTCTTTTAATAATTTTGAAGCGCCAATTTCACATTTCAACAACATGGTAAATCTGAATGAAGAAGACAACGGAGAGTGTTTCTGTATTACGAAAAATATTATACTTTAGGCAACAATAGAGAACCAAAACTTTCGGCCCACTTATTACTGCGTATCTTATAAGTGGTAGCCCATATTGAACTTATTCATTAGACTGATAAAAGATATTAACCCATGGGCCCAAAGCACCGAGCACAGTCCTTTTTTTTATTTAATTTTCGTATCTTTGTTTGCCCCGCATCCGAAGGATTATGATAGTGAATATCGACAAAACTTAAAAATGAAGTTTATAAGTGAAATTTTTAAATTTTTTTTATAAAAATTATTAAACAAAAATTAATATTGAAAATCATAAGTTATTGATTAATAAGTGTAATGAAAATATCAATAATATATAAAAGAATATATAAAAAATTTTTGTATATATTTAAAGATTTAATTAACACTTACTGAACAATGAAAAATTTCATAAATTTTTATAAAAATAAAAAAATAAAAAAATATTAATTTTGTTCAGTTGATATCTTTTAATCTATTAATTTTTATTTTAAAATCTTATTTTATTTGATTATTTTAATAAAAATTTCACAAACATTATCTAAAATATTTTATTGAAGTATTTTCCCCAAAAAAAATTTTTCCAGTCCCAAAGATTCTATTTCACTCATATTTTTATCTTCATGGAAAAATGGATTTTGATTTTTTTCTTATAGATGTGAAATATGTGTGTGTGAGTCTGTTTTTTATATACCAAGTTCTTAACCTTCACAAATATAATTAAAAAATTAAAATTTTATTTTTATTTTTTTATTTTTTTAAAAATTTTAAAATAATGTGTTACATTTCCAAGTGAAATTTAAAACCTTCATTGAATGTGGATAAAATAATATATATATATATATATATATATATATCACATCTACGTACCAAGCCATGCATACGTTCCTAAGGGATCATCTCAGTATACAGTCAAGAGAAGATATTTTTATTTAAAATTTTGAATTCCAATCTTGATATAAAAGAGGTAAAATACAAATTTTCCAGAACAGAAAGAGAGGAAACAATAGAAATGAGAAAAGAACAACATGAAAATATCTTTTAAAGAAGTGTATGTTAAAAATTTGTGGAAGGTGGAAGATTAGAAAGTTAATTGACATACATTATCAATAATAATTGCCGAAAATATAAAAGGGGACATTGCCTTTTCCCACTGTCGTTGAGCTAACTGCAATGCAATCGTCTGGTCCTTTTCGACATTTTTCGGTATGACGGCCCAAATGTTTAGTACAATTAACTACAGTGAGAATAATAACCATCAGAATAACTACAGTCAGAAATTGTTTTTAGCTCCTTGTCAATCACAAAAATGATATGTATATGAACAAAATACTATATAAAAAAATTAAAAATAAATAAATATATATATAGAGAGATTTTATATTATTATTATTATTGAAATAATTTTTTCTTCTAAAATTACTAACTTTACAATTCAGTAAGATAAGTTGTAAAAAAAAAAAAATTTTGGTTATAGACCTAAACTTTTAAGTAATGAAGTGAATTTTAAATATATTTATGCATTAAATATTTTAAAATAAAAAATTGAAAAAATATTTATTGGAAAAATTGAATTTAATAAATAATGGTATTTTATTAGATAGAAGAAGCACTATAATTTGGACCACTAAAAATTGTAAAAAATATAAATCTTAAAAAGATAACAATATTGTCTACGAATATTGATTGAATTGATAAAATTTAAATTCTTTTTAATGTTTAGGTTAGAGTATTGATACAAACATTCTTTTTTAATTAACAATTTATAAATTTAATATAAATTTTCTTTACAATTTAACTTAATCTTAAAACGAAAAACCTTCTCTATACCTTAAACTTTTCCTTGAAAAACATAAAAGATAATAACATTTTCTCTTTCAAGTTCAAACTTTTTTTTTCCAGACTCAAACTTATTTTTATTATTTAAAGCAAACTCTTACTAGTAGTAATTTTGAAACCGATAAACAAAGGGAAGCTGCAATTATTCTTCATTAAAAATTTTTTTCCAAAACCAAATCGGCAATTCTAAGAATTTGAGATTTTAATATATAGAAAGTGATCACATCCCTTAAAGCCCTCTTGCTGTGATGAAAATTTTCGTATTAGTGAAATTTAAGGTATCTTTGTTTATAAAGGAAACGAAATTTCTCAATTTGATTATTTTTAATTGCAGGAATCTGCAACTGTTGACACCTAGTGGACAAGTCACTAATTTTATAACATTAAAAAAGGTACGTCAGATGTTCAAATTCCAAGTTTTTTTTTTTTCTTCACCAAAACCAGCATAGGCAGCGGGTATGATGCTCTTTCAATTTAATTTTTTTCTCAACTTAAAAACAAAAAAGAAAAGAAAAGACGAAAACATTTTAAATAAATTGTTTTATATAAATGACAATCTTTTTTATATAAAACATTTTATCGTTTCTGCAAAAAATAAAAATCACTCTTTCAAGTAATTTTTTTAAGATTGGCAACGAATCGGGTTGGAACGGATTTTTACTTGTCCCGAATCGACCTGACTTTTATAACTATAAAACTTAAACTTGACTCGAAAATTTTTTATTATTTTTTATACTCGAATTTGACCCGATTCGATATTATATAATTTCGTACATAATTCGAGCCGAAATTAATAAAATATTATTTTTTAAAATATAAAATATTATATTTTAAAATATAAATATATAAATATATAATTATATAATTAAAAAATAAAAAATAATTTTTAATATAATATCGGGTCAGGTTGAATCGAATTTGTGTAAAACCCAAACCCGAATTGACTTCAATTTTTTTTAATAATATTTAATCCGACCTAAAATTTGATTTAAAAAAAAATCAATTCTATGAGATTAAGTCAAATCGAAATCCATTGGATTAGAATTGGGCTGCCAACCTTAAATTCTCCCATTCTACAGTTTCTGTCGTTAGCTGTCAATCAGCTGCTGTCATTGATTGATGACATTTTAACCATAAAATTTCATCCTAAACTCATCTCAACCTCTTGAACACTAATTTGGTATCTGTTTTTCGCAAATCTCTTTAGATTCTCCTAGATCTGAAGTTAAAGTCTCAACTTCAAAGTAAAAAAATACTTTCCTTTCATCACTTTGACAGTTGCCAGCTCTCACTATGTTCCTCCCCTAGTCCTAAGTTCCTTATATGCTGAAAACCAAGCCCCAAATCCTATTATAACACCTTAATACCAAAACTCATTCCAAAACCTCACCTCACCTCTACTTTTTTAATTTTTTTTTAAACTTGGCTAGGTTCTTCACACCGATAAGGACCAAGTTATTTTTTATTTTATTTTATTTTTTGGAAGGGAAAGAAAGAAATAAAAAGTTTTCTTTTTGGATTTTGACGATTTCAGGACTGTAAATGGGGATTGCCATAAGCTATTTTTTTGTGGGGTTGTTGTTTGTGTAAAAAAATTTTTTTTCTTATCTTTTATTAATCTGATTATTGGTTTTGATGCATGCAAAGTTTGAATATGATAGTTTTTATTTTTCTATTGGGTTTTAGTGATTGACGGTGATGGTAAGAAGGGTAGTGGTGGGAGCAATGATGATGACAGTAGTGGTTGCAGGAGTGGTGATGATGGTAGTGGTGGTGGTGACAGATATAACGGTGGTTAGTAGTGGCAACACTAGGGTGGTGTCCTGAATTGTCAATTGACAAGAATGCCTTGAACTTGAAAAAAATTCCAACTTTATCCTAAAAAGGACATGTGTCACACAAATAAGCATAGTTAAATATAATAATATTTAATACAGTTGATGTGGTAATGAAATGTGTTGATTTGGCCTTTGAAATAAATAGTAAAAATACTGATTTGGAAAGAAATTGGAGTAAATTGAATATGGGGGATAGATTTTATATATAAGTATAGATATTTGATAATTCATTTTAATAATAATATTATAAAAATATTAAAGATTAATAAATAAGTAGGTGAGTGATTGATCCAACTTATGAAAGAGTTTATCTATTGTATAAGTAGAAGTCGGCTATTTGATTATCAAAATTTTAAAAATTTTAGTTTATGCGAAAAAAACAAAATTAAACTTTTAGATCAAATTATAAATCAAATATGTTTTTTCAAGAAGTGTTCATTGTAATAATAAATATTTAATGAATTTTTTTATATTTTCACTTTACTCTTCAATAATTTACAAATTTATAAAGATTATTATATTATTTTACATTCATTTTTTCTTTACTTTCTCCAATTTTCTATTGATATCATTTGTTTTTTATTTCTACTAATAAAAAAATCTCTTTATTTTATTTGCTGATTTATAATGATTTTATGTAAAAACTTGTGATTAAATAAAGTTGATTATTTTATTTTTTAAATTAATAAAAATATACGAAAATACTATTAGATAATTTTCAAAATTCTAAGTTATTTATGTATTAAACTTGTCAAATATTATTTTAATTCTTCTTTACAATACCTTAAACATAATTTCACTTGAACAGTGCTTATAAAAGTTTCAATTGGTTCAAGCAGACACTAGAACCTATTTAATGTATTAATTAGTTGTTTTAAAAGTTTTTATTATTTGAGTACTACATCACTCTTGCAATTTGAAGTTCATTCTAAAAAGTTCAATATATATATATATATACACACACACACACCACAAAGAATACTTGATGATGCTCATTACAGTGACCATTGGAAGATATAATAATAAATAATGAATTTTTTGTTTAGCTTTGCTTTTATTTTCTTTCTATGCTTTTTTAAAAAATAAATATCGATTTTAATTTGAACAATTATTTTAATACTTTCGATTAAATTTAAAAATTTTATATGTAAGGTCCCAACTTATACGGTGGCAACTTGCCTTTTGAATTAAATATTTATGCAACATATAACTTTTTGATAAAAAATAATAAAATATGTGTTGCATAAGAGTCCCACTTGTAAAACCTTTAAATTCAACCAATTATCCTTGCAATTCACCATTAATGCCAAAGGCTTAATAAGAAATCTAAAATGGGATATTTTAAATAACAAATATTAATTAATTGAATTATTTACAAATAATTCTTATGATTATTACTTAACTAGGGGTGTAAATGATACATTAGTACTCACAAGCTATTCGGGTTCGATTCGAAAAAAATTTGAATTTGGTTCGATTATTGTCGAGTTGAGCTCGAGCTCGAGTAGCTCGACTTATCGATCGAGCCGAATTCGAGTATTCTTATATCTGACTTGAGTGGCTCGCTAGCCTAATTGAGCTTTTATATTTAAATATATTTTTATTATTTTAATTAATAAAATATTTCGAGTTCGAGTTCAAATTCGAGCATAAATAATCGAACTCTTGTCGAATATACGAATCGAGCTTATTTTTACATATTAATCGAGCTTAATCGAGCAAGCTCGAGTAGCTCGAATTTGATCACGAATCGAGCTTGAGCTTGAAAAATAAAACTCGATCGAGCTCGAGTTGAGTATCGAATCCCGAGTTATGAGTCGAATTCGAGCTCGAGCTTCTCACTATTCGACTCGGCTCGACTCGTTTACACCCCTAAGCTTAACCAAACCCTTTTAAGCATTCATTGCGAAGGTACGTTTTGTGTCCTAACAAAAAAATTATAAATGCTCATTTTGAATAATTTGGTAACTAGTTTTGGTGAAGGCATTTGTAAGTGATTAAAACTTTATGATAGTTAAAATGAAAATCATATATATATATATATATATATTATATTACAACATACATGATTATTAGATAAGATTTATTGATTTGAATGCTTATGTAGACATTTATTTTTTTGACAAGTAAGATAATATTTATATTATATTATTTATCAAGTAATTATATTAACAAAATTATTTAAATTTAATATGTTTCAATAATTATTTAAATTCAATTCAAAATCTATAAAATATTAAAAATTTCATATAAATTTTAAATTCAAATATGTCATATTTAAATCAAAATCCATGTAAATATTTACATGGATGACTTTTAAACTCATAAAAACAAAATTTAATTTAAATATATTATCTTTTTAAATAATTTTTTAATAATTTAAAAATATATTTTTAAATTTAAAAATCTCAAATATAATGATATATATTATCTTTTAAAATAAATTTTCTAATAATCACAAGTTAAAACATTGGCAGCTCAATAGCACATAACACTTTTGTCTCTAACATGATTGGAATTTATTATCTCTTAAAATGAATTTTTTAATAATTTAAAATTTCAAATCATATATATATATATATATTATACTATAACATACAAGAAAACCTGATAAAATTTATCACGTAAATGCTTAGATGGATACCTTCTTTTTTTGATACATGGATAATACCTATTATACATAATTTAAATTCAAATATTAGAATTTTCAAAAATAAAATTTTACCCAAAATATCTATAATTAATTCTCTATGATTATTTCTTAAAAATAAAAAATCCCAATAAGTTGTAATAAAAATATAAAGTTAAAAAAAATTAATCTTATTTGATTAAAATTTCACCTAGAAATATTTTTTATTAAATTTAAAATTTTCAAATGGATATTTTTACTTTGGTAACTTTCTTTATAATTCTTTAGTTTTTTTTTTAAATTTAAAAACACAAATATCACTTATTATATATATATTTTTTAAATTCAACGGATATTTATAATCAATTTATTATGATTGGATAGTTTAATTATAATATATGTATTATACATTTTTTAAATATGATAATGATTATATAATAATAATTTATATTTTTACATATATTTAAATAAATAAAAATAATCCATACATTGTATGGATAGCAAGCTAGTAAAATTATAAAGAAGAGGTGACTTTTAGTTTGTTATCATAATTAATACCATCCCGTTTTGGATAAAATAAATATATAATCACGAACTAAATTTTTTTTTAAAAAAAAAAACAGCTTTAATTCATTCGATATTATGAAAATATATTTTTTTCTCAACCAATAATGAGATTTCATTAATAAAGGATTTCCAAAACAAAATGCCAATCTCCCGGCAAAGAATAGAGACTCATGGCATTTTCACGGCGAGCAATGGGAGCAAAGATCGATCATTCTCCAGCTTCCCCGTACATAAAATCTGAAACAAACTCCACGAACTCATGTTTCATCAACCCCCGTAACTTTTTGAAAAAAAGTAAAATTAAAAGCATATGGACCAGGTGGTTTTGTTCCTTCACATTCCCACGCAGCCTTCTTGACTTCCTGTTGAAAATGGGACCTCAAGTAATCGGGCTTCCTCTACGCTCAATCTTTGAAAACCCAGACTCTCAAGCACTAGTCTTCTCCAATTTTCCAAAGTAATTTATGCCGCAGCTTTCATTGTTCTTGGTTCCGAAATCAATACCCCATTTATAGCCCTAGCTTTTGCCCTGCAGTGAAAGGACCTCATATTTTATCCACTTTCTTGGAGCTACTTTACCTTTGATTATAGCTTTTTCCAGCACAATCTTCTCTTGAGTGAACTCTCTAGAATTTCCAATTTTGTCAAAAACATTGAAAATTAAAAAACATTTAGTTATTGGACATAGCCGTTTGTGGGAAGAAATAATAGTTTAGTGATGGTTCATTACTATTGGGTTAAGTTTCTTGTAATTTTTGTTTGTGCCATATTTGAGGAGAGCAAAACCTTGGAAAGATAAGAGAGAAGAAGAGAGTGGTTAACAACAAAGGTTGGAGGTAGTCTCAACATTTGTATTTTGATGCTCAAGTCAAAAATTAATCTAAGAAAAAAGAGAAAAGGCTGAAATAAAGGCTTAAGAGCACCATATGGATTTGAAATACCTGGATAAGGCTATTTATAATTGTGTGATGGAGAGTTTTGGGCCTAGGTTGCCCTAGGTCAGCTTAAGGGACTAGGGCTGATATAATAAGACTAAGCTAAACTGACAGTTGACTGTCTATTTAAGATATGATAAATTAGCATCCTAGGGTTCTAGCTCATAAGCTGCTGATGTGGTCGAGTTAATGTAGACTCTGAGATTTTAGGTCAGCTTGATATATTAGTTCAGCTAAAATGATCAAAATACCTCTGCTTGTCAACTAATTTATACTAAGGAAGAAAAGTCTATTTTGCCTTTTAGACACTAAAATGTCTCTAACATTTTATCTCCTCACCGAGTAATCTGAACTGTCAGATTTGCGATGATAGGGTCAACCAAATATGCTATCATTTAGATCAAGCTACTGATTAGGTGTAGATTTCTTTTAGAGCTTCTATTTGATGACTGTTTCAACCTCAATTTTTTTATGTGGTGCATATGAAGTACTAACGTAATGAGGTGGTAGCATTATTTGGGTTCGAGCTGATGTGGCTAACGTGTGCTAGTGGGAGATGGCCAACGTCATGCTCGTAGTATGTATAATATACCTGATGTTCCATTATGTTTGAGAATGACATGATACTTATGAACTTTTTACAATGGATTGCAACAAGTTCAATATAGTACGTGTATGATCGACATGATACTAGTAGATTTTGCATGGTGAGTTTTACATAGTGAATCAACCAACATGCTATTTATATAGATTCATTTGAATATGAATTTATTGAAAAGAAAGAAAATTTGGCAATTCTTTGAATTATGGCTAAGAATATGAAGGGTTATCTTTCGATAATCGTTATGGTAGCTATATTAGGGGCATTTATCTAATCTAGGACTTGGCTATATAAAGGGCCCATAGGGGTCCTATTTTTTCACTACCCAAACTTTTAAGCTTTTTAACTGACTAGTTTTTACTAACCTCAAAAACTTTTTTAGCCTTTTTTTACCTGACCTCCTTTTTAAAACTCTTCGATATGTTATTTTCCCTTTCATTATGTCTTCTAATTCTAGCATGTCTAACAACCTTAGAATAGAAGTAAAGAGAGGTCAGCTTAGCCAAAAGGCTTTCTTCTAGGATAATGAAGTCTTTTTATCATTATAAGAAAAGACTACTATCGAGCTAGCTACTGATTAAATTTGATGTCTATTAAAGGCAAAAAATAGATCAAAGACAATGCCTAAGCAAAAGGGAAAAGGTTTATTATGGGATGGACGAGCTTCTAGCCATAATTGATTTTGACCTCTAAAACCCTCTAGTCTCAATAGTTATGGTAAGTTTGGCTCTTTAATCTAACTTTTCTTTTACTTCCTCTGCTCACCCCTTTGAACAACTCAAACCTTTTTTACCTTTCTTATTTTTCCTAACCTGTAAATATTTTAAAGATAGAGTCTAGTTTTGGCTCGACGTTTGAGTCTGAAGAGTCTTTTAACTCATTTTCAACTTTTTATTCTTTCAATGTAGTGGAGGTTCTAACCTTTGTTTAGGTTTGGGGATTCGCTCACTCTTTAGAAGTTGAGTAGTCTAACGATAAGGGTTTTAAGGCTATCAGGTTGAAGGGTCAAACCAAGCTAAAAGGGGGGTGAATGTTAAAGGAAAGTAGAGGCTACTGATGATGATAATAAAGACCCCTCCCATCTTTTACACCTTTGCCCCTAGGTATAACCCCTAAAAGGGTGATGAAGAGTTTGAAGGGCAAGACTAATCTCAAGAACTGTCCCAACTTGTGCTTTATTCATCATGTCTTTACGGTGAAAATCAAATTTGATTTTCCTAAAAAGAGGTATAGTATCATGATGCTAACCTTAGATGATAAAGCCACTACTTTGTTAAAGTCTGAGCATATTTAGGTTTATTAGGACTCTATAGTGGCTAGCCTTAGATATTTTTTTATATTTTTTTGTTGTAGAGTTTTTGTTTGTCTTACAATTTAACTATCACTCAACTCACCCTAAATTTTTTAGGGTATATAATGGGATTTATTATTCTTTGTAAAGAATTAAGTTTCTTCCCTTTTATCCCTTGTTTTTAAGAAATTTTTTATAGTGAAAAAGCATCCTATGATAAAAACTGGTTCTATATAACAGCTTGACCTTGAAAGAAGACTTTTGCCTATTGTCTGAGCTCAATAAAGACTTGAAAGATCCTCTTCCTTTGTATAAAAAATTTTAAAAGGGTTTGAAAAATTAATAATGGCTTGGGCATTTTTTAAGAAGCCAAGATCTACCCCTTAATCATGGATGAGCTCGATGCTTAAGATACGATAAATGACTTCCTTAAAGAGGGAAATTAGTTATTAATGCTTATAAGCTGACCTTCCTTAGTGTTATTAAGGAGGTCAAGTACTAGGGTAGTGTTTACTAGCTTTACATACTAAGTTTGCTTTTATTGATTTTATTCTAACTCTCAGTTTGATTGTTTCGCAAACATTGTAGGTTGAGGTGTAGGTTTTGACATGTCCTATTTTATTCAAACTCCTAGGGGAAAAGGGAGGGACAAGGCCACTGCGTCTCTAGAGGAATAAAAATAATTAACCCACCACCTTTTCAGTAAGGCCAGGTTGGTGGCAAAAGCCTAATTGTGCTTTAAAAGCTTAAACAGAATAGCATGACTTAGAGGCCCTAAAAAAGGCCAAAAGTAAAGTCCTCTTCCTTTGAGCTTGTGGTTGAGCTCTAACCCTCTTCAAAAAGGGCCTTTATCAATTTGGAGTTTGACTTATCGAAGAATGCTTATAAAGACCTTGAGGTGGTGGGGAAGATCATACTAATCATCATGTCTAAAAAAGGTTTGTCTATCTGTGAGCTTAGTTGAATTTGTAAATTAATAATATTTTTATTTGGTTGATCATTAAGCTCGGGTTATTATTTATAGTTTTTGATTAGCTCTCAACCTTTATCTCTCAAAGTATAAGATACGGCCTAATACACTGCTACCGAGCTTAAGTTAACTATTATAAGATAGAGCAAGACATTAGGACATATGTTCATGACTTTAACTCCCTCACTGAGGTAATAAAAAAACTCAAGGTCTCTAACATCGAGTTCAAGAAGACAAACAAAGAGCTCGACAAGAGGATCAAGAACTTATAAAAAAGCTTAAGGACATATCAATCCAAAAAGCCATGGTTGAGGCTTTGTAGCAATAATCTAACCTCAAGCTAAGCATGGTGTTGATTAAGGTGGAAAGTCTGAGAAGCAAGCTTACTGTCGTAAAGTAAGCTGAGCAGTAAGTTGTTGAGAACTTCTTTGAGTTCAACCAATTCTACAACATGCAAACCTTTGTTCGTGTTAGCCTTAAATTGATATTTATTTTGAAATGACAAAATATTAAGCTAAATAAGCTTCATTAATATTTTGAAAAAAGATTTATTTAATACACACTTTTAATTTTTATTATTTTTGGTACTAAATAAATAATATGTTTTTCAAAGTGATATTTGAGTTGAGAAATATCTTCAAAAATTGTTCTAAAACATTGGTCTTAATGTTTATATTAAATATACAAAATTTAAATATTGACAATTCTTTGTAAAATGTTTTTCAAAGTTTAATCAAAACTTTCTTTATGTTTTTTTATTTTTGAAACCAAAACTATCTTTAAAGATTATATATTTAAGTTTAAATGAAAGTCCATTTGGTACTTTAAAGTGAACTTTTTCATCTTGGATTCAATATAATTTTGATAATATTGATTTTGAGAAATGGATTTACTAAAAGAAATATGTCTTGTGAGAATAAAGTTTTCCAACATTTTTGTTTTATTTTTCTGTGTTAATTTACAAAGTTGTAATATTTGAATTTTATATAGATAGAAAACTATTTGAGTTTACTTTTTAATGGATTAAACAAAATTTAAATCTAAATTTTCTAGGAAAAGATTTTGAATTTTTACTAGAGACTATGCAGTTGTCTAACAACTACACAAGGGTAGATTTGCAAATTCACTATAATTTTTATATATTGAATTAGA
Source organism: Durio zibethinus (assembly GCF_002303985.1). Next base: position 22,450,852 of record NW_019168159.1, read on the forward strand.
TGATGAATTTTATATAGATAGAAATCCCTTTAAGTCTAGTTTCTAAATCTTCAAACGGATCTTGATTTGGAATTGTATAACTCAAGATAATGATCAAATAAGTGAGCAAAATGTAAAACAAGTAACAACTAATGACACTGTTCATCCATAATCTCTCTATATGTAAAATCAGCAAAAACCAATTTATCATGTACCAAAAGGGATCAATCCATTCTATTGTAACGGTCAAAATTTGAGTGAAATTTAAGAACCAATCAATTCGCTACCGAAATCGATCAATCTATTCGACCAAAACAACCTCTAACGACTAGTTTTTCAAGAGATAAATGTGTATTTTCTTCTCTAAACAATTCCCAATAGCCACAAAATTATTTCCTCTATAAATTAGGCATTCCAACACACTTGTGGAGTAAAAGAGCAAGCACCAACAACCTTTATATTCATTCTATCAAGAAATCAAGAGTTTTAAAGTAAACAATGCTTCAATTTTGTATTCTTTGGTAATCCTTGTAACTAGACTATATTTGTTCTTCAGTTATCATTCTTTTTACTTAATTATGCAAACACCCAACCTTTGTAAGGTTGTTTAGTTTGCAAAAATACTTGTATCTCATTTGAGATTGTGGGTATAAGGGGAGTAAAACCCTTGAGTGTAGTTGTAAGATTTTGGAAAAACCCATTAGGGTTTTTTGGTTTGTTATACTTTTAGTCTTAGCTATAGTGGATTGTTTTTGGTTAAAAAAGCTAAGGGAGAGGATGTAGGTACTTTTGAATAAGGATCAAACCTCTATAAATCTTTGTGTTTGATTTCTCTATCCCTATTATTTTATATTCATTGTTATTTATTTGTGTTTTAATTTCATATATTTTATATATTTTCAATTTCCCTTTTATAATTACTTGAAAATTAATATTTAAAAAAGAATTTGAAGACAATCCAATTCACCCCATTTTAGATTACTATCTACATTTGAGCTAATAGTTTGAAACCAGGTTTTCAGCTCCTTTGACTCGGCTCTGAAAGAGGTGAAGTTCTTTTATGTTGATTTTGACTTGTCATCAATCAACATAAATAACCTAAAGTCCTAGCAGGTTATAGCACTAGCTAAAGAAGTCTAAAATGATGAGGTCTTAGAGATCAATGTCATTGTGAATGCTACTTTTGAAGTCGAGCAGGAGAGAGAGAGTGGGAAGCTCGAAATGGAAGCTCAGGTTGGTGAGCCTTAAAAACCAACTCCTAAAAAGCAACCCAAAAAGCAACCTAATGCTTCAATATGAAGCCTAATGTGGGCTCCATAGTGAGGCCTATTCCATAGGCCCAAATGAACACCTAAATGGCCTAATAAAAAGCCCAAAATAAAAAACCCATTTTAAAGCCCAAACAATGTGGGCTATTAAAAATGACCCAAAATATGGCCTAATCGAAAGCCCAATATGGCCCAAGTGGCTAAAGCTCACAACCAAAATAAAACCCTCAACCTAAATAAAATAATAAAGAAAGTTTGGCCCAAAAGAATAATAAAAATTCGTAAACCCGAGCTTGACCACAAAACTAAGCCCAAAAAAAAATCAAGACCCTTGGGTCATTTTTGAAAACCCATAACTAAGAGATTAAGAGGAGGCCTATTTGGCCTAAGTAAAATCATGCATAGGTATCGTATCAAAGCTCCATGTGGGGAAAACAAGCTGAAAAAAAAAAAAAAAAAAACATTGCAACCTATATGGGGATGGCTTAAGTCATTGGAAAAGACACCATGTGTAGACACCCCATTTCATCTAGGCCTATAAATTAAACTTTTGTTTATGTTGTTTGGGCTTTCAAATGTCTATCGGGCCTTCAAATTGGTACAAAGATTAAAAGTGATTCCAGGTTTTAAGCCCAATATAGGATACTTTATGATATTTGGGCTTTGAGCCCATTTTTCAATTACAATTATGTTTTAATAATAAAATTATTATTATCATTAAAGCAAAAAAGGAAACAGAATCAGATTTTTCTTCTGGAAGATCAATCTTCAAATTATTTTTGCAAGGAATTGGAAACAAAATATTAACTGGAATCAACTTGAAATCCTGAATCAAAGCAAGGCTCTAAAATTAACCCATTAACAATTCACGGGATTCAAGGACAAATCCTTAAAATTTTTGTAAAAAAATTCGTTTAAATCACATTCAAACTCATAAAGATTAGAGGGAAATTTTTGGGCGCAAGGAAAATTTTTTTTCTTTATTGGGATATCACCAAATTTGGTTTTTGTTTGTGTGAAATTTCATTTCTAGGTTGGTGTTGAGAAGCTTGATTCTATGTGGTTTTATTTTGAAAAAAAAAATTGGGATTTAAAAGAAATTCTGGAAAAAATTGGGTTTGTGTTTGAATATTTGAATTTTCCATTTAAGTTTTACGACCAGAATATGAAGTTTCTGGTGCCTAAATCCAGATTCTAGCTTAGATTTCCAAAATCCAGTGGAGCAACCAATTGGAGTTCATCTACCTTCTAGAGAGAAGGCATAGAAATACATAGTAGAGGGAGAGGGTTAAGCCAATTTGAAGGAAAAAATAGATTTTTAGCTTTTACAGCATCTCAATACGACGCCGTTTTGTGCATCTTAAAACCCATATTTGACCCACAAGTGATGTGCGCGTCTGCCTGCCTTTGGACTCGACCCTATCATAGGTTTTCTTTTATCATTTTGTTTTCTGTTTTCATTTTTATTTATTTTATTTTTAGATTTTCTTTTATTATTATTATTATTTTATCTTCAATTATTACTTGTTTTAAATTGAACAATTTATTATTTTTTAAATTACTTTTTTGAGTTTCATTTAATTTATTTATCTTATAAAAAATATTTTTAAAATAAATTCATGAATCCTATCAAACTATTGGAAGATTTTTTATGAATTTAAATTTTTTTATGAATTCCACTAAACTATTGGAGAATATCATAAATAATTTTTTATAAAAAATTATTATTAATAAAATATGTTGTTTTAATCCTACCAAACTATTGAAGAAATTGTATCTTAAATTAAGTCTTATCAAACTATTGAAAGATTTAATACATTTTCTAAAAATAAATTTATGAGCAAATCTCATTAAACTATTGGGAGATCTACATTAAAGTAAATGTTACCAAACTATTCAAAGATTTTACTAATTATTTTCTTGAATAAAAATATATTAATGAATCCAATGACGGACCCTTTTCAAAGTAGGACATAGTCTCCATGAATACTCCTGAGATAAGAAAACTATTTTAAATTGCTACCAAACTATTGGAGCAAATTTAGGATTAGTTTCCAATAATTAAATGATTTGGTAAAATTATAAGAATATTTTTAGGCAAGGATAATTTGAAATCAAACTAGTACCATCCTTTGGATGGGCATTGTGAATGTGCTCTAACTTTTTTCACGTGTAACTGTACTCTTAAACCTAAAATTTGATTTTGTGGACTAAAATCTACTATTTAAAGATATCTAAATGAATCTTGAGTCTCCTCTTTAAATGGGATAAATTCTATCAAGTGGTCAATCACATCTAAACAAAAAAGATTGGAGTAGACTCCTTTAATCTATGTCTAGTGAAAGGTCTATAGATTTATACGTTATGACAGCTTGGTGACTCTGTTGGGGAGATTGAGAGTCTGGCCAATAAATGATTTCTCACTATCCAAGCCTAACTTAATAAATTCAAGATTTTGTTTTCTTGCTTGTATTTTATTTCTTTATTTACTTATTCATTTTTATATATCTATCATTCATTTGCATGAGCATAACATGAAATTTACACTTGAGTTCTATCCTTTAAGAAATAGTAAAGTACCTATGCCTTTGTGAGATTTCATGTCTTTGTATGGGCTAACGAAATACTCTTACTCAAATTGAACCTTTTTCGCTTATAGTTTATAATGGCCAAGGATTGGGGTGTCTTACTAAGTCTTACTAATTTGTGATGGACATGGATAATGGTGTAAGGAACAATTTGGTACCCAAGCTACATATAGTTAACATTATGAGCTTAACCTATAGGAAGAGCCATGTTCCTTTACCCTTCATAGTTAATCCAAAACTTAGAGTCATATTGTTGTTGTATTGTATTTGTTTTATTGTTGTTATTCTTTATTTTTTATTAAGATAATTAATCAATTCTTGTGTTTGTTTTTCTTTTTTTGCATATTCATAAACATACATGCAGATTGCATATTACTCCTACCTTAAAGATATCTTTAACAAAAGCCTTCATGGAACCCACAAAATGTCAAGTTTATGCCTCGTATGTGTTTTTCAAGTGTGAGTCACCTATTGATGTAAAGATAGAGTAAAAAAGGAGACAGCGAGAGGAAAGAGATTCTTTGCCATTTGGTTATATTTTTACCTTACCTAAGGAGATTCGATTGTTCCTTAAACTGAATGATTGGAAAGACTTGGTAAACATATGGAATAACATGGTTCCTTCAAGACAACAAGTTTTTTTTCAAAAGTTTGGGCATGTTGTGCATCTCTTATCGGTGAAAGTTGAAATTTCACTCATTAAAGCTATGGTACAGTTTTGGATCCCTCTTATCGTTGTTTCATTTTCAATGAAGTTGATTTGATGTCAACCATAGAAGAGTATTCAATTCTGGTGGGTATGCATCTTCATTATCCATATAAGGTATATGTGAAAAAGCAAAAACTAGGGTATCACAAAAAGTTACCCCTTATTTTAGGGATAAAAAAAGAGCTTATAGATTTACATGTTTAAGAGAAGGGGGTATAAAGGTATTCCATAGAAATTTCTCCAAAATTTTATTGTTAAACACCCTAATGATGATCAAGGAATTAATGTGTTTGCTCTAGCAATATATGGGATAGTGATCTTCCCTAAAGTCTTAGGCCATATTGAGATAGAGGTGATGGATTTATTTGAATAGATTGAAAGAGGATGTAATCCTTCACTGGTGATATTGGAGGAAACCATCAGATCTTTGAATTTTTGTAGATAGAATGATAAAGTAAGGTTTTTGGGTTGCACACTACTATTGTATTTATGGATGAAAAGCCATTTTGAATGCAAGAAAATGCTTTAAAGCCATTTTGAATGCAAGAAAATGCTTTCTCTAAACTCTATTTTTGCTATCGAAATCCAATTAAGGAATTTTGTAGGAATGAATGGCCAAAAACAAAGACCCAGAAAAAATGGAAGTATTTATTGTAAAAACTCACAGTTTGTTAGGTGAAATGGTTAGTTCCATGGATAAATCGAGAACCCATATTGTATCAATGTAGAGATAAGATAAGGGTTCCACTTTTAAGCTTATAGGGGTCAACAAGTTATACACCGTTAATGGTAAGGAAACAATATGGAGCTAAACAGTTCGTTCCTATGACACACAAGCTCAACCAATTTGACTGTTTATATAAGAAACCTAAAACATTTCAAAAAATTGATAGTATGATTAAGGCATGGAAAAAGCCTAAGAAAGTGAGCCCTTGGTCATTTAATGATGAAGTCACTCATGGATATTTAGTGTGGAGAGCCAAATGGGGCAAAAAGGTTGTGTCTACATTTAAGAATCCTTGTTGGTTAATGAATCAATAGTTGGATAAAGTACCTTCAATGTTGGAATTTACAAAGAAAGAATTTGAAGGTGAGAAAGATAAAATGAAATAAGAGATTCTAAAGCTTCAAGAAAAGAAAAAGCAATCGAAAGACAAAGCAGAAAAGTTAGAAATCCAAGTTTATAAGATTTCTAATGAGCATGATAGAAAAGTTAAGGATTTGGCTGAACTTCATCAATAATACAAGAGATAAAAGGTTGAGAGCAAAGTTCAAAGGTTGTTAGGGAGCTTAACAATGCCCTTAAAGAATTAATGGAGCTATGGCAAAAGCATAAAAGACTGTACAAACAAGTGAAGGCCAAATGAAAACCTGAAAAAAGAATGTTCCTAAATGGAAGATGATTATATGAAAGCTCAACAAGAAAATGAGATGCTTAAAAGCTATATCTAAACACTAAAGTAAAAATTGAATGAGCAAAAAAATCATATCATGGCACTCACAAAGGAGCATAGAAAGTTATCTTAGTAATAATGGTTTGACAAAAGAGAGGGGTTAAGAAGGCAAAGGTATATAGAGCATCTTACAACCTAGATAAGCAAGGCAATGATTAAGGCAAGAGAAACGATGAAAAAGGTTGAAACATTGAGAACTTTAGTCACACCAATAGAAAAGCATAAGTAACAACTATTGAACTTCATTGAAGAAGCCAAAGATAAGTATGAGCAAACTAAGCATTTTTACAAGTGGAGAATATTAGATATAATGTAAAATAGACTTTATGTGGAATAAATGAAAATTTACATTTGTTGAAATCTTAGAAAAGGGCAAATATTTTCCTTTATTCTTTTTCCATGCATTGCTTTCCTCCATCCATAATTAATTCTTAATCATAGTAGTCTATAATAAGATCACTAATTTTATATTGTGATACATAAGGTTCAATGATAGCTTAACATCAGTATAATATCTAAGCTCAAGTAAAAAAGAATGGAATAAGATAATATAAGCCATGCTAAGAGGTTGGAAAAAGTTCAAAAAAAATTAAAAGAGAGTTGAGTAAGTTCTTTAAAGCTTTGGGTAAGCTAAATAAAGAAAAAATAGTAGAGGAAGATGTTTCACATGAAGTCACTGACCTATTATATCCTCTGGGTTATGGCCTATACCAAGCTCAATCCACTAAAAGCTTTCTGGCACAACCACTTGCATTCTCAAGCTATAATTATTTAGGAAAGCCACTTACGCCTAGCCAAGGAAATGTTCAAATTACATTAATCCTATTTTCACTGAAAAGGTAGTTGAACCAATCTAAGTTTCTAATCTAGATGAATCAAAGGAAATACTAAAGTTAAAGGTGGATGACAACCTTAAAGTTGAACATGTAATGAATACATTTGAAGAAAGGTTGCGTGCTATAAAAGGCATCAATTTTTATGGGTCTATGGATGCCGTTAGGCTTTGTTTGGTACTGGATGTGGTGATACCCCAAAGTTTAAAGTACCAAAGTTTAAGAAGTATGATGGCACCAAATGCCTCATCACCCACGTCACGATATACTATCGTAAAATGACAGCCCATGCCTATAACGAGAAGTTACTTGTACATACATATTTCAAGACAGTCTAACAAAGTTTGTTACAATATGGTATGTCCAATTGGATAGGGCCCATATTCGAACATAGAAAGACTTGACCCATTCATTTATCAATCAATATCGCCATATTATAAACATGGCTCTTGATCGTCTTTTTTTGCAAGTATGAAAGATAAGACAACTAAGTCCTTTAAGAAGTATGTTCAAAGATGATGAGATATGGCTATTCAAGTCTAGCCACCACCAACAGAAAAAGAAACAATGATTTTATTTACGATTACTTCGAAGTCACCTTACTATGAAATGATGATAGAAAATGCAACTAAAAACTTTGTTGATATGGTGATCTCAGGTGAGATCATTGAAAATGCCATCAAAAAAGATAAACTTGAAGAAAGAGACTTTTCAATAACCAAGAGAGTGACCAAGAAAAAAGAGAGTGAAACTTAAGTTATGAGTTTTGAAGGGCAATAATTCAGAAATTATGCTCTTTATCCCTAACCTATTTACCTAACATACCATCCTACTATAAATAATGCCTCAACTTCTTTATACCTATCAATGCGTCAATCTGCTTATCCACCCCTTTATCAACCATCATTTTGACCACCTACCAACATTTATTACCCTAGTACTACCATTACAACAAGACCTTCCATATGCCCATTCAAGTCAGCAAGTGATCCAAAAGAACTACAAAATAATATAGAAAAGCTCCCTTTTGATCCCATTCCCATAACCTATATGGAGTTATACCAAAAACTTTACAATAATCATTTGATTGCCCCTTACCATATAAAACTGCTAGAATCCCCTTATTTCAAGTAGTATAATCCCACTGCTTATTGTGATTATCATTATAGAATCGTAGGTTATTCCATCAAAAATTACATCACCTTGAAATACAAGGTGCAAGGTATGATCAGAGAAAGGCTATTTAATTTTGATACTAGTGAAAACAACACCTAATGTTAGTGGTAATCCATTGGAAAATCATGTTATAAAAAAACCTATCCCAAAGTTGATGACTTTTAAGGTCTTAAGTCCATTTCCTTGCGAGAATGAGAAGGCTATACTATAGAAGTATAGTTGTGAAGTGACAATCTAAGGATAAAAAGAGACTGCACCTAAGGCAAACATTGCCAACATAATTGGTGTAAAGGACATTACTAGAAGTGAAATATATATATATTCTAGAGATACTAAAAAAGGTAAGAAAAAAATAGTGGCAAAAACATAGATTGAATCAGAGCTAACCCTAAAAAAGATAACCCAAAGCTTGTGTCTAAAAAAGAAGCTTGTAAGTTTCTAAATTTGGTAAAACACAATGAATATTCTATGATGGAGCAGTTAAAAAAGATGCTAGCCAAAATCTCTTTGTTGTCATTGTCACTAAATTTAGAGCCGTATTGTAACACCTTGCTGAAGGTGTTAAGTCAAGCTTATGTGGCACATAATGTATCTGTAGAGTATGTGAATCATCTAATAGAAAATTTGATAGTACCACACTACATAACCTTTAGTGATAGTGAGATTTCAACTAAAGAAAGAAAAAACATGAAGGTTTTACACTTTACTATCAAATGTAAGTGTCACATTATAGCTAAGGTGCTTATTGACATTGTCTCTATTATAAATGTTATGCCCATGTCCACGTTAGTTAATGGGACCAAGCGTGAGGTATTAAGAGATATTGAGATGCCATTACAAATTGAGCCCTACACTTTTAATGTGAAGTTTTAGCTTATAGATATCTCTCAATCATATGGTTGTCTACTCCCAGGCCGTAGATTTACATGACAGGTGTTGTTCCCTCTTCATTACATAAAAAAAGTCAAGTTCAATGTAGAATGGCAACTTATGATCATGGCTAGGAAAAAGGACTTATTAATGACCCAACCTGTGAATGCTCTTTATATGAAATCAATAAAAGAATCCTTAGAATGTTCTTATTGATCTTTTGAATCTGTCAATACTATAGGTAAAAGATCTAAGCTATATCGACCAGAGTTCAGTAGAATAATGATTAGCCAAATTATCGATAAAGATTGGTATCCAAGAGTTAGGTTAGGTAAAAACCTATAAGAAATTAAAAAGTTTCCAACAATAATAGATAATAGTGATAGATTGGGCCTGGGATATGAATTCGAAGAATGGAAAATGAAGAGGATATAGGATAATAGGGGAAGAAGAAGAATAGTAAAAAATATGTCGATCATCGTACCATATCTATATAAGACTTCTAGACTAGGAAAATATATATATCCATGGATAGAAGAAGATACCAAAAACAAGCTAAGCAATGAAAAAACTCTCACTAAGTTGCCCATCTAGATGGTAAGAGAAGAATTTTAAAAAGAAGAGGTGTTTGTTCATTCATGTCTATCAGGCTTTGAACTTACGAATTAGAGGGTCATCAAAATATCTGCTATTCTTTATACCCTTCCAATGTAATTACGATTCTCAATTGCTTATGCCTAAAAGCATTGGGATAGTTTTTTATGTATGGGCCTCTTATTAATTCTTATCTTAATAAAAACATAGGGTTATGCATCTCCATTCCTTTCTCCTATTTAGTTTCCATTTTTCCTTTTTAGTCACAAGATTTTGTCAATATTTCCCATTTCATTTTAGGTCCCCAAATGAATGTGAAGATAATTATGATAACAATCAGATATTTAATTTTGAAAATTCAATTAATGTTGATGAACTTGACACTAAAGAAAACTCTAAAAAATATAATTTGCCTTCATATCTAATGAGATTGATTGAATATGAGAATAAATCTATTGAGCCCTATTAGAAAACTACTAAGATGATCAATTTAGAAGATAATGAGAACAAAAAGGAAGTTAAGGTTAGCATGTTGTTTTCATCTACTAATAGACAAAGGTTAGAGAATATGCTTCGGGAATTTGTAGATGTGTTTGCTTGGTCTTATCAGGATATACTAAGGCTTAGCACTGAAATAGTAAAACATAAGCTACTGAAGCTCAAATGTAGGCTTGTTTAGTAAAAGTTGAGAAAGATGAAGCTTGAAATGTTAATGAAGATAAAGAAAGAGGTAAAAAAATAGTTTGATGTAGGCTTTCTACAAATAGCCAAATATCTTAAGTGGGTGGCTAATATAGTTTCTATTCCTAAGAAAGATGAAATTGTACGAATATGTATGGATTATCGTGATTTGAACAAAGTCAGCCTAAAAGATAAATTTTTTCTACATTATATTGATACATTGGTAAATAATACAGTTTGACATTCTGTGTTCTTTTTTATGGATGGATTTTTAAGTTATAATCAAATAAAGATGGCCCAAGATGACATGTAAAAAACCACTTTTGTAACTATATGGGGTACCTTTTATTACAAGGTCATGCCCTTTAGATTGAAAAATGCTGGGGCAACATATCAAAAGGCTATAATGACACTTTTTCATGACATGATACACAAAGAGATTGAGGTTTATATGGATGACTTGATCATAAAGTTTTATGGAAGAGAAGACCATATAGCTAACCTTAAAAAATTGTTCGAGAGATTAAGAAAATTTTAACTTAAGTTAAATCCATCCAAATGTATATTTAGAGCTAAGTTAGGGAAGTTACTAGGCTTCATGGTTATTGAAAAGGGAATCAAAGTTGATCTAGACAAATAAAGGCCATCTAGAATTTATATCTTCTAAGTATGCTAAAAAAAAGGTCCAAAATTTTTAGGCAGATTGAATTATATTTTTAGATTCATTTTTCAACTGACCTCTAAATGTGACCCTATCTTTAAGCTTATTCGAAAGAACAACCTAGTGAATGGAATGGAAAATGTCAAGAAGCTTTTGATAGGGTTAAGCAATACATGTGAAACCTTTCAGTGCTAGTACCATTTGTTTTGAAAAAACCATTAACTCTATATTTGATTGTACATAAGAAGTTGATAAGGTGTGTGCTAGGGCAACAAGATGACTCTAATACGAAAAAAAAAACTATCTATATTTAAGTAAGAAGTTCACAAAAAGTATAATAGTAAAGTATTTATCATTTAGAGAAAATATGTTGTACTTTGTTAGATGCTAAGAACTCCAATAGTAATAATGCTTTCAACCACTTGGTTATAGCTTAACTAAGCCAATCAAGTACATTTTGAGAACCATATTATAAAAAGGATTGCAAAGTGACAAGTAATGCTTTTAGAATATGCTTTATTGTGTACGTGAATCAAATAGGTAATTTAAGTAATTGACATCATAGAACTCATTATTGAATGTGTTCTGAAAGCTATGAGAAATGATTTGATTTTTTGTATTGATTAAGGCCTCTCAAAATAAAGGAAAATAATGAGAATATTAAGATGTACTTCGATTGCCATTAATGCTAGGATGGAATTAAGTAATTTTGAATTTTAGGACATTCATATCTTGTTAGCAAGGTAAACTTCAATTACACCAATAATGTGACTGAATACGAGGCTTGTGTTATGGGTTTACAAGTTTGCTTTGGATAGAAAAATTAAAGCATTAAAGGTGTCAAGGATTCAACATTTAGTTATCTATCAATTGAAAGGGGAATGGGTGACAAGAGATTCAAAAGCTTTATCCCGGTATCAATAAGTACAAATTTGGAGTTAATGGCGAGTGGTTCAAAGTAAGTCTAGTTTAAACATTCCACTTTGTGAAAAAAATAAATTACGAAATGCCCTAGCCACGCTGACTATGATGATCTAGATTTATAACAAACTGAGGTTCAGCCTATCAAGTTAAATGTCAAAGACCTGCCAGTACATTATGCCAACTTGTGAAGAGAAAAAATATAGGAAAGCCTTGGCATCCATGAAATACCTACCAATACTTAAGAAAGTCAACAATACCTAGATCAGTAATAAAAAATGGTAAGAAAGTCTTAAAGAGATTGGCTATATGATTCTTCTTAGATGAAAAGGTTCTTTACAAAAGTAAAGACTATGTATTATTACGATGTGTAAATACAGCTAAGGCAAAGAAGATTATCAAAGATGTGCATGATGGAGTGTGTGGAGCACATATAAATAGGTACATGATGGCGAGATAAAATATGAGAGTCAGATATTATTGGTTAACAATAAAAGTTGATTGCATCGATTATACTCAAAAATGTCACAAATGTTAGATTTATGTTGATAAGATACATGCTCCACCTACTATTTTACATGTTTTGGTATCAACTTGACCATTCTCTATGTGGGGTATAGATGTCAATAGGCCTATTGCTCTAAAAGCATAAAATGAAAGGTGATTCATTTTTTCATAAAATAAGCTAAGACAGTTGCTTATGCAAGTGTGATGCGATCAGTCATCTACAAGCTCATCAAAAGAGAGATAATCTCTGAGGTAGGCTTTTCTAAATCCTCGAACTTCACCTCTGGTTAAGAAGCCATTTTAAAGTTGTTTAGCCTTTAAATAAATGAGTTCGTTTCATATTTTAAAGTTGTTTAACCTTTGAATATAAGAGCACATTTCCTATTTTAAAGTTGTTTAGCCTATGAATAGAGGAATGCATTTTCATTTTAAATTTGTTTGGCCTTTATTTAGAAGAACACATTCTTATTTTAAAGTTGTTTATCTTCTGTTTAGAGGAGTTCTTTAAATTTAAAAAAAAATGCATGCCTCTATTTAGAAGGTCCTTGAGCCAGACTCAATGGTTGTCTTTATCTTTACAGCAATCATATTTTATAAAAATGTACAAAGAGAGACAACTGTAGACATCTCATTTTGTTTGAAGCCCGTAATTTGAACTTCGATTTGTGTTATTCGGGCTTTTCGGATGTCTATCAGCCCTGTAAATTGGTATGAGGCTTAAAAGTGATTTTGGGTTTTAAGCCCAATATGGGATACCTTATGATATTTGGGCTTTGAGCCCATTCTTCAATTACATTTCTGTTTTAATAAAAAAATTATTATTATCATTAAAAAAAAAGGAAACATAATCAGATTTTTCTTCTCGAAGATCAATCTTTAAATTATTTTCGCATGAAATTGGAAATGAAATATTGACTGGAATCATATGGAAATCCTGAATCAAAGTAAGGCTCTAAAATCAACCCATTAACAATTCACAATATTCAAGGACAAATCCTTAAAATTTTTGTAAAAAAATTCCTATAAATCATAATTAATCGCACAAAGATCATAAGAGGAAATTTTTTGGGTGTAAAGAAATTTTTATTTTTCTTTATTGGAATATCATCAAATCTAGGTTTTGTTTGTGTGAAATTTCATTTTAAAGTTGTTGAGAAGCTTGATTTTGTATGGTTTTATTTTAAGAAAAGATTAGGATTCAAAAGAAATTTTGGAAAAACCTGGGTTTGTGTTTGAATATTTGAATTTTCCATTTGAGTTTCCCAGCCAAAATTTGAAGTTTTCGATGGTTTCAAAGTGGCTTGATTGGACTCTTGTGTGGTGGCTTATGTTAAGGTATGTGTAGGGCAGTAGGTTATTGGTGTTTTATCTTCATCTAATGCCAATGAGGTCGTAGTGTCATCATAGGTCAACAACTTTTGCGTAGATGAGTATTTTAGAGTTATTTGGTCTGGCGCCTACGAAGTTTATGGTAAGGGTTAGGTTTTGTATCATTTCTTTTAGGGATTGGAATTGTTGAATAAGTGCTTTAAACTGTTCCATGGTAAGGACTATTATAACAGGTCAATCTAGGTTTGGCTAACTGATCTAGGTTTCTATCCCAGCAGTAATTTCTTATTCCTTAACTACACTTTTTCTTGAAGACATTTTAGCTTGACTAAATAGGAATACCCCCATACTTAGCATACCAAATGTTTATGTCGAGTTATCTGTGGGGCAAAACCTTGAAAAAGCAAATGAGAGAAAGAGAGCCATTAACAACAAAGGTTTGGGGTGGTCTTAGTGTTTGTGCTTCATAGCTTAAGTAAGAGATTTGTTTAAAAAAGGAAATGAGAAAAGGGTGAAATAAAAGCTTAAAGGCTTTAAAAGTATTAGATGGATGAGAAATATTTGGATAGGGCTATTTATAAATGTGTGATGGGGAGTTTTTGGCGTAGGTTATTTGAGGTTAGCCTAAGGGACTAAGGCTGATCTTGTAGGCCTGAGTTGAATTGACAATCGACTGTCCATTCAAAGTACAACAAGTCAGTATCTTAAAGCATTAACTCATAAGTTGTTAAGGTGATCGAGTTGACATGGATTTCAGGATTTTAAGTTGGCCTAACAAGTCAACTCGATTAAAATGATCAAAATATCTCCGCTTATCAATTGACTTATATTAAGAAAAAATTTATTTTACCTTTTAGATACTAAAATGCCCCTAATAATTTTTTTAATCTATTAGTACTTTAACGGTCGAAATAGTATTACATATAGAAATAGTAATAATTTATGCATACTAAAATATAATATACAAAAAAATAACAAAAAAAACTTAAGAAATTATGATTTTACTTGTACCTCTAATAATCGAGTAAATTTAGTTGATTTTTAAAATGTTTTAGTTAATGTTTGATATAATCAAATTCATATAATTTAAAAGATTTATTCTTAAAAAATATTTTAATATTTTTAAATATATTCTAAAATTAAAATTAAAATTAAATTTACTTTAAAAAAAAATTTACTAAAAAAAAATATATATATATATATATATTATCCATCCAAAGATAAATATTGAAGGATTGAAGAGCCCGACTCGTTTGGATAATCCGCTGTCAAATTCGAAGTGATCGCGACGCCCGTTCTCAGTTCGTAGTCGTCTCGTGAAAAGTTTGATCTTTCGGTACCTTCATCCTTCCCCTCGACCTCTTCTCCTTCCATTTGGGCCCACGTCGGCACAGACACATGACAGCTTCTTCCCCGTATCATTATTAAAATCCCAAAATATTTTTGTTACTTTTCATGGTGTATGTCATTCCACGTGTCCTCTCTCACTCGTCAGCATCTAGATTCCCCCTCCCCCGCCCCCCACTCTACTCACTACATAGATAGCCAATCCCAAAAACGAAACAAGAACAAACTATTGCAATACTCCAAAAATAGTCCAAAGATCCCCGATACCAAAAAAAAAAAAAAAAAAAAAAGAACAGTAGTCCTTTTTAGAGAGGAACTGGAAGAGGGAGAAGAAGAAAAAACATCAATTGCTTTGATTTGTGAGGATGGGAATTGAGATAGCAAGCGTCAAGGGCATAACGGGAGCCTGGGGCATGGCTGCAAAGGCATGCGACACATGTAAATCAACCGCAGCGGCTATTTTTTGTCGTGCGGATTCGGCTTTTATGTGCCTGAATTGTGATTCCAGGATCCACTCTGGTAATAACAAACTCTCCTCTTCTTGTCATGAGAGGATTTGGATGTGTGAGGTGTGCAAGCAGGCCCCTGCTGCGGTCACTTGCAAGGCCGACGCGGCTGCTCTTTGCATCACGTGCGATGCAGACATTCATTCTGCTAATCCTCTGGCTCGTCGCCACGAGCGTGTCCCTATCGAGCCTTTCTTTGACTCTACTGATTTCATTCTCAAATCTTCTCCTTTCAGCTTTCTTGTACCGACGGATCATAATGGCACTAATTGTCAACAAGAAGATGTAGAGCCAGGTTCTTGGTCCTTGCCCAATCCTAACCTCAATACCAAACTCACCGTGGAAACTAATGAAGCCGAAACAGGGGATTTGTTCTTCTACGAAATGGATCCTTCTATTGATTTCGAGTACCGGAATTCATCTCAACAGCATCATAACGCAGTTATGGATAGCGTAGTTCCAGTTCAGACCAACCCAGCAATAATTCCAGTCATCAAGAATGAAAATTGTTTCGATATTGATTTCTGTCGATCCAAGCTCCATACTTTCAGCTACCAAACTCAGTCTCTCAGCCATAGTGTAAATTCTTCAATCTGCTTTCTTCAATTACATAATTTTCTCATTTTTCTCAAAAAAGAAAAAAAAAAGGAACGATTTGGGTTTTTCTCTTTTGATCTTTTCTTACTTCTTCATAAAAGGAAATTTCCTTCCCCTTCACAATTCAACCTTCTTTTATCAATTTTCAGAAGAAAACAAATTTTCTGTTTTGAAAAATAAACTTCTGTAAACTGATTCTTGATACAAATTATACAAAACTTCAGGTTTCATCATCGTCGCTTGAGGTAGGAATAGTTCCAGATGAAAATTCCCTGTCCAATATCTCGTACCCTTTCGGACAAGCCATGACTGATCCAAGCGGACCCATCTCAGCAACTACGACAAAAAACCAAGCATCCCAAGTAGGTGGAATCGATCGAGAGGCTAGAGTTTTAAGGTACAGAGAGAGGAGAAAGAACAGAAAATTCGAGAAAACAATCCGCTACGCTTCACGAAAGGCCTACGCTGAGTCAAGGCCAAGAATCAAAGGCCGCTTCACCAAAAGAACCGAAATGGACAACGACGACCATATGTTTAACTCGCGTTCTGCAACAGCAGCAACTTTCATGTCTGACACCCACTACGTTATCGTCCCATCCATTTGAGGGTTGATGAATGAATCTGACTAAAGAGGAAAAGAAGAAAAAGAAATAAGGGCTCTTTATTCACCTATGATCCTGGAATATTCAACTGTGATTTTTATCCAGCAAGTAAAATAACTCTTAAGGCCGTTTATATTAAGGAAAATAAATATCTTGTTTTTAATTATGGTTATTGATGTAAAAATAGTGTATCGGTGGAATATTTGCCAGCTTTTGATTTCCAGGATTCAGAATGATAAGCTGCAAGGAGATGTTGATAAGTTTCAGCTATAGCTGAGATGAAAATTTTTTCTTTGTAAAAAGCCCTTTCACTTTTTCCTTCACTGGGCTTCCTCTGTGACTGTTTTCTGCTAGTAAAGTTTTACCTGGCTTTTTTTTTTTTTCTTTGCCCTTTCTAATTTGTTTTCCTCTCTTTTTCAAGATCAATCAATGAATCTACTTCTTGACCTCCAATGGCACAATGCCTTTTTTTCCGTTTATCTTTTTTACGGACTAATGTTAAAAATGATTTTTAAATTATATTGTAATTTTTGAATTCTAAAAATTTTTAATATAATAACTGAATTATAAATTTATTAATTGATATATTATTTATTTATAATGTGATTTAAACAATAACATATAATAAAAAAATTTTAAAATATCACATTAATTAATGTATTTATAATTTAAATGTCATATTACATATTTTTTAAATTTAAATATTTTATTAAATATTTTATTATAATTTAAAGATTATTTATTATATTATTTATTATTTATTAGTTTGTTGTTTTTAGATTGAATTAATTGGGTATTAAGTTTTAATTTTTAATAAGATACTTGTATTGGAATATTATGGAGACTATGAGCACCAAAATCATGGGCTGTCTTAAAAGAAAAGTCTTCCCAGCTTTTCTGGAAATTTCTCCGACTGACTGATGGTTGTGACAGTCTTAGCATTCAAAGAAAAGAAAATATGCCATTCTGAACTTTGACCCAAATTATCTTTGCTTTTTGGATTTCCAAAGAAAGAAGGTGGCATCTTTCCGTCCTTTTTTTTTCCCCACATTTTTATTATCTGCAGGCTTTAGATAAATTTGTTTTTTTTTTAATAAAATAATGAATGAAAGTTTACTGTTATTGCAATGGAGTCTATTTAAGCATATTGTTTAGAATTTCAAATGTAGATACATTAATCTTTCTATTTAAAATTTCTCAATCACATCTTATATATATATGTTAAAATTTTTGATAAAAAATAAAATTTTCAATGAGAATGATTTATATTATTAACATGTGAATGATTTTAAAAATCGTCTTGTATCTTATATTTTATTTTATTTGAATTATTTTTAAAAAATTAAATTAATTAAATTAATTATATTATTGTTTATCTTAAAATTAGTTTCAATTAAATTCATATTAAAGATAATAAAACTTCAATCGACATCATAGAATAATTTTGTATATTTTTTTCAATTATAAGATTCAACTTTTAAATTATATTTATGTAAAAAAATTTACTTTCCTATTTTTTTAATCTATGGCCTGTTTATTTACTTCACTTTTTAAGTATATATACAGGTTTAGCTAGTATATATATATATATATTAATTTTAAAATAATAAAAAGATGATCAAATAAATTAAAATTAATTTTAGAATATATCAAAATCCTTATTTTTCATTTCTCCCAATCGACTTAAATACATAATATCATATATAAATATATAAAAGCTAAAACTTTTGGTAAAAAATTTTTTTTTTTAATATGGATGATCTATATTATTGACATGTAAATGATCTTGAAAATCACCATGTATTTTTATTTTATTTGAATTATTTTTTAAAAATTAAATTAATTACATTTATTTTCTATTACTATTTCCCTCAAATCACTCTTAATTAAATTCATGTCTTATATGAATATATAAAAGCTAAAGTCTTTGGTAAAAAAGAAAAAATTTTAATGTGAATGATTTATATTATTGACATGTTGATGATCTTGAAAATCATCATGTGTCTTATATTTAATTTTATGTGAATTATTTTTAAAAAATTAAGTTAATTGCATTTATTTATTATTATTATTTATCTTAAATCACTCTCAATTATATTCATATTAAAGATAATAAAACTTTAATTGCCATCATAGAATAATTTTTTATTCTCTTTTTTTAATTATAATATTCAACTCTTAAATTATATTTATATAAAAAAATTCAGTTTCCTATTTTCTAATTTATGGCCTATTTACTTACCTCACTTTTTAAGTTATGTATACACGTTTAGTATTTATGTATATTAATTTTAAAATGATTAAAAGATTATCAAATCAATTAAAATTAATTTTGGAATATATCAAAATCCTTATTTTTCATTTCTCCCAAGCAACTTAATCACATAATATCTTATATAAATATATAAAAGCCAAAACTTTTGGTAGCAAAGGAAAATTTTCAATGTGAATGGTTACATTATTGAAATTTGAACGATCTTGAAAATCGCCATACGTCTTATACTTTATCTTCTTCAAATTATTTTTAAAAAATTAAATTAATTACATTTATTTTCTATTATTATTTATCTTAAATCACTTTCAATTAAATTCATATTAAAGAAAAATTTTGTGTTTGCTTTTTCCAATTATAATATTTAACTTTTAAATTATATTTATGTAAAAAATATTCACTTTCTAATTCTTTAGTCTATAGCCTATTTATTTACTCGACCTTTTAAGTTATGAATACACGATTAATATGTATATATATTAATTTTAAAATGATTAAAAGATGGTCAAATCAATCTTATCTTATATAAATATATAAAAAGCTGGTAGAAAAAATAAAATTTTCAATGTGAATGCCTTATATTATTGACATTTGGACAATTTTGAAAATCACTATGTGTCTTATATTTTATTTTATTTGAATTATTTTTAAAAAATAAATTAATTACATTTATTTTTTTTATTATTTACCTTAAATCACTCTCAATTAAATTTATATTAAAGATAATAAAATTTTAATTGTCATCATAGAATAACTTGGTGTTCTCTTTTTTCAATTATAATATTCAACTCTTAAATTGTATTTATGTAAAAAAAAAATTCACTTTCTAATTTTTTAATCTATGGCCTATTTATTTACTCCACCTTTTAAGCTATGTATACATGCTTAATATGTACATATATTAATTTTAAAATAATTAAAAGATGATCCAATCAATTAAAATTAATTTTGGAATAGATCAAAATCCTTATTTTCCATTTCTCCCAAACAAGTTAAATACATAATATCTTATATAAATATATAAAAACCAAAGCTTTTGATAAAAAAAAAAAAGAAATAGCCCAATGTAGATAGTTTATATTTTTTATATGTGGATGGTTTTAAAAAATCACCATTTGTTCTCTTATAAATGTATTTTATTTATTTAAAATATTTTAATTATTTTTTATAGTAACACTTTATTACTTAAAAAATAATTAGTTAAACTAAATTAATTATATTTATTACATTTTAAATATCCAATATTTTTACCTTATATGAATAAGTTACGATTAATTTAGTCAATAATATAGATAAAAAAGAAACTAAATAAAAAGTAATCACTCATGGATATATTTCCTTATCTTCTTATTACTTATGAAAAAAATAAATTAAATTTAATGTAGTAAATAAGAAAATAGGAATGAGCCATTTAATGAATTGATAATAATGATACTGTTAAATTAGAAAAGATTTTGTTTTCTTTTTTAAAAAAGATAACAGATTAAGCAATAATTCAGAATTTGTAATTTTAAAAAGAAAACCGTATTAATTTTATGTCTTTTATTACATATTATATTATTTGGTTAATATTAGTAACTTTTTAGTGCATTTACAATAATATTTCTTGATAGTAATATAAATATAAATGTTTTTCTAAAAAGAATATTAAGCAAATAGAATTAGACTATTCTCCTACTTTGTTCTACTGTAATTTTATCTGTATTATCTTATAAAAAATTTATTTTGTAGTCTTACTTGCTATTCTTTTGTATGTTTATTGAGGTTTTACTCATTTTTTTTCTTTATATAATTGTTGGATTTTATTTTTAGAATAGCAATTTTATTAACTATATATTTTAGTATAATTTTTTTTCTAATTTATAATTTAAAGGTGAATCTTTGATATTTTCTATATATATATATTGAATGTGATATTGCTAAAGAATTCTTTTCCTTTGTGAGGTATTAATTAGCAATGACTTAGTGATTTTTTTAAAAAAATTTTAGGAGGTTACTCGATAAGATTATGTTGCTTTGCAAGGATTTTACAATAAGATGTTAGGGATGGTTGATTATTTTGAATGCTATCATGTTGGATGGCTATGCATTGATTGGAAGCCAAATTATAAGGATCCTTAAATATTGTATTGTAAACCAAATTGACCTAAAACAATATAGTTGATTATGACTTGGTTAAATATATCTTGGTTTCAATTTAAAATGAAAAAAAAATTATTTTCTAAGCTCCCAGTGAATAAAGCTTTAGATGATTCTTAGGGTGTTAGTTTATAATTTTTAAAAATCATAAAAAATGGAATAAAATTCCTCAATTTTGTGAAATTTACCACTTATTTCATTTAACAAATATTAAAATTTTGGAAATACTAAAACTATAATTGAAACTCTTAGATCCAATTTCCTATATTCTTTTATATTTCTTTTTAGATAGACATTCTTAATTCAATTATTTATTTTTTAGATAGATAGATATTTCAAGATGCCATCTTGATATGCCATCAATTCATAACAAAAACACACATAATATTGAAATAAAAATGCTAATGGTTTGGTTTTAATATAAGTTCAACTCCTTTATAATATAAAATATATATTAATACAACTCTTTCATCCATTCTAAGAAAACATACATATAATTAAGTTCTAAATTTAATAAATTAATATAACAAAAATTTCATACAATTAATATCTAATTTTATTTTCATTCATTTTTTAAACATGTAACTTTTTCTCATTAATTAATTTCTATATCCCCTTAAAATTAGGTAAATGTATATGGTATTAGATTTAACGTAACAATTATATCCTAGATAATCAATACATATTCATGACTTTGGAAGGAGTGGAAAGTTTTTAATTGCTATAAGCAAAATTGGATTGTTGATTTTGCCTATACCTTTAGAAAGCAAAGTAGCAAACTATATTGCTGATTATTTAACAAAAATGGTAGTGAAAAAAATAAAATTATTTTGTGCCTGTTGGTAGTAAACTCCAAGGGGGTTAGGTTATGTGTATTATTATTATTTTTTTTTTGAGAAATTAGATTGTGTGTATTATTAGGTGTTGTCATAATTGTTTTTCTATTTATGCATTGGAACCTTTTTTGGTGAGATTTTTTAGTTTTTTAATCATTTGGTTTTATGAATGAAATTATCTTTTTGAATGAAAAAAAAATCTATATTACAATTTTTTTTGTTTTGTACTTTTTAGCTTTATTTTTAATAATCAAATCAATGTTATTTATTAAATTATAAATAAAATGATGATAAAAAATTATTTATATTGGCTTAAGTTTTTTTATCAACCATTATCAATACTTTTTGTATTCATGAAAATAAAATTTAAATTGTTCTTTAAAATTATAATTATATTAAAATTTGAAATAATATTATATTAAAAAATTATTATATATACATTTGCCCCGTGCATGACACATAAAACTTTGAATTTTCAAATAAATAATATTTGAAAATTAACTTTTTGAATTGAAAAAAAATAACAATTTTCTTGATCTTAAAAATTTGAAATTACATAAACATTCTTAAATATTTGATAAAAATCAAAACTTAACTTTTCCACTTTGTAAAAAAATGGGTATGTTAAATATACGTATGTATTTATTATGCCAATATAAACCTTCCAATATTTTACTCATATAATTCTTTTAAAATTAATAATGTTATATAACAAAAATTATAGTTGTTTGCTTACTCATGCATAACACGGGTTTAAAATTAATAGAAGCAAGTAAAACAAAAACCAAGTGGATATGAAATGAAAATCACACTATTATGTTATTTTTAAGTGAAAATTTAAAAAATACAAGCAACATTATAATTTATGAATTTGCAGGTGAAATACAAATACCCTCTCATATTTCATAAAAATACTCTTATCCCTACTAATTTAAAAATTATTCTTTTTTTCTCATAATTATTCGAAAAATACCCTCTTATCTCCCTAACAAAATAATCGTGTTAATTACAAAATTATTATTATTATTTTACCCAAAACTTTATTTTAACTACAAAAATATTTGAATTAATTATGTACTATAAATTAGCTTGTAAGATTTAATTAGTCTTAATTTTTAATTATTATAAATTAAAATTTAATTAGACTATATTCTAGTCTCTAATTAAATTAAAACATATTAAACTGTCTTAAAATATAATTATATATTAGCATTAATTTTAAGATGAATATATTAAATTATCTTTTAAGGAAGATTAATATATTAAAAAGTAAACATTATTATGAAACAATTTAAAATAATAAAATGAATATTTAGTTAGAATCGAAAAATTGGTCAAAAAAATTTGAATCAAATAGTTTTTTTTTTTTTTTTCCAAACCGAATCGTAATTCAATCTAAGTATCAAAGGAAAATTATTTGGCCACTAATTTGAAATAAAAAATATAATTATTTATTTTTAAAAAGTGGCTTAAGGTTTTAACTCAATTGGTGAGAGAAGTTTTTCTCCTTGTTAATTCGGATTCTATATTTTAAAAATAAAATTTTGAATATATCATATCAATATTAAAAAATACATCTGTAAAGTTTTTTAGGAGAAAATTAAGTTAAGAAAAACTTTAAAATAGGAAAATAAAAACGTGTCTCTGCAAACTAAACCCTTTGATAAAAGATACAGTAAAAAGCGACGATCAAAGGACAATTAGACAAAAAAAAGAAAAAAAGAAAAATATTATCACACCATCTATAAATAATAAGCTTAATTACCATTTTGCTAGTTTTTGAATGGTGATCGTGATCTAGGATCTTTCTCTCTTCCAAGTTTTTTAGTAAATTGCACCACGCATTAATGAGTTTAATATTTTATTTCTATCCATAAATTTTAAAATTTAACTTGTAAATCACCTTTCAAAAATATTTCAAATCTATCTGTCTTTAATTACTACTAAAATATGGGGAAATTTGCCCTCATTGCCATGTGGATGCCCATATGTCAAAAAATGACAAATCCAATTGATTTTTGAGTTAAAATTTATGGCACTTGGATATATATATATATATATATATACACATATATATAAATTTATATTTATATTTCGATGAATTTTAAACAATATTTGTTAACAAAATGATTGGATTTGGAACAGTTTCAAAATGTCGTGATCCAAAAATTATTTTAACACTTGTAGATGAAAATAAAATATTATGCTAATATTATGTATGCTTGATGCAATTTAGCAATCTGATAAAAAATGCAATTGAAGTTCCAACTTCTATATTGGCTGCAATAGCACTAAATAGACATATATTTCTTAAATTTTTTTTATATATTTTAATGAGGTAATATTCAAATAAATCTGAATATAATTTATATAAAATATGTACATGAATTTATTTGGATGATAAATACTTGAGAAGATATACTAATCAAATAATTATAATAACTGGAATTTATTCAAATATTTTCAAATTTAATATATATAATTTTAATAAAATAAAAGTTTACAATGATAATTTCATGAAATAAAGAATCAAAAGTTTATTTTTATCTTTTTTTTTAAATTCGAGAGCTTATTTCTTTTTTTAAGCTTTAAGAGTTTATTTGGATATTATCCATATTTCATTTTAAGCATTAAAAATATGATGCGAACAAAATTATTTTTGTTTTTAGGGCAAAACACATGTTAGATTTATTTTTCTAAAAAATTTGTCAAAATCATTGGTTCAAAGTTTTGTTCCTTGCCTTGTAGATTTGGAGTTTCAACTATGGTAATAATTATAAGAAAAACTTTCGGTGGAAATCTTTAAAAAGTCAAGTGCAGCCGCACCACCCCCCCCCCCCTCCCAAACTTTTTTCTTTTCCTCATTCACGGGTAAAAGTATTGTGCTACATCAAAAGCACTTCTGGTTGTTAGCCTAAAGTTAACTTTGAACTCAAAATGTTAATTTCAACTATACTGCTTTAATTTGATTGTAATGAAATTTATTAATTTTGAACGAGAAAAAGTTTTTTTTTTTTTTTTTTATGTTTTAACTCAGATGCTTCATTCAATTATTTAAAGTATTGGATTACTTGCACGACATGAGATTGGGTTAGTTTGCATCCTCTTCCTCTAATCCCAATATAAAAGATGCATCAACATATACAGTCTAACTCTATTTTAATTTTATATATTTTTAATTATTAAATTTAATATATTTAAAAAATAAAATAAAATTATTTTTTAAAATTTTTATCCTATGTCTCTTATCCCTTATATCTATTAAAATTAATAATTAAAAAAATATAAAACTTTTCACATTAGTGTGAACTGCTGGCTACTGCCATTGATATAATCTAACCGATCCAACTTTAATGATGCATGAACTTAAAAACCAATTAATTAGTTGTGGAACTAAAAAAGATTTGAATGATCAACTCTCTTTAAAGAAAAGATACATGCATCTGTTAATAAATCAAATACTTTTTAGAGACATTCATTGAGGCTCCATCCTTCAAATATTATTTCTACTACTTGTTAGCTAGTTTTTTTAAGTATAAAATAAAATTTTCATATAAATTTAAATATTAAAAATTCAACCTTTATGAATAATAAAATGAAAATGACATAGTGGATATAAATAAAATAAAATATTTGGATATATGCATTTAGAATAAAAATAATTATATGATTCCAATTTCTATTTTCGTTATTTTTTTTCAAAGATATTAATGAAATTGACATAGAGGCAAAATCTGTTAAAATTAAAGTATAATAATTTGGCAAAAAAAAGGTATAATAATAAACCTTAACATTAAGTCATCATATAATAGTAAATTTAATCTTGACAACCATCATTTTATCTGTTGATATTAGATAAAGTATTAAAATTTAAATTTAAATAGTTAAAATTTAAATTTTGATAACTTTAAATTAAAAAAAAAAAAACTGATTTTAATCCCAATCATTCTCAATTGAAAACTTTAAGAACTTCACGTCAATAAACTGTACCCAAATCTGATCCAGCATGTATGCGGTTCAACCAAAATGATATCAGTTTCGTTACTTGAGAGACTGGTTGACAATGGATTCATTTAAATTCAACCTTTTCCAACCTGGAAATTACGAGACAAATGCACATTCTTCCAATTTCTGAAGTTGCGCAAAAATTTGTCCTCTTCAGTCTGTCGAGATCCTCCATGCACTACAACGCCTTGCTCTGTCTATACCGCTTCGCATTAATCAGATACCGCTTCTTTTTCCCGAAGTTCCTTTTTTTTTTTTTTTTTTTTTTTTTTTCTTTTCCGCCTACTAAGTTCTGTGCCTATCGGAAATGCCTATTACTATTAGGCAGGATTTTTTAGAATTTCATAATTGCAAGGTTTAGAACAAGTGGCTGTAATTTTCTTCCGACCATAAATGCATTTTCAAGTTGTTAAACTTACGTCTTCTGAAATCAACCGACAACTCCCAAATGGCTAAACAGGAGACGCCTGATATGTTCTAAGTTCGGTCAATCTCTCTCTCTGCTAAAAAGATTTTTTTTGAGCAATTTAACTAACTTATATGGTTACACGCTCGAATTGAAACATAACTTCCGATGGCTGCCTCTAATTGCCATAGGAACTCCCCACCCCCTTTTTTTGTGCTAGGGAGCAATCTTTGAAAAAAGTTAGGCACTTAACGAGAAGGGAGGCGGACAGATTGATTGCAGCAATGATATTTTTCCATTATATGATTAAGGATACCTTTGAATGGACGGTTCTGTCGTGCAAGGGGTATAATAACATTTTGTTTATACATTATAGAAGTTGAATTTTGATAATTAAAATTAAAAATTTAATATTTTATTAACAGATTACGTGATTGTTGATAAGTAATTGAGTGCATTTTAATTTTAATTTTAAATTTTTATTAGGTATAGGGGTGAGGACAGATAATATAACACCTATCTCATACCCATATCTGTGCCCTACATATATATTTATATATATTTAATAAATAAAATTTTTATTAAATAATATAAATTATTATTTTAGAGTAATTAAAATTAATATATTTTTATTAAAAAATATATTAATATATATTTATAAAAAATTACTTAAATATATAAGATAAAAATTAAAAGCTAAAAAAATAATTTTTTTTTAAAGCTATGGGCAAAAGGATTACCTATAGCCATTAAATACCTGTGGAGATATGGATGATTTGAAATATCCATTGGACATAGGTATAGAAATGGGGATGGGAATGGGAAACATTCTACCTTTCCTATATATTACCCGTTGACATCCCTACTTTTAATTGATATTTTGGAAAAGGGATAATGTCTTGTATAATTTCTAAATTATTGGAAAATATATCTTCTATTATACATGAACTACAAATATTTAATTAAGTATCACTATTAGATTTTGGGACAACAGTCTCGAAAAATTGTTTCATCACGAAATTCTGTCACTAATAATGACCAATAGTGATAGAATAGTGATAGATTTTGTGACAAAAAATATCAATGAATGATTTAAATGTGTTGTGACCAAATTAGTGATGCAATTGTGATGGTTTTGTGATGGACAAAAATTTCGTCACAACTTTCATCACAATGTATTGGCAAGAAATCAAATATTTTTTAACGCCTTAATTTTGTGACAAAAATTTCGTCACAAACACTTCAAGATTCAGTAGTAACAACATTAGTGATGAAATTCTGATGGAAGTTATTTCAGAAATTATAATTTTTTTCTAAAATTATAATTGTTAGTAGTGATGGAAAAGGTGACAAAAATATCTGTTACAAATTAGTGATAGATTTTCCCGTCACAAATGGGTTTAATGAAAACCTAAAGCCTTTTTTCTTTCCTTTCAGACATATTTTTACACTTTATCTCTCTTCAGCAACTCCAAACTCTGATCCTTCTCTCTTAGTCTATTCGATGGCCTTTTGTCTCTTATCAGTCATTCCATTGACTAGTTAGACATCCATTCGGCCTTCTTCGATCGCCTTGTCTCGGCCAAGCCTTCTTCCACTAATACAAGTCTTACATAAGTTGTTATAACGGTTAGTTAGTCATATTCGTGTACGCAACCCATTAGCGGCAATTTTGTCATTTCATTCTTTTTTCTATTATTTTTGAGCTAGAAAGGAGTTAGTCAGAAGCGGGCAGTTGACCATTAGTGGGATCATCGATGAATGAAAACATAATTTTGGAAACTTCGTTCTCTCTTGTTTTCTTATGACTTTTTTCCTTCTTTTCTAGGTTCTCTTCTTGCTTGATGATCTTTTTCTTCTAAGATCAATTCTGCTTGTGTTCTTCATTAAATTGCTTTAGTTAGGTTCTCGAATCTAGAAGATTGTAACAAAGGGTATTAGAGATGTGTCCTTGGCAACTATGGCAGATAACGTGACTTCTAAATTACAAAAGGATTCAATAGATTGATAAAAAGATGGACTAGGAGATGGATGTATTCAAGAATGAGCTCAAAGAAGAGTTCGCGAACTTTCTGGATTTGTTGGCTGTTCAGGAGGAGCTTCCATTCAAGGACAAAAATGGAAAGGATTTTAGGCTGGTGCAAAGATAGACATCATTTGAGAAAGTGACATAAGTAAGATTTTTCGCTTTTGAAAACTTTAAACAGTTTAAATTGGAATGCCTTAAGTTTAATGGGGTTTTAAAGGGTGGTTTATGAAATTAAAGCAATATTTTGTGGTTGAAAGAGTGCCTAAGAGTTTTAAGGTCAAAGTTACGATGCTTAGTTTAAAAGGGAATGCACTACATTGGCATCAACATTACTATGGGACGCTAGAGGGTTTTGATAGGTTGGATTGGAAATCTTATATAACTGAGATGCAAGATAGATTTATGTTTAGGGAATATAAAGATCCCATGTAGATCTAGTTAATTTGAAATAATTTGGTACG
Source organism: Durio zibethinus (assembly GCF_002303985.1). Next base: position 22,479,622 of record NW_019168159.1, read on the forward strand.
TAAAGTAATACCATGATGATTTTACGAGGATCTCTAACCTACTTTAGTTGAGTAATGATCACGCTGTTAGCATATTATCAGTAACTTGAAGCTTAATATCTCATAAACCTTTAGACTTTCCAAGCTAAAAGCACTAAACCAAACACTGCAACTTGCCAAACAAATTGAAAGTATACTCTATCTTGTTTCTAAGAAAACTATTTCACCCGCTGAACTTTACATGACCAATATCAATCCCCAGGCAGTCACGATAAGTGTGAGGAACCCATATTTACAACCACTATTGCCCAACCTTGAAACACCATTTAGACCAAACCTTTTGAATTTGCATAATTTTAAACAACTAGGACCCTTTCCAAAACCAAGAACTAGTTTAACCAACCTGAGAACCAAATGAGTGGTCTTAGAAGGCTTACTTAGACTAAAAAGAAGGAAAAAAGTAAAAAGAGCTATGTTAATAGTGTAGGGCTAAGTATTCCCCTGACCACAAATGCAAGAAGTCACAACTATACTATATACTAGTTCATAATTGAAAGGTGTGATCAACTTAAATAAAATTAGGTATCTGCAGTTGTCTCTCTTCGCATATTATTGAGAATAAAAAATAAGGTAAAGACATAGATAATAGTTTTATCTAAAGCCAACTCGAGGATTTTTTAAATTTTTTTGGATTTTTTTAAACTTTTGAATTTTTTTGGGATTTTCTGAACTTTGGTTTTTTTTTTTAGATTTTCTGGATTTGATTTTTTGACTTTTTAGAATTTTTTAAAAATTTTTTGTTTTGAATTTTTTTTTGAAAAAAAAAAAGCTTCTTTCATCAAAGACTCTACAATTTTTGAAAATAAATTTAAAAGCTTATTTTATCATAGACTCTTTTTGAAAATATAACACAATAACTCAAAGATTGTGCCTATGGCTTTTAAAGTTTTTTTTATCTTTGAAATGTAAAAAAATTCTCAACATTTTCCTTAAAAAAGGACTTTTCTAACTAATACCATATCTATTTTCCATCTTATTTGACATCTTTTTGGCAACTTTCTTAGGATTTAACCCGAAGGTCTTACAAATCTTAACAGATTTTGCTTGGAAAGCTTACGAATCCTATTCGAAGGATTTAGAATGACACCCGAAAGTCTTACAAATTTTGATACTTAAATAGATTCAACTTGAAAGACTTATAAATTCTGCTCGAATGATGTAGAGATTATGGTCGATGATCTTATAAATTTTGACACTAAAATAGATCTAGTCAGAAGACTTACGAATCTTACTCGGAAGACTTAAAGATTATGCCAAAAGGTTTTACAAATCTTGACACTTAAATAGATTCAACTTAAAAGACTTATGAATCTCACTTGAAAGATTTAGAGATTACGCTTGGAAGTTTTATCAATCTCAACACTAAAATAGATTCAGCTTGAAAGACTTATGAATATTGCTTGGAGCTTAGAGATTATGCTTTAAGGTTTTACAAATCTTGACACCAATGATTGTTACTCTCATTAGAGGCTCTACAACTTTGAAATTTAAAATATTCTATCTGGAGGACTTACAAATCTTGACATTTAAACAGATTCAGCTTGCAAAACTTATGAATCTTGCCTAAAAAACTTAAAGATTATGCTCGAAAATCTTATAAATCTCGACACTATGAATGGTTCTTCAAATAAAGGTTCCACAACTTTAAAAATCTCATCATTTTCATTTGCCAAATCATCTCATCATCAAGGTCAAAACTATTTTTTAAAATAGTTACCTTCCATGTTTAAAACTCTTTCTGTTTCAAAATTCCCATCTTATCATTTTTATCTTAATAAATTTTCTTTCAAACCTTTCAATCATCTCAATATTTTATCCCTTAAATTCTTTTTCAACTTTTGTTTTCAATCCTTTTTTTCAAAAATTTCTTTTTCATGAATTTTTTAAATTCCATAAAAACATTTTTTCTTTCATTTTTTCACAAAGTTTGCATATCAACAAATGCAATGATTGATTGCAATGATGTGAATTCAAATATGCTAATACCTATTTTAATGATGTAAACGCAAATGGCCTTATCAAGATTCATATGCAAATACACTCTACAAAGATGTAAATCTAACCATTAAATTTTATGGAAATGCTTATTGTATGATGCAAATACAAGATCTAAAAGTGATACAGAAGCCTTTTTAATGATGCAAACACAAACACTCTTACCAATGATGAAAATATTATGCCTCTTGTGAATACAAATGCAAGATGTTTTACCATGGATGTAAATGCTTAAAAAAAAAAATCTTCCTTTCATTTGCAAAATTCTTTTCTTTTCAATCCCAAATCATTCGATTATCAAATCATTATTCAATTTTTTTCCAAAAGATTTTCCATTCCATTCCCTTCCATCCTATCTCTCTTTGTTCTCCTTTCATTTTCACTTTTTATTCACATTTTCAAACCCAATCATGAAACTTGCATATATGATCAGTGCTAACTTTATACCCATGGCAAATTCAAGAGAATAAACCCCATGTTCTTGCTATTCTTTGAATGCACCTTGATGGAACATATCTTCTCATTTCATAAAGAAATGCTTTCTTTGTCACATGTTTTTTTCCTTAATATCACAGATACTTATTCTCCATTTCATTGGAAAATGTTCTTATTTATTCTCACCAAAGTTGACTTTTCCTTTTTTTTTTAAGAAAAATTTTACTATTCGAGAGATTGGTTTTTCAATAAAAAAAATCTTATTTCACAAATCAAAATTCACCTTATATTGGCAAAATTCTTACAAAGAATAACTTTTTTTTTACACCAAAATTGATTTCTTAATCATTTTCTTAAACTTTAAAGTTATATCATGGTTGGGACTTTAAATATCAATTTTGTTTTCCAACCTTTTAGTGATACAAGTAGTTTGAGGTGTCAATGTGATTGGATGTCATTTCACGATTTGTCCAAAATGGATGACTAGTAAGATAAGATCCTAATAGGTTGGCTTTGTTTGCTCAATATTTAACTTTGGTTGAGTTCAATAGGGGGCTGACTTGGGAACCTTTATGTTGTTTATGTTAGTTCTCCAATAGCCTAACAAGGTAACACTTGATAGTTTTTACGGTGAGATTCTAAATTCATATACACCGAGATGATTTTACATCGAAATGAATTTATACCAAAATGAATTACACCAACTTGAATTTGTACCAAGGTGATTTACATATAGGAGAATCCATTGCTGAGGTGATTGACATCGAGGTGATGTGCCTAGGTGATTGACATCAATGTGAATCCATTGTTGAGGTGATTTACACAAAGGTGATTTACACAGAAGTGATTTACACTAAGATGATTTACATTAAGGCAAATCTGTATAGAGGTGAATTTAATTGAGATAATTTATACTGAGGTGATTTACATGAAGGTGAATCCATTATCAAGGTGATTTACGTCAAAGTGAGTTTGTGCCAATGTGATTTATACTAAGGTGAATCCATTGCTGAGGTGATTTACACTAAGGTGAATTCACACTGAGGTAAATCTATGCGAAGGTGATTTTCCCTGAGATAAATTTGTACTAAGATGAATCTTTATAATTTGTTATTCATGCTTGAGTTTATTATTACTTCTCCTCTTTATTGTTAAAGTGAATTTAGACCATGGTAATTTATATTAAGGTATATTTATGCTAAGATAATCTTTGTCGAGGTGAACTTATACCTATGTGGCCTATGTAGAGTTGAGTTCTTGTAAAGGCAATCTTACCAAGCGAAGCTCTTTAATCAACCTGGGCCTTTATTGAAACAATTTGGCTGAGCTGAGCTCTTTTGTTGAACTAAGCCTTTATGAAGACAAATTTGTGCCAAGCTAATCCTTTATAAAGGTATTTTTGTTTAGTTGAGCCTTTATTAAGGCATTTTCATTTAGCGAAATTTTTTGCCAAACTAAGCTTTTATAAAGGTATTTTGGCCGAATTAAGCCTTTATGAAGGTATATTCACCAAGTTAAGACTTTATAAAGACGTTACTTTTGGTCAAACTTATCCTTTAAGAAGGGTTTTTGGTCGAGATGATTTTTTATAAAGGCATTTGGCTAACTTGAGCCTTTATGAAAGCTTTTTACTTAAGATGGGCCTTTATGAAGGCATTTTGGCCTAGGTAATCCTTCATTAAAGCATTTCGACTGAGCTAAACCTTTAAAAGGATTTTTTGGTTTAGCTAATTCTTTGTGAAGAAAATTTGGCTGAGCTGAGGTTTTATGAGGGTTTTTGCTCTAGATTAGCCTTTATATGGGCATTTTGGCCAAGGTAATTTTTTATTAAGGCATTTTGATTGAGCTAAGCCTTTATAAAGGTGATTGTTGAAATGAGCTTTTTTACCAAGTTGGGTTTTTATGAAGATAATTTGTTTAGATGAGCTTTTTGGTAAAGGTAGTCAGAAGGTCATTTGCTGAGTTAAGCTTTTATGAAGTAATTTATTAAATTAAACTCTTTTGTTGAAATAGCTTTTAATAAAGGGAATTTGTTGAGATGAGCTATTTAGCCGAAGTGCTAGAGCTAAGCCTTTATAAAGATAATTGCCAAGATGAATTCTTTTGCTAAGTTGAGCTTTTATGATGGCAATTTGTCTAGATGAGCTCTTAGCTGAGTTGGCTAAGTTAAGCCTTTAAGAAGCTAATTTACTGAGCTAGGCATTTATGATGATAATTTATTAAATTGAACTCTTTTGTTGAAGCAGGCTTTTATGAAGATAATTTATAGAGATAAGATCTTTAGTTGAAGTGGTCAAGCTAAGCCTTTATGAAGGTAATTGTCAAGATGAGCTTTTTTATCGAGTTAGACCTGTATAAAGATAATTTGTCTAGTCGAGATCTTTGGTCGAAGTGACGAAGTTAAGCTTTTAAGAAGGTAATTTGTTGAGCTGGGCTTTATAGACACGTAATTTTGTCCAGACAAAATGTCGACTATTTGTAATACACTCAAAATTCAACTTAGTTCAAATCTATTTTTTTTTTTTTAAATTTTTAACAAGTTTCCAAAATTGAAATTTGAACCAATTTGACCCAATGTCTCAAAGTCAACTCTAGTCAACTATAGTCAAACTTAGTCAAATAAAGTCAAAATTAGTCAAACTTGGTCAAAATTGATCAAAATTGACAAAAACGAATAGAAACCAGGTCAATCCTCAAAATTCACAATCAAATAAATGTGGTTTAAAATTGAAATTAGTGGTTTTTAAAACACAAAAAAGTTAGATTGCACTTCGAAAAGTATAAAACTATCAAAATGCCCTTAGGGGTATTTTCATAATTTAGCTTTCTTGAAGTTGAATTTTTGTGCAAATTTTCATATTATAATTGAATATTTTTAAATGATTTTTGATGTATTAAAAACTCAGATCACAACTTGAAAGGTGTAAAATTACTAAAATGGCCTTTAGAGTATTTTTTGTAATTTGACTTTCCCATAGTAAAAAATTTGCAAAAAGCTTTAGATCATGATTTTATAATATTTTATGATTTTTAAAATTTTGAAAACCTTAATTATATCTCGAGATGTGTGATATTACCAAAATACCCTTTAGTGGTAATTTCATAATTTGACCTTCTTGAGGTTAACTTTTCATAGAACTTTCTAGATCATGATTTTATAATATTTGATGATTTTTTATGCATTTGGAATCACAGCAGTACCCTAAGAGTTATGAAAGTATAGAAATACCCCTTAGAGGTATTTTTATAATTTGACATTTTCAAGGTTAGAGTTTCACGAAAATTTTTAAATCTTAATTTCATAATATGTCATTATTTTTTATGCTTTAAAATCTAAAAAATGAGCATGAAAACATTGATTTTTAAAAAAGATGACCTAAACACTTGAAATTTTGTACTAAAGAAAAAATGGCCTTTTCACTTAGTTTAAAGGTTGTAAAAATCTAATCTTTGTAGTAAAAAATATGGACCATTAGATCTTATAAGGAGTCTTGAACTAATGGTTAAAGGTGGTTCCTTATGAAGAAAACAAGGAAGAATACTTAACCATTAGATGAGTTTCAAATTCAAGGGCTATTGTTGATTTTTATATGAGATATTTTTCTAAGGGAAGGAGCTATTCACATTGGAGGAGGAGGGAATAGGAGAAGTAGTAAAATTAGTGGGAAAAAGAAGAAAAAAATGGAAAAACTTGGAGAGTAGTTTTAGAGGTATAATTTATAGTTCACATTCTTACATTTCATGGCATTTCTCATTACGTTAGCATAGTATTTTTCATATTTGCTTTTATATTTTTCTATTTTTATTGAAAAAATCTTTAGTTCTTTGTGTTTTTAGCTTCAAATTTCATCTAAAAGCTCAATCAACTAATCCATAGCTTGATTTGAGACAAAAGATCAAAGAAATAAAAAATCATTCCACCATTAAACCATTTAGAGGTTTAGCCAAGCTTGAATTTTCCATGGCTGAACCTTTTTATGGTTCATTTTGATGATTCCTTGCTTTTAAATGAAATTCATGATCATTAGATGATGAGTTGTATCTTGCATGAAATTTAAGTAGATATTGATGTACATTTTGTGTTTGGTTTTGTTCTTATCTTGCTATTTTAGTATATTACATGTTTGGAGAAATTTTTTTAGTGACTAAAATTGTCTCTACATGATGAATATCTTGATGTTTGATACATGTTTGAGTTAAGAAAAATGAAAACAAGTTGTGGAAATGCCATAAAATATTTCAGCCAAGGTAAATTCCTTGCTTGGCCAAAACTTGTTGATCCATTTGTGGCCAAATGTTGCTTGATCTTATGTATTGGATTGTCTTTTTGGCATGTTTACTAAATTTTCAATGTGTTGGATTAATTTTTCATTGGACAAATCTAGTTGAATGGATTGTTTGGATGATTTTTAATGTTTGTTTAGTTGGATTTTGAAGAATACAAAAAAAAAAATGGTGGAACATTTCAAAAGTTGGAAAAGGTTTAATGGTAGATCCATTTTCCTTTTGAATTTTCATGTATTACATGTTTGTGATATTATGTTTGAAAATACCTTAGTTTCTAATTATGTTTTTAGGTAATGCATTTAACATATGCATTCATTATTAGCATTTTTGTAATTTGCATTTGTTTCATGTCCATTCCCACAAAACCTAAAAAAAAAAAAAATTAAAACCCTAAAATTAGGACCCTAAACTTTAAACCCTAAATCTCCCATTAAATCCTAAATCTCAAACCCCAAATCTAAACCCTAAACTCTAAAACCCTAAATCTAGCCTAACACCAAATCAAAACCCTAAACCTAAACCCTAGCCTTAAACCCTAAAACTTAACCCTAGCCTTAAACCTTAAAACCTAACCTTAAACGCTAAAACCCTAAACCCTAACTTAGCCCCTAAACTAACCCAAACCCTAAAACCAATCATGCATTTGCATTTGCATTTTATTTTATTATTACATGCATTTTATATTATCATGTATTCTTATATTGTCATTCATATTATATTTTTATGCATTCATCATATTTTATTATGTTCATGCATTGCATGCATTGATTTTTTTTAATTGTTTTTTTTAAATGCTCTAAAGTAAGATAATATCTTAAGTAAATATAGTCAGTGAGATCTTGCCTGGCTATAGGGGGACTCTTTATGATTATTATTTATGAGAGTTATCTAAGGGGTAATTTAAAAACCTTTAAATTAGAAGTATTTTTTAAACTCTACCTAATTATAAGAGAGTAGAAAAAGTATTTTGATATTTAAAGTGTTTTCATCTTGATCCAAAAATTAAAAAAAAAAGTTTTGTTTTAAATTTCATTTTTTTTTGTTTTAAAAAAACAAAAAAAAAGAAAAGAAAAAAAAAGAATTAATTTTAAACATTAAGTAAATAGGCCATTTTAATTAAAATTAAATGATAACATGCAATCAATTGGTACCATCTTTGATGGATGTTGTGAGGGTGCTAATCCTTCCCAATGTGTAATTGACTTTTAGACTTAACTTTGATTTTGCAGACCGTTAACTTGTTCTTTTTCTAGAACTTTAAAACCTATTTTAAAATGTTTTATTAAAAAGATAAAAAATTTTGGGTGGCCAATCACACCCTAAAAAGCATTGGTGGCGACTTCTTTTGTTTTGTTTTTATTGAAAATATTTTTTAACCACTGTTTTTCCAAAATTTTCCCATCCATCTAACTTTCGAGTTAGCCTGCTCCTGAGTCTCGAGACATCGCAATAGCTTGGTGACTCCACTAAGGATACATTTAGGGAGTTAGGCTAAATATTAATTACAAGTTATCCTTAATTTTGGTTTAATAGTCTTAATTAGTGTTTAATCTTAATTCCTTGATTTCTTAAAATAGTAAGAAAAAGAAGAAACAATTGGAAAAATTGAAAAAATGAGAATAAAAGAGAATAAAATGGAAAAATAAAAAGAAATGAAAATGGAAAAATTTGGAAAAAAGTTTATGTGTTTTATATTTTATGCATATTTTAATCATGTCATTTCATGCAAATTTTAATTATGTCATTTATTATATATTGGTGTTTTATATTTTGTTCTTAACACTTGTGGGGCATTTAGGATAGGGGTAGTTTAGGAAAATGTCAAAGGTTTGTTTATTCCTTTGCACTACACTTACATTGCATTTCATGCATAAGCTCTATACTCGGGCTTTAACCCTATTTAAAAAAAAAGTAAAGTAGCCCTTGTGAGGTGTAAATCTTTGCAATGGCTAGTGAAACACTTTCACTCAAATTAGACATTTTCCACTTGTAGCCTATGATGGGTGAAGATTGGGATGCTACACTTGTCTGTAATGGACGATGATGTGAGAGGTAATTTGAGAACCTTAGATGCATCAATTCCTAACCCAGCATATAGTAAACTTTAAGAAGTTAGCCTTAGGTAGAGCCCTGCCTTACCTTTTCCATGGAAAATTTTTCGAATAAGTCACATGAAGGAACATCCCACACTTTTCTTGTTTGTTCTTTTGTTAATTTGATAGTTTGTATTATTTATTTTAACAAAAAGGAAAATAAAAGAATCATTAAAAGCAAAAAAACAATCCTTGGTGTTTTAAAAGAAAATAAAAAAAGAGATAAAAATAATTCTAGTAAAATTTATTCTTTCTTGCAGTTTTTTTTATTTGATTTGTATCCAAAATTGGCAAAAAAAAAATGAATGAAAGGTTTTTCTTAAGTTATTTGTTTATTGGCTTAATAATAAAAGTCAAAAATGAAAAAAAAAATTGAATCTTAGTCAATGTTGTGTGATTCTTTCTATGTTCTTGAATTTTTCCTTGTTCTTAAAAAACAAAAAAATTAAAAAATAAAACCAAAAGAAACAAAAACAATAGAAATGGAAAAAGAAAAAAAATCTTTGAATCCTAGTCATTCTATGTGATTACATTTCATGTGTATTTTTTGAATATTTCCTCCATTCTAAAAAAAAAGTACTTTAAGTTTGAATGTTTCATGTTTTGCATTTCATTCTTTTATACATTTTTGTCATGATTGGAAATAATAAGGTAATATATGTATCTTATCTCATGCACATCATAATAGAATAATACATGCATTCCATCTCACCCACATTGATAGATAGTACCTATATTTTGTTTCATGCACATCTTGATAGATAGTATATGCATTTCATTTCATGCACATCTCGATAGATAGTACATGCATTCTATTTCATGTACATGTTAACAGATGGTACATACATTCCATCCCATGCACATTTTAATAGGTAACACATACACTCCACCTCATTGCATATCTTAAGGTAATGTCAACCTCATTAAGTCAGCATAGTATATGCATTACATTCCATGTAGACATATCTCATTCATATAATATGCCATGCATTTCATACAAGTGTGTTGCATTAGTCATAGGTATACATTTCATCACTCATAAAAATATGTCATTATATTTCATGTATATGGATCCATGAATATTAGGGTTTTATAAAGCATGCATTGCATTTAATATGAACATACCTCACCACTCTTGCAATAAGACATTACATTTCTTACATACACATTTATAGGTGATGAAATTTTTATTATTTGTGGCCTTGTACATATGAAAATCCTTTGTCTTAGGCATCATTGCATTTCCTGACATTATTTTCCATCATCATCATATTCATGTATTCATAAATATGTTCAGTGTGTTATATAAATTAGCATTTGTTTGGAAACATTCATTCATGAGAATAATAATATATAATTTTTTGTCTAAGTCCTAGAACAAAATGTTTATCTTAGTGGGTATTAGAATGGCGAAAATGGGAGATCAATTAGAGGGGAAAAAGAATACCTTTAAATAACCCTGTCTAAGTATAGAAGGGAATTTAAGCCCTTTCTCAATAATAATAATAAAATTTGTCTCGCATCCCATGTATCATTTATCTGAATTCATTGCTTTTTATGCCAACTAAGGACAAAAAATAATGATTGTAAGTATACTTTTATCAAACCTTCGAAGCTAAGAGATATTGTTAAAGGTTTTACCTAAATATTGGAAAGATTTTTAAACTATTTTTTAAGGCTAATAATAAAATTTACATCATACATTTCTGACTTTGAGTAATTAATAGAAGATTCAAAGTTAGCACATCCTAAGAATCATGGCAAAAGAGAATGCTAATAGGATTGAAAGGATGAAAAGAGCCTAGGAGGAGTTTAGAGAGACAATCATGGGAACACAATAAAATATAGACAAACAATTGGTAAAAATGAAATAAATGTTAGTGGGTTTGACAAAAGGGCAAGGGATTGTTGAAACACATGATGCCAAGGAAAAAATAGCCATTAAGAAACCATTATATCTATCTAGGTTCACCTATCTATATGTTCAAGACCCCAATATGTCATAAGCACCCCCATCAACCTATTAACCTTGTACTTGCATTTCTACCAAGTTGGCCCCAATTCAGATAAATGTCAATCCTAAGCCTACTCTCTATGATCCCATTACTATGCCTAATTTGATAATCCTAAAGAATAGGAAAAACTAAAAAGGGTGTCAAATCCATTAGGAGATATAGTGATGAAGGATAAATATGATATGTTGAAAGAAAGATTAAAAGCAATTGAAGGCCATGATATATCTGGGAGTGTCAATGCTATCAAATTTAGTTTAATGCCTGATCTTGTCATTTTGTCAAAATTTAATGCCTTAGATTTTGAAAAGTATGATGGAACTAAATGCCCCTAGCACACATCACCATATACTACCAAAAATGATAGGCCACACTTACAATAACAAGCTATTGATACATTATTTTTAGATAGTTTTACCTGATCTATAGTGAGGTAGTATACCAAGTTAGACAAAAGTAAAATTCGTTTCTAAAAAGATCTGGCTAAAGCCTTTATAGCACAATATAAACATGTGTCAAATGTGGTGCCAAATAGTTTATCCTTACAAAACATAGAGAAAAGGGCAATTTAAACCTTCAAGGAATATGCTTACTAATAGAGAGAGATGGCAGCTCAGGTCTAGCTGCTGTTGATAGACAAAAAAACTATAGTACTTTTTTTGAAGGCCCTTTTACTATGATAAATTAGTGGGTAATGTTACAAAGAATTTTGCTAATATGGTAATATCAGGAGAATTGATAGAGAATGCAATTAAAAATGGCAAGATCAAAGGATAAGAAATCTTAGGAGCTAAGGAAAACCTAACCACCAAAAAGGAAGAATCGAGACCCAAGTAGTAAGCTTTGGGAGCCCATCACTAAAACCTTTTGTCTAGCACCAACCATACCCAATCCACTCCCTTTGTTATCCTTTGGCCAACCAAGTGCCTCAAATACCATACCCCTATTAATCAATACCAGTGCTAGCTTTACACCTTATGTTTCAAACCTCTATTACTCCACCCACCACTAAAGCAGCCTCAAGGCCTTGTAACTAAATAAATGGTTTTGGAGGGCACGTGTCCAATGAGAAAAAAGTCACATTGACCTAGTTCCCATGTTATATGCTGAGTTACTCCTAGAACTCATTAAAAGTCGTTTGGTATCAACTATGTATCTAAAACCATTGAAACCTCTTTATCTCAAATGGTATGATGCAAATGCTACATGTGAGTATCATAAAGGAAATAGGGGCCATTCCATAAAACATTGCCTTGCTTTTATGTATAAGGTTCAAAGTCTAATTAGAGAGGGCTCTATAAGTTTTGACGAGCAAGAGAGGTCGGATGTCAAATTTGAATCAGACTATACAATAATGTAATTCTTAAAATGATAAGATAAGATAGAGTCTTTTGGAAGTAACTTTCTTGAATTTATTTTAAGGATTGCATGGATTTCTTTTTATGTGTGATAAATTTTCATGATGTCTCCACTTTCATCCAAATAAATCGATAATTTCTTTAATATTGTCTTTGTGTTCATTCTTAAAGGATTAAATGGTTTGAAGATCTTTTATGAGATTTAGATTTTAAAATAATTATTTGAGAATAAAACCCTACATGATTAATTTCTAAAATCATAAAAGAGAAAAAGGTGCCTTGAAAATGAAAATAAAAAAAATGTTTGAAAAAAAGAAAAAAAAATAAAGTTCGAAAAAAATAAAAAAAGTGTTTGAAAAAAAAAGATAGAAGGAGTCTTTAAAAAGTTGGCAATCTCCATTAGAAATAAACTCACTAAATATCCTCACACCCTTTTCCAACACTCTCAAATGCTTTTACTTATCAGCCATAATCTTTCATGAGACATGAATTTGAATTTCTGAACCATGCCTTCGCCTAATAATGTTGTGATATAAAAGGGTGATATTTTTCTTAGGCAATAAATAATGAGATAGCTAATTTCAAAAAAGAAAAGAGAAAAAAAAATTAGATTCTAAGAAGATCAAGCAAACATGGCATTTTTCTTAAAAATTTTAGATGTGATAATTTAATAAATGTTAAAGGATATGCTATTCCCGAAATTAAAACCTCTCAAATCCTTTAAGATGATTCCAAACATACCAACTTTTCACTCATCTTCATTTTAAAAATTGTCCTTATCTAGTATCTTAAGGCATATTGACCAAAAAGAATATCCTAATTATCCTTAAGACAACTTGAATTATGATCGACCCATCCTTTGTTGTGGAGTGATAAAGACTTCTTGACACCTTAAATAAGTTCACTCTACATGAACTTTTTTCTCACATTAACCTTATTTAAGGGTGGTTTGCCGAAGCATGATATCTTTCTTGAATGGTGATGGGGGCATGTAAAGGAAAAAGGAAAAAAAAGAGAGAAGAAAAAAATAAAAAGAAAGAAACTTTTTGATTTTGACATATGCACTCAAGACATTTGAATGAATCTAAAAAAAATAAAATAAAATAAAGAAATCTCAAATAAATTCACAAAGAAACTAATATGAGAAAATGAGAGAGTTCAAAAAAAATAGAAGAAAAAAAACCTTCATTTGAAGTTTTTTTCCAAAAAGAATTGCTCTTTAAATTTGAGTGACTTATGCTTGAGATAATAAATGGCCATCTTTCATCATCTTTTCATAAATATAAAATTTATCCTTTATTACTCCTTTGAGCCTAATGAAAATCTTTCAAAATGAACCCTAACCTAAGATCATCTTCTACATTAAAGGGTAAAAGAAAAAAGAAAAAAGATACATCTAGGGGTTTAAGTATGGTAATGTCCAAGGGGGAACCCTATATGTTGAAGGTAAATTTGAATTCATTTAAAAGAAAAAAAAGTGAAAGAAAAAAAATAAGAAAAGGGAAAGAAATGAAGGAAATAAGAACAAAAAATGGGTAAGAACAAAAAAAGAGTAAAAGAAGGACGGGGAAAAAAAAATGATTGAGCAAAAGGCATGAGAAAATGAAAAGACAAATGCCTGAATGTGAATCCTTCAAATAAAAAAAGTAGCATTGGTTTAATCACCTCAAATACTTATTTTGGGCTTTTCTATCCATTTTTTTAAAATCTTAAATCTTGGCTTATGTTATGTCCAATAAAAATCCATACATTTGATCAAGTAGGAATGCTGAAAATTAAAGAGTTTTTTTTTTAGGAATGGGCATAAAACCTGTAAATCATTTTTGGTTTTCTTTTATTCCTAATTATTTGCTTGGACCTTTAACCAATTTTGGATAAATTTGAATTCTTAAGTACATGATGTAATAGTAAAAAAAAATAAGAGAAAGAAAAAAAAAAAAAAAAAACAAAAAAATATAAAAAAAAAGATGAATGTGGCTCTAGGGTGAAAACCCTACAAAAGGGCATCAAAATGAAACTTGAAAAGCCTCAAAACCACTATTGATACTGACCAAAGGTAACCTAGACCTCTTTTGAGAGTCCAAAGATATAAAGGTCCTAAAAGTTTAGGTTGCATAAAAAGGAATTGATTTTGAAAATTTGAGCATATTTTTCTTATCCCTAAATAACCTTCAAAAACTTTAAGCCCACCATAGTTAACCTTAACACCTATTAAAATTTCACATTTAGATACTAAAGAAAGTGCCAAACCTGTTCGATTTTCATAGGATTCATGCTTTAAAGAAAATTTTATGTCTCATTTGTGAGCTTAGATGAAAAAGTATATACATTCTTTATCCACTTTAAGTAATGAAGTTCCTATGAATGAACCAAAACTTTAAAATCCAATCCAGTTGAAAAGAAAATTTTCACCTCTTTCATTTCTAATAGAGACCACCAATTCCTAAAAGACTCTCAAAATCACATTTGCTCAGATATTTTATTTCTCTATGATCATAAAATTTAATTATGTGGGACAAATTTTGTTAACCATTTTGGAAAAATTTTGAATAAATAGTCACACATTTTGTGTAAAATAAAGAAATCATGTGAGAATCTTTAGGCCCATTTGTATTCAAGAAAGAAAAATTTTTTTTCATGGAATAATTGATGTTGTTGAAAAATGAAAAAATGTTTTCAGAAATGATGGTTTGTTTTCTTGTTTTCACAATGAAGTCTAAAATGCATGTTGCATGTTGCATGTTACATGTTGCATATTGTATGTACTTCTTAGAAAGAACATTTGCATTTACTTAGGGACATTTGCATTTGTGTCATAGTAGAGATCATTGGCATTGCCTTATTTATGCCTAAAAATTTTTGAAATTTGTAAATCTTAAAATCTCTTACAAAATTTTGAAACTTATAAGTCATTAACTCTTATGAATTTGCAAAAATTATGAACCTTTGACTACTACAAATCTTTGCAATTTGTGAATCTTTGATCCCTCTTACAAATCTTTTGAAATCTTTAACTTTTGTAAAACTCTAAAATTTATAAGTCTTTAACTTTCCTTGCGAAATGTTAAAATTTACAAATCTTTAACGCTTGTGAATATTCAAACTATGAATCGTTTACTCTATTGTAAATCTAGAATCTTTCAAACTGTGAATCATTTACTCTATTGTGAATTTAGAGTCTTTCAAACTATGAATCTTTTACCCTTTTATGAATCCAAAGTCTTTTAAACTATGAATCATTTACTCTTTTGTGAATTTAGAATTCTTCCAAATTGTCAATCATTTACTCTATTGTAAATCCAGAATCATCTAAGCTATGAATTGTTTTCTTTTTTGTCAATCCAAAGTTTTTCCAACAATAAATTGTTACCTCTATTATGAATCTAGAGTTTTCTAACAGTAAATTATTGCCTTTATTGTGAATCCAGAGTCTACCAACTATGAATTGTTTATTTTTAGTGTGAATCCTGAATCTTTTAAAGAAGCATTTTGGTCTGAATCTCGAACCTTTGAAGAGTTTTGGTATGAATCCTAGCCTTTTGGTATGAATCTCGAACCTTTGAAGAATCCTAGTGTGAATCTTAGCCTTTTAGTGTGACTATCAAACCTTTGAAAAATCCTAGTGTGAATCCCAACTTTTTGAAAAATCATGATGTAGACCTCGGCCTTTTCAGTGTGAAACCAAACCTTTGAAAAATATTGGTATGAATCCCAGCTTTTTAGTATGAGTCCTGAACCTTTTGAAGAAATCTTTTATGAATCTTAAAATTTGAAGATTCTTTGGTGTGAACCCCAGCCTTTTAATGTGAATTTTAAAAACTTTTGATACAACCTCAATATGAATCTTGAGAATTTTTTTATCTGAATCCTGAACATTCAAAGAGAATCTTGAAGACCTTCGATATGAAGCAACTCTCGATGCAAATTTCAATAAAAAAAGTGAAAACAAAAACAAACAAAACAAAACAAAAACAAATCCTCCAACACGAGAACAAATAAACAAGCACATGTAAACAGAGCCCTCTCTTCCTTTGGTGCTAGACAAAATTGGTATATTTGGTCTTTATGTTATTCTTGATTCTAAAAAACATACAAAAAAAAGGGAACTGTAAATGCCTAATTTTTTTCAAGCAAAATTTTAGCCATTTATAATGAACTCAAAATTCAACCCGGTTCAAATCTATTTTTTCTTAATTTTTGACAACTTTCTAAAATATTTGAACCAATTTGACCCAAATGCTCCAAAATCAACTCTGGTCCAACTTGGTCAAATAAAGTCAAAATTAGTCAATCTTGGTCAAAATTGATCAAACTTCACAAAAATGGAAAGAACTCGAGTCAATCCTCAAAATTCATAACTAAATTAGAATCATTGTGGTTTAAAGTTGAAATTGGTGATTTTTAAAGTCCTAAAAAGTTATATTGCACTTTGAGAAGTAAAAATTACCAAAATGCCCTTAGGAGTATTTTTGTAATTTATAATTCTCGAAGTCAAATTTTTGTGAAAATTTTCATATGATAATTGAATTTTTTTAAATAAATTTCTATGCACTAAAAACTTAGATCACCTTGGAAAGTGTGAAATTACCAAAATATTCTTTAAGGGTATTTTCGTAATTTGATTTTTTCAATGTCATAATTTTGCAAAAAGATCTAGATCATGATTTTATAATATTTGCTGATTTTTGGTGCATTCAAAATTACAGTAATACCCTGAAAGGTGTAAAATTATCAAAATACCCTTTAAGGGTATTTTTGTAATTTGATCTTCTCAAGGTTAAATTTTCATGAAAATTTTTAGATCGTAATTTCATAGTATTTCATTATTTTTATGCTTTAAAATTTCAAAAGTGAGCACAAAAACATTGATTTCTAAGAAAATGGCTTAAATACAAAAAATTTTGTACTAAGGGCAAACTGATCTTTTTACTTGGTTTAAGGGCTATAAAAATCCAATCTTTGTAGTGAATAATATGGATCATTGGATCTTATAAGGAGTCTTGATCTAATGGCTAAATGTGACTCCTTGCAAAGAAAACAAGGAAGAATTTTTAACCATTAAATAAGTTTAAAATCTAAAGGCTATTGTTGATTCTTGCATGAGATATTTTTCTAAGGGAAAAAGCCATTCATGTTACAGGAGGAGGGAAGAGGAGAAGCTGAAAAAATCAATGGAGGAAATAAGAAAAAAATAGAAAAACTTAGAAAGCATTTTTAAAGGTAAAATTTATAGTTTACATTCTTGCATTTCATGGCATTTCTTATCATATTTGTATAGTGTTTTTCATATTTGCTTCTATATTTTTCTATGTTTTTAGCTTTAAATTTGATCTAAAAGCTTAATCAACTAATCCATAGCTTGATTTGAGATAAAAGATTAGAGAAATAAAAAATCAATCCACCATTAAACCATTTGGAGGTTCGGCTAAGCTTGAATCCTTCATGGCCAAACCTCCTTGTGGTTCATTTTAATGATTCCCTTGGTTTTAACTAAAATTCATGATGATTAGATGATGAGTTTACTTGTATCTTACATGAAATTTGAGTAGATATTGATGTATGCTTTCTATTTGGTTTATGTTCTTATTCATATGGCTTATGTTCTTGTTCACATGTTTGATGAAATTTCTTTAGTGACTAAAATTATCTCTACATGATGAATATCTTGATGTTTGATACATGTTTAAGTTAAGAAAAATTAAAACAAGTTGTGGAAATGCCATAAAATATTTTGACGAATGTAATTTCCTTCCTTGGCCAAAACTTGCTCATCCATTTATGACCAAATATTACTTGATCTTATGTACTGAATTATCTTTTTGTCAGGTCTGCTAAATTTTGAATGTGTTTGCTTAATTTTTCGATCAAAAAATACTAGTTGAATGGATTGTTTGGATGATTTTTAGCTGGATTTTGAAAAATACAAAAAAAAATGGTGGAACATTTCAAAAGTTGGAAAAAGGTTTTATATTTGATCCATTTTCCTCTTAAATTTCCATGCATTACATGTTTGTGATATTAACTTTGAAAATACCTTAGTTTGTAATTATGATTCTAAGTGATGCATTTGGCACATGCATTCATTAATGACATTTTTGTAATTTGCATTCATTTCGTGTCGATTTCCATAAAAAAAAAAAGGTTTAACCCTAAACTTCAGACCCCAAACTTGAAACTTTAAATCTCTTTGTAGACACCCATTTGTGTCCGAGGTTGATCGGACCATGTCTAAGGTCAATTGGATCGTATTTAATTATTTTTATTATTATCATATTATTATTATCATTATTATTATTATTATTTTATTTTTCTTTGCTTCCTTTTTTGATTTTTGGTGAGAATTATGGAAATGGAAACTAAATCAGGCAGGTCAAAATCTCATATTTTTAATGATGAATCAAGCTTAAATAACTGACCAAATTCAATTGGGACCAAAATCATATTCCTAAACTAAAGCTTGGGTATAATTAAATTTAAGGATTTAAGCCTAGATTGATTCTGTCTGTTTCTTAAATTTATGCTAAGGTTGCCTATAAATTGAACAAAAGATCAAAGGAACACACAATGGGTGGATTTTAGGGAAAAATAGTAGATTTTTGGAAAATAGGCGTGTTGAAAGATTTTGGGTAGAATGGGAGTTTTTGGATTTTGATTTTTGATTCTGGGTTCATTTGAAAAATACTGGGCTTAGATTTAGGTTTCTGGGATTAGATATGAGTTTAGGGAGATTTTCGAAGGAATTTGGGCAAATTTAGGTGAAATCTGGAAAAGTTTGGAAAATCTGGGTTTTTTTTCTGGAAAATATGAATTTTTCAATGAATATTTGAATTTTTTGATGAATTTCCTAGTGGGATATGAGTTTTTCAATGAGTTTTATGGCAAAGTATGAATTTTCTGGTGGGATTTTCCAAAAACCAACAAGGATTTCCAATTTCCAATGGGATCTCGATAGGGGCTTTAAAGAGAAGTCAAAGCTTTTAAAGGTTAGAGAGAGAGAGATGGTACTAAGCTTATAAAGAAAACACAAGCATCTTAGTTTATATACTAACCCAAAACAGCGCTGTTTTGGTAGCACGGGATCTGTGCCTTAACCAGTCAACTCACGCGTTCTGATCTGACTCGATCGTAAGTTTTTTGTTTTTTTTATTTTATTTTTTGATTTTATTTTATTTTTACTCATTTTATTTTTTATTTTTTTTTGATTTTATTTTTAAGAAATTTTATTTCTTCTATTTTATTTCTAAAAACAAATAAGTTTAAAAAAAAAAGAAGAAAAAAGAAAAATGATTCTATAAAAAATCATTTTCAAATAAAAAAATCTTTTCAAATAAAATTTTCAGAAACAATTAAAAAAATATAAAAAAATCTTTATAAATTTTCAAAAAATATTTATAAAAACAAAAACAAAAAAAAAAATCCTTCTAATAATAAAAAAATCTCTGTTCAAATAAAAATCTTTCAAGATAAATTCATGAATTCTACTAAAATATTAGGAATTTTCATGGATTTAATTTTTAAAATGGAATCTACCAAACTATTGGAAAATTTCATAAATCAATTTTCAAGAAAGATAAAAATAAAAAAAATAATTTTTTATCTTCTAAACTATTAGATGATTGTTTCATAAATTAAATCTTGCCAAACTATTGGGAGACTTAATGAAAATTTTAAAAGTTTTAACAAATTTTTTGGTAATAAAATCTCACCAAACTATTGATAGGTTTGCTTCAAAGTAAGTCCTACCAAACTATTGAGAGACTTTACTAATTTTTTTGAATAAAATATTATGATAAATTTGATGATAAAGCCTTTTCAGAATGGAACACTAGTCTCTATGAATACTTCAGAGGCGAGAAAATTATCTTAAATTACTATCAAACTATTAAGACAATTTTAAGATACATTTTCAATATTAAATTATTTGGTAAGTCACAAATATGATCAAGGCTTGAATAATTTGAAATCAAACTGGTACATTATTTGGATGAGTGATGTGGGGGTGCTATAACCTTCCTCACGTATAACCATATTCTTGAACCTAAATTTTAGTTTCGTAGATTAGAATCTACTATTTAAAGATACCTAAGTTAATCTTGAGACTCCTCTTTAAGTAAGACAGATTTAATCAGGTGACCAATCACACATAAACAAAAAATATTGGTGGTGACTCCTTTCATCTATGTCTAGTGGTAGGTCAATGAATCTACATGTTATGACAATTTGGGGACTCCACTAGGGAGATCGAGAGTCAGACCAGTAAATGATTTTATTATCCAAGCCTTGCTTAATAAAATTGAAATTTATTTTCTTCCTTATTTTATTTTTTTTCATTACTTATATTTGTTTTAGTTGTTTAATTATTTATCATATATATCTATCATTCATTTGCATGTGCATAACATAAGCCTTCCACCCAGGCCCTACCTTTAGGAAGGAGTGAAGTACCTATGCCCTCGTGAGATTTCATGTCTCCGCATGGGCCCATGAAACACTCCCACTCAAATTGAATCCTTTTCGGTTGTAGCCTATGATGGGTAAGGATCGAAATGCCTTACTAGTTTATGATGGACTGTGATGTAAGGAACAATTTGGAAACTTTTTAGAGGCTGTCCAAACCACATATAGTTAACTTTAAGAGCCTAACCATAGATACAGCCATGTCCTTCCACCCTTTATAGTTAGCCCAAAATCTAGGGTCATGTTGTTATTTTACTTGCTTTATGGTATTCATCCTTTATTTTATATTGAGGTGACTAATTGATTTTTCTTACCTTCTGTTGATTTCTTTTCTTTTTATGTATATTTATAAATATAAATGCAAATTACATATTATGCTTACTAACCTTTTTTTTATTGTGTATGCATGTATGCATGTATTCATGCATCATTGTATTCATTCTCATGCATAATTTGATAGATCCAGAAACATCATTCTAAATTTGCACTATAATTATGGAAAATCAAGGTTCAAGGATAGCTTAACACTAGTACTACACTTGGGCTAGAGCCAAAAAAATGAAGCAAAACAATGTAGACCTACTTGAAAGAATAAAAAAGGCTCAGGAGACACTTGAAGGAAAATTGAGCAGAATCTTAGAAGCTCTGGAAAAGGGAAATAGAGGAAAGGCAATAAAATAAGATATCTTATACGAAAATACTGAGCCATTATATCCTCTAGGTTTCAGCCCACATTAAACTCAGACTACTCAAAGCTTTCATCAATAGCATACCACATTCACAAATTCCAATCAAGGGAATGTTTAGAGCTATACCAATCTTATTTTCACTGAAAAGGTAGATGAGCCAATGCAAATTCCTAAAATGGATAAGACTAAAGAGAAAACAAAGCTGCAGATGGCTGTATCCCCAAAAGAGACTAAAACTGATCAAGCCATGAGCATGATTGAAGAAAGATTGTAGGCTATAAAGGGCATTATTTTTTATGGATCCATGGATGTTGCCAACCTATGTCTGGTTCCAGATGTTGTGATTCTTTTGAAGTTTAAGGTATCAGAATTTGAGAAGTATGATGGTACTAAGTGCCTCATCATGCATATCAGAATGTATTATTATAAGATGGCAGCTCACGCCAGCAATGAGAAGTTGCTCATATATATTTTTAAGATAACTTGATCGGGTCTACTGCAAGATGATATGTCCAACTGGATAGGACTCATATTAAGTTGTGGAAGGATCTAACTCGATCTTTCATTAGCTAATATTGTCACACCATAAATATGGCTTCTTATTGCTTTTTGTTACAAGGCATGGAGAAGAAAGCATCTGAGTCTTTCAAGGAATAAGTCCAAAGATGGCGGGATGTCGCTGTTCAAGTGCAGCCACCCTTAACTAAAAAGAAAATAATGATTTTATGTGTAAGTACTTTGAAGTCACCTTATTATGAAAAGATGATAGGGAATGCAACCAAAAAATTTACTAATACAATGATCTTAAGAAAGATTATTGAAAATGTCATAAAGAGTGACAAGCTTAAAGAAAGAAAGACCAATAGTGCCAAAGAAGGTGGGATGCCTAAAAGTGAAGAGGATAAAGCCCAAGCGGTGAGTTTTAAAGGACAACAATCTAGAAGTTATGCTTCATATCCACCATATGTTCATCCTACTTACTATCTAACAGCCAATAATGTTATGCAAGTTCCTTACCAGCTTTATCTCTTAACCATAAACAATATTGCTCTAAGTCCTCTTCAATCAGCTTTTCAAGCACCTGCATATGGGTCTAATCCTATTACTACACCATTTTTAAGGCCTAACAATCAAGCGAGTGATTTGAGAAGATCCAAGGATAATTAAGAAAGGGTTCGCATTGATCTTATTCCCGTAACCTATACTAAGCTATTTCTAAAATTGGTCAAGAATGACCTAGTATCCCCAGTCATTTTGGAACCATTAAAGTCACCCTATCCAAATGGTACAATGTTAATGCCACATGTGACTATCATAATGGGAATGTGGTCACTCCATAGAAACTTGCCTTGCTTTCAAGTATAAGGTGTAAAGTTTGATTCGAGCAAGCTTAATAAGCTTCAATGAATCAAAAGAGTTGAATATCCACAAAGACTCTTTGCCCAATCATTTGGGGCATGACTTTGGGAAAGCTAATTGAAACTGATTATCATCTTAGGATTTTTTAAGAATATAGATCTCTTTTATGTGCTTGGATTTTAGTTTATTTTTCATCATTTTAATAAAAGTGATAGATATAATGCATTTTCATGACAATCCTTTTTTATGTGAATCATCATTATTTACTTTTACTCTTTCATACCTTTTCCCATATCCATTCTTTAATTCCAAATAATGAATGTTCAGACAGTTAGAATGATAATTTAGGATTCAATTTCAAAAACATCATTCATGATGATTTGATTAATAGATGAAGATTGTTGATTCATTGAGACTACTAAATAAAAAGAAGATAAATTTGGTGAAGAATTTTGGAAGTGATGTGACACATGATCTTTGTGATTGTTCACTCACAAGCTTGCTTCTAGTTGATGAATGTTCTTCATCGAGAGTATTCACGTTCAAAATGAAAAATGGCCATTTTTCTTCTATCTTTTAAAAAATAAAATTATCCTTTGCTACCCTATTTGAGCTTGTTAAAAATTTCTCTTGAACACTAACCAAAGATCACCCCACAGTGGGGGGTAAAGTTTGAGAGATTTATTCATTTTTAAGGGCAAAGCCCTTTTATGTTGAAGTTTTTTTTTTTTTTATGACAGATGAAAAAAGAAAAATGAAGGAGACATAAATGGGGCCAAAATGCCAACAAAAGAAAAAAAAAAAAGAGAAATTGATGGGGTAAAAAGCCAATGTGCTCCACAAAAAAAAAAAAGCAAAAGAAGAAAAAAAATTGATAAGGCAAAATGTCAAAGTGTTATACATGAAGAAATGATCCTGGGTTTGATTACCTTTCAAATACAATTTGAGCCTATTTTATCCCTTTCTTTGGCACTTTTTACCCTAGCTTACATTACGTTATTTAAAAGTCCATTTTAATCAAATATAAATACTTGATTTAGAGAATCATGAATTGAATTGGGGTAGGTTTGCCATTGGATTATGTGAAGCTTTAATTAAAGTGTCAACAAAGGAGAAAGAGAAAAAAGAAATAAGAAAAAATGTACAAAAAAAGAGAAAAAAAATAAAAAAAATAAAAAAAAGAAAAAAAAATAAAAAAATAAAAAACAACAAATAAAAAAATAAAAAAAAGAAAGAAAAAGAGACAAAAAAAGATAAAGGAAGACTTAAACTGAAAACCTAAAAGGGCGGTTTAAGTGAAAAAAAAAATTGAAAAAATAATTTCATATGAAAGTCCTTGGAAAGAAGATGATGATTAGCTTAAAAATTGAAGATATTAATGGAAGATGTTTTTGAAAGATGATCTTGAGTTAGAGTTTAAAATTGTCTAGGCAATCATTATTTTGGATGTTTCTTGGTATTTTGCCTTTGTTCACCTTTGAGTTGTTCTTGACTTTTCAACGATAAAAACCCATTCTTCTTATCCTTTACTAAATGAACATTTCTTGAATGAATCAAAGAAATGTATCATGTTTATCACTGATTTGAATGATGACAAGTAAATGAATGACATTTTTCATAAAGAGTTTTCCATTTTTGAAAGAAACATAAGATGAGATAAATGAAAGGAACATGAGAAAATGATTTATATTGGGGCAAACAAAGTGATCCTATGATGAACCTAGTGATAGATTGATTGATACGACCTGTAAATTGTGACTAGATAAGAAAATAACATGAATCAGTTGACAAAATTTTCTCTAAATACCAAAAAGCTAAGAAAGACTGGTGGTGTTGAGAATCTTGTCACCACAATTGAAATCTCATGACATCTACACTATATACATTATGTTTATAATTGCATCTCAAATAAGGCATGCACTTGCATTACTCTACTATCACTTACCTGATCTTGGCTTAGTCTAGATTATCTTTCATGACTTTTGGTTTCATCCCAATTATCCAATCTTGGCCCAGGTCAGATCATTTTTTGACTTGCGACATCATCTCAATCATTCATCTTTGACTTCGACTCGATCTTGGTTGCTTTTAGACTCGTGACATCATCTCAATCATCTTATCTTGACTCAAGTCAGATCATTTTTGACCAATGGCATCGTCCTGGCCATTCATCTTCGACCTTAACTCAATTTTGGTCACTTTATCTTTTTGACTCTTTCAATTTTGTTATGAAATCTTTGTGAATATAGAACCTTTGTGAAACTTGGAGTTTTGCAAACCTAAAAATCTTTGCTAATCTTGCATCTTTGTGAATCTAGAACCTTTGAGAAACTTGGAGTCTTTTGAATCTTTCTTTCTTGTGAACCTGAAAATCCTTGCAAATCTAGAACCTTTGCAAAACTTAGAGTCTTGCAAATCTTTCTTTCTTATGAACCTAAAAATCCTTGTGAATCTTGCATATTTGAGAATCTAGAACCTCTACAAAACTTGGAGTTTTACAAATCTTTCTTTCTTGTGAACTTGAAAATCCTTGCAAATCTTGCATCTTTGCAAATCTAGAACCTTTACGAAACTCAGAGTCTTGAAAATCTTTCTTTCTTGCGAACCTGAAAAAGTCTTGAAAATCTTTCTTTCTTGCGAACCTGAAAATCCTTGCAAATCTTGTATCTTTATGAATCTAAAACCTTTATGAAATTTGGAGTCTTGTGAATCTTTCTTTCTTATGAACCTAAAAATCCTTGCAAATCTTGTATCTTTGCAAATCTAGAACTTTTACGAAACTTAAAGTCTTGCAAATCTGAAAATCCTTACAAATCTTACATCTTGCAAATCTTTCTTTCTTGCGAACCTAAAAATCCTTGCAAATTTTGCATCTTGCAAATCTTCCATTCTTGTGAATCTGAAAATTTTTGCAAATTTTGAATCCTTATGATTTTTTTAAACTTAGAATATTATGATCTTTTCAACTTTTGTCCAAATTGTTAATCTTTAGATTTAGGGTGAAATTTCAAACTTCATTTTAACTCATGGTTTTGTCTCGGTCACTCAATCATGGCTCAGTCCAAATCATTTCTTATGACTCATGGTTTCATCCCGATCATTTATTTTCGACCTCGACTCGATCTTGGTCGCTTCATTTTTTACTCATGGTTTCATCTCGGTTGATTTCACTCATTGATTTGATTCTTAGGTTGGAACAAAGCGGGTGTCTAGGTCTTTGCATCATCTCTGCTTGATAAGAACGTGCAAAAATGGGTAACTATAGACACCTACTTGTGTCCAGGGTCGATCGAACCATGTTTGAGGTCGATTGGATCGCATTTCATTATTATTATTTTTTTATTTCCTTCTCTTTTTGATTTTTAGCGAGAATTATGAAAATGGAAACTAAATCAGGCAGGTTAAAATCTCATATTCTTAATGATGAATCGATCTCGAATAATTGACCAAATTCAATTGGGACCAAAATCAGATTCCTAAACAAAGGCTCAGGCAAAATCAAATTCCAGGATTCAAGCTTGGATTGATTTTGTCCGTTTTCTAAATTTGTGCTAAGGTTGCCTATAAATTGAACTAAAGATCAAAAGAACACATAGTGGGTGGATTTTGGGGAAAAACGGTTGATCTTTTAGAAAATGGTTGTTTTGAAAGATTCTAGGTAGAATGGAAGTTTCTAGGTTTTGATTATTGATTCTGGGTTTGTTTGAAAAATTTTGGGCTTAGATTTAGGTTTTTGGGATTAGATCTGAGTTTAAGGAGATTTTCGAAGGAATCTGGGCAAATTTGGGTGAAATCTGAAAAAGTTTGGAAAATTTGGGTTGTTTTCTAGAAAACATGAATTTTTCAATGAATTTTTTGATGGGATATGAGTTTTTCAATGGGTCTTTCGATGAAATATGAATTTTTGTGGGATTTTTCAAAAACCAACAAAGATTTCCAGTTTTCGATGGGATCTCAATAGGGGTTTTAAGGAGAAGTCGAAGCTTTTTAGGGTTAAAGAGATAACGGACTAAGCTTCTAAAGAAAATGCAGGCAACTTAGCTTATATACTGACCTAAAATGATGCCGTTTTGGCAGTGCATGATCTGCTCCTCAACCCTTCAACCTGTGCCCAGACCCGTACTCTAACCCTACCCAATCGCAGGTTTTTCTTTTTTTTTTCATTTTCATTTTATTTTTATTTTTTGATTTTATTTTATTTACTCATTTTATTTTTAATTTTTATTATTTTCTTGGTTTTATTTTTAAGAAATTTTATTTTTGCTATTTTATTTTTGAAAAAAAATAAGTTAAAAAAAAAAGAAGAAAAAGAAAAATGATTCTATAAAAAAATCTTTTTTAAATAAAAAAATCTTTTCAAATAAAGTTTACAAAAATAATTTAAAAAATATAAAAAAATCTTTTTAAAATTTCAAAAAATATTTATAAAAACAAAAACAAAAAAAAATCCCTCCAATAATAAAAAAATCTTTTCAAATAAAAATCTTTCAAGATAAATTCATGAATTCTATCAAACTATTGAAAAATTTTCATGGATTTAATTTTTAAAACCGAATCCACCAGACTATTAAAAAATTTCATAAATCAATTTTCAAAAAATATAAAAATAAAAAATAATTTTTTTATCCTCTAAATTGTTAGAGGATTGCTTTATAATTAAGTATTAGGAGACTTAATAAAATTCTTAAAAATTTTAACAAATCTTTCGGTAATAAAATCTCATCAAACTATTAAGAAATCTGCTTCAAAGTAAGTCCTACCAAACTATTATTAGACTTTATTGATTTTTTTGAATAAAATATTATGATAAATAAGATGATGGAGTCTTTTCAGAATGTGACACTAGTCTTTATAAATACTCTTGAGGTGAGAAAATTATCTTAAATTGCTACCAAACTATTGGAACAATTTTAAGATACATTTTCAATATTAAATTATATGGTAAATCACAAATATGATCAATGTTTGGATAATTTGAAATCAAACTAGTACCATTCTTTGGATGGACACTATGGGGGTGCTATAACATTTCTTACTCGTAATCATACTCATGGACCTAAACTCTAGTTTCATAGATCAAAATCTAATATTTAAAGATACCTAAGTCAATCTTGAGACTTTTCTTTAAGTAGGACAGATTCAATCAGGTGGCCAATCACACCTAAACAAAAAGATTGATGGTGACTCTTTTTGTCTATGTCTAGCAGTATATTCATGAATCTATATGTTATGACAGTCCCATTAAAGTTTAAATCCTAAATCCTAAATCTAAATCCAAAACCTTAAACCCTAACCCTAAACTAAAAATCCAAAACCTAAACCCTAACCCTAAACTTTGAAACCCTAGACTAAGCCTTAGCTCCAAACCAAAACCCTTAACCCTAAATTTAAAACCTAACCCTTAACCCTAAACCCTATACCTAAACCAACATAAACCCTAAAACCAATCAAGCATTTGCATTTTATTTTATCTTGTCATCACATGTATTTTTATAATATCATGCATTCTTACTTTGTCATTTATATTATAATGTCATGCATTCATCATATTTTATTATGGTCATGCATCTCATGTATTGTTTTTTTTTAATTGTTTTTTTTTTCAAAAATGTTCTAAGGTAAGATAATATCTCAATTAAATATAGTCATCGAGATCTTGCCTAATTATAGGGGGACTCTCAGTGATTATTATTTAAAAGAGTTATTATCTCAGTTTTATAAAGTAATTTGAAAACCTTTAAATTAAGAATATTTTTGAACTCTACCTAATTATAGGAGAGTAGAAAAAGTATTTCAATATTTAAAGTATTTTTATCTTGATCCAAAAATTATGTTTTAAATTTGATTTGTTTTTGTTTTAAAAAAAAAGAAAAACAAAATTAATTTTAAACATTAAGTAAATAGAACCATTTTAATTAAAACTAAAGGATAACATGCAATCAATTGGTATCGTTTTCGACTAGCGCTGTGGGAGTACTAATCCTTCCCCATGCATAATTGACTCTTAAACTCAACTCTAATTTTGCGATAGGCCTTTATGAAGGCAATTTCTTGAACTAGACCTTTTTGTCGAAGTTGGCCTTTATGAAGATAATTTATGGAGATGAGCTCTTTGGATAAGGTGGCCAAGCTAAGGCTTTATGAAGGCAATTGTCGAGATAAGCTTTTTGTTGAATTTGGCCTTTATGAAGGCAGTTTCTTGAACAAGACCTTTTATTGAAGTGGGCTTTTATAAAGGCAAATTGTGAAGATGAGCTCTTTTGCTAAGCTAGGCCTTTATGAAGATAAGTTGTCTAGATTAACTTTTTGGTCAAGGTTTTAGGAAGGCAATTTGCTAAGCTAGGCCTTCATGAAGGTAATTTGTCAAGATGAGCACTTTGGCTAAGGTGGTCAAGCTAAGCCTTTATGAAGGTAATTGCTGAAATTAGCTTTTTTACCGAGCCTTTTTACAAAGCTTATCCACTTTTGTACTATCACATATTATCGTAGTAAAGCTCATTCACTTTCGTTGCTTCAATATTGAATCTTATTACATGATATTGCTCCCTGTAACAACATATTAACAAAATAAATCTAGTTGATTAAAAGTATTAGAAATACCATCATTGGTTTCAATTACGAGGCATTTGAAAGCTAAAGTTAAGAGCAGTCGTCGATCTTTTCTTTTCTCTTTCCTTAGGTTAGCCACCACATTGGTTGTAACCAGGCAACCACCATAGTTTCTGTCAAACTAGGTGTTAGATATTTTTGTTGCTGTGGAATTACCTCCCTTTTCTACTACTCTTTTTCGTGATGCCATTTCGAACTTAGCAAAGAAAAGCCCTTACTTAATGCATGAAAATGTTGGTGCTAAGCTCAGATTGAAGGGTAAGAACCTAAAGTCACAAGCACGAGGTCAGTTAGGAGTAAAAACTGGAGTTGTCTTTAACGTTTGTATTTCAATGCTCAAGTCAATGAGATAGAGGAAGATAGAAAGAGCTAAAAGAGCAAATTAAGAAATGAGAGAGTTTAGAGGAATATTTATATTTGAATGATTGGTGACCTACTAGGTTGGCATTGGTGAAGTATGTTGCAAGAAATCAGATCGGTTTTGTCATGTCATTTTGGCCTTCCATGTCAACTCAAATCAAATAATCAAAATAACCCTGAGCCAACTATAAGTTAGGTTTTTTGATAAAAAATAATTATATCTTTATGAACATAAAATGCCTTTAATAATATTAAAGTTAGGATTTGAAAATTACAGGCTCATAATAACTTATCCACATAATATTTTGTCAACCAAATAAGTAAAAAAAAAAAAAAATTCAAGAATAGATTAAAAAAAATTTTATTTTAAATCTGAATTCCAACCCCTGTTTATTTTCTCTTTAAACAAAAAAAAAAAAAAAAAAACAAAACTTATGCCTTAACTCTGAAGTGAAGAAATTTCTTTCTTTCCTTTTGTTTGCCTTTGTTTTTTTTGTTTTTTTTTTTTAACTGGTTCATTGGGAGAGAGATGGGGATGTAGGAAGTGAAAAATATCGGCTTTGCATGTACATGTCAGCATGTTCCTAAGCTATCAAGTTGGGGTCAGCCATGGGGGGCATCGTGGTGGGTCAGCCCCTCATGCCCTTCACGTGCACCACCGGCCCGCGCCTATCTCCTTGTTGGCTCGATCTGTCTCGAACCACTGTTCCCAGTGTGGTCCAATACTGCCACTTCTCCTAACACAAGGTTTATCTTCTATCACTATCAACAGTGGACAATGGAGACCCCTTTCGCCCGGTATCCATTGGGTACGGTTCCAGCTTCTTGGTTTATAATTGTACCTATGGGCAGGGCGACCATGACTTTTTTAAAATATATGCTTTAAAGTTACAAAGTAAGAGATACTCTTTCTCAATCGCATAAATCTCATCATTTTTAAACGGTTCACGCTCAAAATAATCCAAGAATTTGGCCAAAGAAATTAGCCACAAAGTCCAAATTAGACTCATCTCAAGTAATTAATTTTAAATTGGATTAAAATCGATTAATTAGTAATTGATTAATAAGTTAAAGGAATGGATAAGTTAGAAGCCAATTAGGTCAAAAGCCTTGAAAACCTTAGGTTAACAGAGGACTGTGTTGGTTTAACCCGACAGAAGAAAGAGTTTAAATCAAACGAGATTACGATAAATTTAAAATTTAACTCAAATGAATTACTTATTTTCTTTAAAAAGTGATTTTTAGTAACAATATTGAGGCTGGACACCTAGCACTGGTAAATTTTCCATCCTCAATTTCTCTTAAACCTTTACCTCTTATGTTTCAAAAAAAAAAAAAAAAAAAGGAAAGTTCAGCATAAGTGGGTAGTTAGTGACGGTTACCAACATTTTCATGTTTTATGCTAAGAATATTCAACACAAGAATAAAGATAAAGACTAAAATTAAGAGATTAAGAAGAATTCAACGTGATTAAATTCTTAATGATCTAAGACGTTGTTGAGTGAGATCGGTGCTAAAAACATTCAGTAAATGGTGAAGATACTTCAGATTTTCATCCAGGGCAGTTATCAGTTTAAGTAAGAAAGTATTTTGGTTGAAGGTAAAAAATCTGGAACAGTTGAAACTGAAATTCGACTGACAATTACATGGAATGGAAAGCAGCCTGTGGAGTAGTTTTTATCCATTATTAAGCACATAAAGACAAAAGAATTGATGAGCAGTAGTCGGCTTAATAACATTTTTAAATTTTATTTTTTCTTTCATTTATAAATATGAGTTCAAAAGTGTAAAATAGGTTACAGACACCCATAATACAATGCAATTACACTTACCTTACAGTTTTATTTCAATTTATTTTGTCTTAACTTTTGGTATATTATCTTTACTTTTCATGTACATAAAGTAGTTCTTATTTAATAAAATTATTAAGTTTCCTTCGTGTCCCACATTCATTGTCTTGACGGAGGTGTTAAAGATAAGAATCTTTTAATCTTGGAATGGTTAAATCACCATAAGATCTTCTTTAACAAATCAATAACACAAACTCAAGATCTTCAAATTGAAATTTTAAGTACCTAATCTTTTGACGTTCTCTTAAAGATCTTGGGACCATAATACATGACTAAAATTTGTACAATATTCTATGAGCTAAATTATTTTTTTTTAATTTCATGATTAGAAAATATTTCTTATACTAAAATTTCATGAGCATTTACTATATGAAATAATAAAAGAGCTCAAGATTTCAGAAGCCACTGTTCGGTACAAATTAACTAGTGCATAGCAACTTTATTAGATGGCTAGTGCTTCGCAAAATAGAAATTCTATTAACAATAGAAGGCCCTAAACTCATCCTTAATTCTGTAAGCCACTGTTCGATACAAATTAACTAGTGCGTAGCAACTTCAATTAGATGGCTAGTGCTTCACAAAATAGAAATTCTATTAACAATAGAAGGCCCTAAACTCATCCTTAATTCTGTGTAAATATGTCAATTTACTTTTCTAATTCCAATGGTGTAAAAAGATAATGATTTTTGAAATGCAAATCTCCATCCATCAGGTCCTACAGAACAAAACCAAAACATCCATTCACTCATATGTAATGAGGAGAAAATTTATATGAAGTTTTTTAGGTAAAATTTATGAATTTTTTTAAATGATTTAATAAAAACTTTAATAAAAAAATCTAAGCCGATAGATTGATAAAATTTAATATGAAAATCAATTATATGTAAAAATATTATTTAAAATATTATTTATAATTCAAATTTAATCGATAATTGTTCAACAGTAAAAATTTTGTTAATATTTTTACTAAAAAATGCAATGAATGGATTAATGTTCTAAAACATAGAATAATTTCCAAATCCAGAGAGTCATTCATACAAAATTCCAGATAATTTTCATTCATTAGAAAATAGTGGATTATAATTCAACATCGTAAATAGTAAACTTGATTTATTGATCAACGACATACTTCACATTTTGATTAATTTGCATATATCATCTAGGGATAATCTGTCGTGATCTGTAGTCAATATTCTTACATTATTCCATTTGTGTGAATTTGATCAAAATTACTCTATCATGAGCAGGATACTCTAATGAGAAGATCAAAATAAAATTGTAGAATGGAATGCCTAAATAATCAATATATTCTAAACCCTAGCATGCATTTATATGTATGAAAGGTTACAAAGAAGAAACTCAATATGCTAATCAGCTTTCCCCTCTTTCATGCAACCTGAAGCTGCAATCAATGTATGGAAGAAGGTTTACTCATAAAAATTCCTCAAGGGAAATATCTGTTGGAACCTCATATCCAAAAACCATAGAGTAATCATCCAACTCATCAGAGGTAAACTTTGGCATTCTCCAGCTCTTTTCAACATCAGAGTCATGGCCAGTCATTAGAAGCTCCAAGACCTGAGTAAGTGGCAGCATTTAATCACATTAAATGCCCTACCTCTATGAAATTACTTGAAAAATTCTACCAAATACATATTTTGAGTACCTCACTCATTGATGGACGCCATATCGCTGATTGCCTCACACAATAGCAAGCTGTTAGCACTGATCTATGCAATTGATCCTCATCACATTTACCTTTCAGTTTCGGATCAGCTAGTTCAGTGATATTCCCAGATTCCATAAGAGGCTTTGCCTATAAATGAAAATCATTTCAGTACGAAACTGGATGGTTAAACAGTTTTGCATTATGGCCTAGAGCAGCTTATGCAACCAAACTAATGTCTACTAACAATGGAAACAGATTTGTGTCTTTGCAGAAATTCCTACCTATTCTTTTTCATTTTTCCTTTCTATTATTCTTTACTCAAATTCCATAGATGATTGGCATCCTAAACTGGAAAACTATGATACTTACTACTTACGTATGTAAGTTTCTCTAAGACAGGATATTCATTTCAAAAGCTTGGAAGTCTGCATAGCGCATACCCATAAGAGGAGGTTTTGCTTTGATGAATCCACCGGCCGGCGACCAGTAATGATCTCCAGGAGTAGAACCCCAAATGCAAAAACATCTGTTTTCTCATTCACAATTCCATGCATGAAATACTCAGGTGCTAGGTACCCGAATGTTCCCTCTATTGGGATCACAGCATGGTGAGTCCATTTGTTAGGAAGCCATTTTGCAAGACCAAAATCGGTGATCTACAAAGAGATGAAATCATAGTTACATTCAGAAAAACAACTCATATATTGTACTTTTGCAAAACATTTCTGAAAATTGTCTGTTGATTCACCTGTGGTTCACAATCCGGTCCAAGAAGGACATTAGAGGATTTTATGTCACGGTGTATTATTCGGTGTTTGCAACTTTTGTGCAGATAATGAAGACCTCTAGCAACTCCAAGGGCAATCTTGTATCTCATAGGCCAATCGAGTAACACACTTGTTTTACCTGAGGAGTCTCTCAATTGAAATAGTTCCAATTAAGAAGCAAGGCTTTTTGATGGGTGGAAAAGTATGCATTTCTTTTACACCATGCTGTATTTAAGTTTAATTTTCCAATTCATTTTTTTAAAAAAATAGAATCTCTTATCCATATTTGTCATTCTGCATTTTATCAAGAATAGGCAGTTGCTCTTCTTACCATGCAATGCAGATGCCAGAGTTCCCTTCTCAGAGAAGTTGAAAATCAAATACAGTCCATTTTCGATGCAACAGCCAACTAAATTTGCAGTATTAGGGTGGCGTACATGTCCTATTATGCCCAATTCTGTGAGGAATTCTTTCTCCTTGTTTTCATCCTTGTTGTCCTTGGCCAACCTCTTCACTGCAACAGCTCTTCCATCAGAAAGATCTCCCCTGTACACTTCTGAATGCCCACCTCGACCAACTATATTATCTGATACCCAAAAAACATTCAGAGGATTTATAAGAATATTGAGTTTAAAGTTTAAACATCAACATTTCGTAGACAGATGGAGTACTGTTTTTGAGAAGTAATTGCATTTTCATTTTTACCGGGATGGAAGTTATTTGTAGCATTTGAGATCTCCTCATAGCTAAAGCACTTCATCAAAGGCTGCTTCTTTTCTTTGTAGGATATACTAGCCTTTCTTTTTCTAAGTGGGGAACTAAAGAATGATGAGATAAATTTGTAAGTTGAAATCCGTTTCTTTGTGCAGGATTGCCCTTTAAACTTTGGCGCCTGAGGAGGGGAGCCAGACATTGTTGAGTCCCCAAAGCTAGAGCTATCATCTTCTGTGCTATTTAATTCTGCTTCAAGTGCATCTAGAACAGTTCTTGGTGAAGGCTTTTGCACCTTTCTTTTGGAGACAAGGGAATTTTGAACATGGGAGATAGCCGCCTCGCCACTGCGATTACTCTTGTTAGACCATCTTGAACTCCATTGATGAGTTTCTGCAGAACCAAAACTTTAGAAAGAAAGAAATTAAGGAAAATTTTGTATTGGTTCAAGTGTTACTTGGAAGTACCACTAACCATCAAAATGTGCAGAAGTAGAATTTGAGCTTGAGTTTTGCTGTGGTTGCCTAGGCTTCCCTATTGAAACCACTGTACAGCCTCCCGGGGCATGCTCGAAACAGTATCTGGTAAGTTTGTGTGAAGTTCTGACCCAAAAGAAAAAAAAAGTAAAAGAAAAATCAAACATCGCAGAACATATAAGAATAGAATTTAAAATATCCAAGGATTGTTTGATTTCTCACCTTTTTGAACGGTCTCTGGAGCCACGAAGAAGAAGAAAATCAGCTGAGATTGATTTGGCTTCCTCAATTAGGCCCTTTCTAACACTCGAGCTAATTCCTACTTTTGCCTCCAAGTTTATCTGAACAAGGTGGATGACCATCTTATAATTAAAATGTTCAAAACACAGATAACAGAATATGTTGTGGCAGCTGGTTAAACTATGTGCAGAATTAAACTAAAATTTTGTTTTTTTTTTTTTTTTTTTTGTGTACACCAAATGAAAATCTGAAATTTTATTACCTGCTTAGACTGGCAGTTCCTTGCAAATTCTCCAAGCACAGATATAACATGAGCTTTTGCCTGGCGAAATTTTGCCTGATTTTTTGTTACCAATTTACGCTTCTTGGACTCCTCACC
Organism: Durio zibethinus; assembly: GCF_002303985.1. The sequence continues at coordinate 22,515,407 of NW_019168159.1, forward strand.
AACTGCATTTTAATAAATATGCCAAAGATTTTAAACTTAAATCATGGTAGACATGATGAATAAATTGATTCAAATTTCACTTCAAATGCGATTCATTCAATAGCTGAAAGACTCTCTCAACTATTCAAAAAAAAATAAAAAACTAAAAACAGACAAGTAACTTGGACAGGCAACTGGAGCAAAGCCTGACGTAATGAGATTTTGGTTCAGCCATCATTGAGTTGACATACTGAAAAATAATAAGCAGCTGGCATTAAACTTTGATGTAAGTTACGAAAGTACTAACGAAGAACATGTAGGGCAACAATGTTGTCATTTGGATGAGCTAGAAATTTGATTGCCCATGACAAGAGTTCCTTGCTGTCATCTGGGTCTAATGAGATGCCAATGAGTATTTTCGCAGGAGCTGAAGTCACCATTTCGCCACACAAGGTAGCCGACAGGTTTCAACGCAACAGAATATATACAGGGAGACTATATATGGTGATTTATTGTTATTATTATTATTATGATATTCGACAATAAAAGCCTGGGAAAACTCAGCTTAAGAACATGTATAGACGTAACAGCTTGATTAAGATCAGTTAGAGAGTGAGGCGACATTGGTTCTCATTGTATTATTCTTTCTAAAAAAGCATAAAAACTTTTTAGAATGGCAAGAGAAATGTGATTAATCTCTTTTTCTCTCTCTCTCTCTCTCTAATTTTTTGAAGAGTTTTAGAATAGAATTAAATAAACTTTGAAATTTATATATTTTATCATATAAAATATTAATAATTCGTATATTTATGTCATATTATATAAAAAAATTATATATTATATTTTGTCTAAATACAAAAAATATAAAATATTTTTTTTATTAAATTCATATATAATTTTTATTAAAATCTTAATTTATCTCACTTTCATATTTTTATATAATTTTTATATTTTGTGTCTAATAAATTGTTATTAATAAAATTAAATGAGACGGTTGGGTGCTTTGGTGTATAAGCAAAGGTGGTGGGCATTGGAGTTTGATTTGTCTTGTTATGTAAGCCAAAGATCAAAACTAGTAAAATGAAAATGCTACTTTGCTGGGATTTGGTAGTAGGGTCACTTTATCATGAATGAAACGTTGAGAGGACACTAACGCTTTTCAACCACTCCCCTAGATAAGATAGATAGAGAGAGAGATTGATTTCCAATGATGGGACTTGCTTGGCTAGATTCATAATTCCTACAATAATGGGAAGTTGCTAGTTTTGTCTCATAAGAGTATAACAATGCAAAGCTTGGTACAAAAGAAAGCCATACCACTAGCAACATTATGACTTTGAATTCATATAATTATAAGTAATACAAAAGCCATTGAATTACTTTGTAAATACAATTCATTCAGAGAACGAAACATTTACATCATTAGTGATTATACATTTCATTCCCTATGTCTTTTCCAAAATGAAGACAACGACTCCTATTATTCTCTTCGAATTTTAATTTCAGAACCTTTAAGATATTTACATATTTTGGCTTCAAAAGTAATATATAGCTCAATATAGATCTTGCTATTCAGACAGATTATCTAAATTGAAGCGTGAAGATTAAGACAAACTCTTTTTTCTATTTTCTTTGTTCTCCTCTTTTGACAAATAAAAGCCATTAGAAAACTAGTCACCAATCCAGAGCAGAAATGTGCTTAATTACAGAGTTTGTTATTCCTTAAATATTTCATAAAACCGAAAATCCAACACACACTCCATCATTGTTTTCTTCTGCTTGGCGGCATTTATAGCAGGCTGCACAGAACATGGACCATCAGATTTGCATCGTGTACAAGTGAAATATGTTTTGTCCTCCTTCAGCTAGTAGCCTCAACTTCAATTCCAAGCTTTATTTATGGCGCCCTTTTCTTTTCCAATTCTTGACCCGCATGGCATATCGGAAATTAATTAACAAAAGCAGGAGACCTGGCAAGAAAAAAATTCAAAGTGATCTCATGGGCAGGGAAGAGAACAAAGCTTTGAGTTTGGCCTAGGATTATCAAAGTTACCATATTTCCATACAGACCCTAGGAATTTTTCCATTTCCCTGCTGTCATTGAATATTAAGTTATTAGATTTACTGTTTGATTCACCAGATTGTGAAAATTAAGGGTACTGACAAAACAATCAACATTGCAAGAATATTTGAAGCTTCCTGGACATTTTTTGTTTGTAATAATGTGCCAATGTCCATATATATGCTAACTGGTAAACTAGGTGGACCTCGGGCACTTTGTCTGGGGGTCCCTTGGAAAAATTCAACCCACACGTTCAAGATTCGGCCTGGGGTATTCTTACATGTGCTTAGAGACCCACTTCGAGACTCAAGCTTTTGTTTTATTAGGTTCATGCATCCAGGCCTGAACTTGGGAAACACGTGATATGCGTGAAATATTTTCGGAAGGGAAAGCATTGGCATAGACCTTGCTGCACAAAGGAAGTTTAAATTCAGGCTTGATGCCTAACCTTTTAATAAGGTTTTAAATTTTGAGAGCAGTTTATCTATAATTTTTATTATAATATTATAATTAATTAATTATAATAAAAATTTATGAAAGGATCCATTATTTAAAATGTAAACTTTGTATAATATTTTTATAAACCTTATACTATATTAAATTATAATTAATTAATTATACTATAATAATTATAAATTGCATGTTCCGTTCATGTTGATCAATGATCCATCCCTTCTACGAATTTATCTAATTCTAAAATATGTTGGATTAATGATAATTTCTAACGCCTCTTAGCATTTTTTAAACAAATAAAGTAAGGATTTGTTTGACATAGCGAAGTGAGGCCAACAACGATCACAGTTAAATTGATAATGGAATGAGAATGAGATAGGCAACAATAGTATAGTTCGACTACAGTAGGGTGAGATCATCACTAAACTCTTCAACCCCAGGTGCATTTTGAGAGCCAATTGAAGAAATAAAGTAGTTGGCCTCGTCCAAATGCAAATCAATGGAGGTTGGCAGGGCCTTGGCCATGTCGGCTTCTCAATTGTTTTGGTAAACCATTCTAGTTTTTTAAATTAAAATCACAAATATTCCATGTTCCTCCCCCAACCACCCCCCCACCCCCCCGCCCACCAAATATCTACAATATGGTCTCCCATTTACAAATCCCTGTGATTGATATGTAAACCATTTGTGTTTGAAATGTAAACAATGGACAAAACTTACATGAAGTTATTTAAGTGCAATTTGTAAAATTTTTTTTAAATAATTTAATAAAAAATTTTAATTGATAAATTGATAAAATTCGATATGAAGATCTATAATATATAAAAAATTTATCAAAAATATTATTTATAATTCAAATTTGATTAATACTTATTCAACAGTAAAAATTTTATAAATATTTTTACTAAAAATATCTATTTAAAGATATATATAAATTTATTAAATTTTTTTTCAAATTTTACACACTTGATCTATGTAAAAATATTTTTTAATCTATCAGTTTTAATTTTTTATTTTAATTTTTATTTAATCATTTTTAGTAAGAAATTTTACGAATTTTATTTAAAACATTTCGTTTAAGCCTTTCCATGTAAACAATATTATGATTTTCCAACACATTTAGTTCTAAATTAATTACTAATTTGATTTCCTTGTATTCTATATTTATATATGCTTTATTAAACTTGATCGTTAACACCTCAAATTATGAATTTATCTTCTCAATTAATCATAATAATTGACAATATTTATTTTTAAGAAAACACCTTAATTAGGAAAAATATAGTTGCTGCATATTTTGTATAGGATGCCAACCCTAGATTCAATTTTCCTCTTTTTTTTTGGTTCTTTATTTCGTAACAAGCTCTCATCGTTTTTTTTTTTTTAATTTAGGAAATTATGTTATATTTTTAAACAAAACTATTATTTAGAGACTTTATTTTTTTATTTAATTCTTTACATGATATGAATAATGTTTGAAATTACTCTCTAGTCTAATAAATAATAACGTTTAAATTTGACTTTTTATAATCAAATTTTTTGAAACTTTGACTGTTGATATTTGAAATAGAGTGAGGATCTATTTACATTCGTATAAGTTTTAAATTTTTTTATTTTTATATTAAACTTAATTTATAACTAATTTGAATTAAAACTGAATAGTACGGACCGCTACTTGTTCTTTTAGTTTTATCCCTTCAAATTTCGAACTTTAGATCACATATAATAAATTTATTATATATATTTTGGTGAGGTTTTATTATATATAAATTTTGGTGAGGTCTATGTTGATCCATATATCAATTTATGATTATAAAATTTTAGATTGGAGTAATAATTTTATTACCACGATATGTAGAACAAATTGGACAGATACAGTATTTGATATAATGTTAGTATAATTGTTTTAATTTCACAAATAAAGTTAAGAGATTGATACATGATTTATTTTTTAATTAATTTTTTATTTTTTAAAAAATACCCTAAAAATATGTAGCATTCTATTAATCTCATTTATAGAATTTAAAAACCCTACTGATAGTGGATGAAATAATTTTTTTATAAAATATAAGGATAAATAATATATTTCTTAATAATAAAAGTATGATATTGTAATATAGTTTATTGTATTAATAATTCTAGAAGAGTAGTAGATAGATAAAAGTATGGTACGATTCAATAGTTGAAGATAGAGAAAGGTAATATGTTGCATTTTGTAAAATGAAATTAATAGGAAGCGTATCTTCTGCAGATGGAGAAATTATTAGATCTAATAATTTTTGCTACTAATGGGTTGCAAGTCTAAATATTTTTCCTACTAATGAGTATCTACTAATGGGGCGGCAACCTGATCCAGCTTGGAAACATTACTGCACAACGATTGACGGTAAGTCAAATCATGTGAGATGCAACTATATATAGTAGACACAGACTCGATGTCGGGACTCGGGTGTTATTAGCCGATATGAAGAACATCTTGCAAAAAAGAGAGGTCGGGGATGTACTTCGATGTCGAAGCTGCCCTCCGAGATGATGGAATTACTAATACAACAAACACTAAGAACGAGAAACAAAAGCAGAAGAGGGAATCATTGGAAAAAATGATGCATGTGGATGGTGAATCGGAAGGGTCAGCTGCAGTTCATGACAAGGAGAGGGAGGAGAAAGCTTGCAATCTTATCTAATAAAGCATTTACATGGGAAAAAAAGCTGAAATGTATGATGATGTGTATGAGGTTGCTTTCTTGAGAGTTCACGCTATTACGAGCAGGAGCAGAGGAGTCGCAGAGAGGGCTGAAGTGGAGCTAAAGCAGGGCTATCTTTCATGCCAACTATGAGACAGATTTGGACATTGACATAGAATTTTCCCCGGACTATGATAGTGAGCCGGGGTTTTAACTTTGGTTTGTGTTTATTGTTCATCTAGAAACAATTTGAACTAGATGAGTTCCTGATGTGTCATATAAGTTCGGACTAATTCCCACTAATCAATCTTGAAGGTTTTATCTTAAAAGTTAAAACAAAAAGGAATTAGATGGAGAAACGAAAACACATCAAATTAATTTGATCTTATTAGTTATCAATGTCTCAAATTCTCAATGGCTGCAAAAGTTTCATGTCAATGATTGAACAAATTAAATGAATGAATATACAAAAATGGTGATAAATCATACTCTTCTCCCACTTTTTTCAAGGAAAAACTATATATATATGTGTGTTTGTGTGTGTGTGTGTGTATCAAGCCAACCAATTTTCCCAAACCATTTCCTACTAACATATATGGAGTAGTAAATATGTGCCTGTTCATATATATCAAAAATTAAAAACCAAGACCAGTGCAATGCAATTAAACTTTCTCAAAAATGTTTGGTAAGTTTCCTATTGCCATGTCGGTTGTAAGGGTCTTGCATCGTTTGCACCTCCATGGCGCCAAATACTCCATAGCTTTCCTCTGGACCACCGTCATCGTCATCACTTGTTTGATCAAGTGCCAGTAATTCTTCCTTGTACTTGACGCTATCCATTCTCGTCTGCATCAACTTGCCTCTTCTGTCATACCCTTTTAGCATACTAACCACTTCCTTCATGTTTGGCCGCTTCTCAGGTTCACTTTGCACGCATAGAGCAGCGACATTGATGGTTTGTTTCAATTGGTTTTCATCGAAATTTCCTCGAAGCCTTGGATCAACAAGGTCTTTAAACCGCCCTTTAGCTATAAGTGGCTCTGCCCACTCGGTTATAGTCCTCTTCACACCACCAGGCAACTTTTCTATAGGCTTTCTTCCCGTGACAAGCTCAAGCAAGAGAATACCAAAACTATAAACATCGCAACTGTCAGAAACCTTTCCCCACATGGCATATTCCGGTGCAAGGTATCCTAAAGTACCCTTAACACGGGTTGTCATGTGGCTTACGCCTTCTGGGATTAATTTCGCAAAGCCAAAATCAGCAACCAGCGGTTCAAAATCTGAATCCAACAGGACATTGCTTGCTTTAATGTCTCTATGAACGATGTGGGGTGTTACCTCATGATGCAAGTACCTATAGTATAACAATAGCAGTCAGAGAATGTTTTTAACGTTTTACAGTTAAAATTTCCTCTCAGATACTTGTCAACAAATTAAACGAAACTCTACAATTCTCAAACTGAATCACTCAGAATTTAAAAGAAAGCATATACTTTTATTTGGAGGATCATTTATTTCTTTTTTCTATTATATACTAAAGTCAATAGGGAGTTAAAAATCTGAAGGAAACTGACTATATATATATATATATATATATATATATATGAATGCTTTATATACTTAACCATGCAGCAATAAATAATTCATATAACAGACGAAAGCTAAACTTACAATATGCCTTCTGCAGAACCAATCGCAATCTTCATTCTCCTTTTCCAATCTAATTGAACCTCACCAACAAATCGACCATGCAGATGAGACAGCAAGCTAAGATTGGGCATGTAATCATAAACTATGAGCCTTTGATCAGTCCCAACACAGTAACCTCTTAGACCCAAGAGATTCTTGTGCCTAACCCTTCCAAGAACTTCAACTTCCACAGCAAATTCCATTTCAGCTTTAGAAGTCACGGCTTTTAATTTCTTAACAGCTATCTGCATACGTTATTAAAGAACCAAAAACTTAGGCATAGTGGCAGAATATAAAATATTAACAACAAAAAGAAAAGGATCAAATATATATATATATATGGGTACCTGAAGACCATCATTGGTTTTACCCCAGTAAACACAGCCAAAGCCACCTTCTCCAAGCTTGTTATCGTCGCTGAAACCATTAGTAGCCGTGTACAACTCTTTGTAGGTAAACATTCTCCACGTTGTATTCCCTGGAGTAACCACAGTTATCCTACAAAAAAGAATGGCTAAAATTTTTCAGCACAATCTCAATAATAAGGAAAACATTAATACTCAAAATATACAAGATGAGTACTAATTTTTGCATACCCTTCATCAACCTTCTCCGAACTACAGCAACATAAGGTTGATCCCATAACTTTTTGGCTAATGGGAGTTGTTACCAAACTTCATTTGAGTTTCGGAATTGCTAGTTTGGCCTTTTAAACCAGGCTAAAGTTGTATCTTTAATTTCTCACATAAGGCCAGGCGCCGCCCTTGGCCGGCTTGTGTGTGCCATAACTCATAAAAAGTAGCTTCAAACGGATTTAACTAAGCGGAACATGTGTTGAATAAATGAAATTGAGTACTAAAAGAATATTGTTGTTTTTTTTTTTTAATAAATTACTTATCTATTTAACTCATCTAAACAAGAATTTGCGCATCTAAATTATCTTAAACGCACAATTTTTAAGAATATGATAACCTTGTATATCATTTGACTTAATATTATATTATTATATTTCTTTTTAATATAACAAAGAAAAATAATATAATTGTGCTTCTTCCAAGATATAATATAATATGCATCGAAGCTAGTTAGTTAGAATATATAGAATATGTAAGTTAGTTAGAATATATACAATATGCAAGCATGATTAGAGGAGTCATTACTTATTTCCATCTGTCTCATAAATATTATTTTGATTTTATTATGTCTTTTTTAGCTTTATTTTACCTTGAGTATTTAAAATAATTTATTAAATTAAGATTTTATATTTGATGTATTATTAGTATATAAAATTTATATATTATCAGTAAATTAAATGATATTATTTCATTAATGAAGTAAATCAGAGGATGTCATTTCATTAATAAATTTTTTTTTAAATATTAATTTTTATATATTTATTTTAAAAGTTGATATTTATTAATTAATGAAATGGTATCATCTGATTTATTAATGATGTATAGAGTTTATATATTAATAGTATATTAAATATAAACTCTTAAATTCAATTATAAAAAAAAAATCTATTGTCTATCACTAAATGAAATTTAACTACATCCATTATTACAACTATTCATTTTGATAAAGATGAAATTTGAACCATTTTTATGGGCATTGTGTTTGAACCATTTGGGTTATTTTAACAAGCGTTGGATTAGCACCATGTTGTGCCCTATGGTTAAGCTTACAATTTTTATTTTCTTCTTTTAAGCATAAATTTATATCCCATATATTTGTTATTATTTGATTTATTAATTTATTTCTTTTTTATAATTTTACCTGAAAAAATTTTATAATTTAATTATCTTTTTTATATTTCTTTAAGATATTTATTTGAAGATTTTTTATATTGATTGTATGTTAAAATAATTTCAATTTAAGATCATTATAACTATTATGCATGTATACATGGTTTCCAAATTTTTTTATTATTAAATTTAATTTAAATTTATGTGTTAATTATTAAATAAGAATCGCAAAATAATTTATTCAAATCGCGGCTCTAATACTAGAAAAAATAAAAATACTATATCCTTTACTTCAATACTTGGATTCTTCTTTTTTTTTTTGGCCAGTAATAATTAGAGCTTAAGATTTCATTTTTAAGTTCACAAATTTGAATCTTGGGATGAAAAAAAATAGAATTTTTGGAATAGAAGATGGTACTCATTGTGTAATCCAACAGTAAATGTACCAAAAAAATTAAAATTATTACAATATTCAAAGTTTTTGATGAATATAATCACTGTCAACCATGATCGGAACCAACTCTTTTAATCGGCACACAGGAAAATAAGTCCTAAACAACAACCAGTTCTACTAATTATAGTTAACAAAAATTTTAGTTTTCATGGTTTGAATCACTTGTACTATTTAAAGATTTTTAAGTTATAACTATGAGATGTAAATATAGTTTTACTCTTGGGAACATCCACTGTCCTAGAAACAGCAGGCCATATAATTTTAATTTTTGTCACTTTAATTTTTCTTGTTTCTTTTCGTTTTTATTTGGCCAAAGGCAAATTATCGCTGTATTATAAGTGAGTATTGAATTTTGTTATTATACTTTGATTTCATTGAATTTGGTCATTTTAGTTTCAATTTTGGACCAAAGCCATCAAAAATAGAATATTCCTTAGAATACAAAATATTTTGTCAATATTTTAAATTAAATTTTTATAAAAAAATATTATGTAGATATTTCACACGTAACAAAATGCACACAGGAGGTACCATGTGAACATTTGTTATTATTTGTTTTTATAAAATTTTATATTAAAATAAAAACTTTAAATTTTTTTTCAAAATTTAATTCTAATTTATCGAATAAATTAAAATAAACACAAAAAAGTATTGATTTGATAAATTAGAATTATTTTTTAAAATAAATTGTTTTAAATTTAATATTTAGAAAGTATTTTTTAATATAAAATTTCATAAAAATACAAATAATAACTTTTTCCAACAAGACACGTCACATGTACATTTTTGTCATATTAGGAATATCATCACCATAATTTTTTTAATATATATATTTTTTTTGTTTTATATTGAAAGTTTACTTTAAATCTATTAACAAAATATTTCATAGAATATTTTATTTATATTAGTTTTGGTCAAAAAATCATCAAAAATGAAAGTACAGTGATAAAATTAATGAAATCAAAATTAATGACAAAATTAACACTTAACTATAATACAATGATAAATACGCCCTTTTGTCCCTTTGTGTTTCTTATTGTTAGAGGTCAACACAATTTAAAAGATTCTTTTCTTTTCTTTTCTTTTTAATTTTTCGTTTCTTTATGGTGTCACCGTAAGAACTCTTTTCTAGCATTAAAATTTGGTGTTTGTTGCATGATATGCCCATAACACCAAACTAAAATATAAAACACACACACTCATATATATATATATATATATATATAGAGAGAGAGAGAGAGAGAGAGAGATATAGATAGAAATCTTGTAATCAATTGAGGATACAATTAATTATAAAACTATCTTAATTTGCTCATTTCTCTGTGTGGTGGATTTAACATTTATTTTGTTTGTATTGACTGATTTTTAAATCAGTTAATATATTATTAAAGTTGATGCTAAGAAATTACAGATTCAAAAAATTTTACGCATATAATATTTTTTTAATCAAATAAATAATAAGATATAAAATTTAAAAATAAATTAAAAACTTAAAAAAGACTAATTTATTTGCATAATAATTTTAATTGAAATTTTATCGCAATGAACTAAGCAAGCCAATTTATTGATAGTTCAGCCTCATAAATTATTTAATAAGTTCATGAAAGAAAAAAATTAATTAAATTATAACTTTGAGTAAAACTTAGGAAAATGACTGGAAATTTTGGTTTATGGCAGCAATTTCTTCATTGCATGAATTATGGCTCTTTGTCCTTCCCTAATTTGCTTGCTCATAATTCCTTTTGGTGTTCTTTTCTTCTTCTTTTTTTTTTCCAAAATAACGATAATAATCACTTAAACAACACAAACTCTTGGTCTCACATATAATACTATGTTATCCTTTTATTTTCTTTTTTGTGTTTTCTTTAAATTCTTGGTATTTGAATAATTTATAGGTTAGATTTGATATTTGATATAAACTCAAAGTGTATGGAATTATGCCACATAGCATAATTAAATAGTTAGTTAAAGTTATAATTATTAATATATCAGTTAGTTTTAAAACCGTGTGATGCACAAAAATATATTCATATATCAATAAATCTTATATAAATATAAATTTTTTTTAAATGATAATTTAAGTTATGAAATTTATAAATAACTCATAACTTATATAATTATTTTTATTTAAATTTATATATTTTAATATAATAAAATTAATTAATTACATATTGAATATACTTATACAATTATCATCAGTTCTAAAGAAAACTCAAACTATAATTTATTAAATCCAAATAATCTCTAAACAAAAGGCAATAATGTTTTCGACTTCAAGAAATTAAAAATTTTATTCTTAAAATCAATCTCATATATAAACTTTTTTCATAGGAGATTCTTCCATAAGTTGTTATTGAAGTGAAGATGCAGCAATTGATTCTCCAATATTTCTTACTATCTTAAAGTAGCTATCATTTTACTTAATGAGCCAATAGATTTCACAGATGGAAGTAAAGAGATAGATAAAATAGCAATTTGTAATTTGACAATAGTTGAATTATAATCTAAACTATATAACTTTATAACAAACATAATCATTATAATAAGCTTATACCTACCTCTTCTAATAATTTTTTACATTCAAGTTTAGAATCAAAATTTTACACTTTATTCACTGTAAGTTTGGTATTATTCTCAATATTATACTTGGTTGGCCTTGTCTTGAATGGTTGGCCTCGTCTCGAATACATAAATTTACCTCTAAGATACTCAAATATCTCTTCGATTTTATAATCTCTATTTTCATAAATCATAAGTGTAAATATATCATTCAATTAATTTGAATATTAAATAATATTAAAATATTTTTAACTCAATACCTTAACAGATATTTCATAAAGATCATCAATATATATATTAATTAAATTCTTAGCTTCTATATTGAACAATACGAACATCATCCTTTTAAAATTATCATATTTCTCAATATTTAGCTTGTACCTATGAAAAATGTATATTTCTACAATTATAAATATAATTTAATAATTTAAAATACTTTTATCATCATCATTGAAAAATAATTTTTTTATGTATCAAATATAAAAAATATAAATATTATTTACCTTGGAGTTGGATTTGGGACATCAAAATTGTAGGAATAACATTGAAATTTTTCATCAATTTCAAATAGTTTCTTGTTACACCCACATGACATACAGTACCAACAAAAAGTGGTATCATTTTTATGATAGTGACTCTACTGATGAAAAATTTTCCCTATATATACCAATCATCTTTTAAATTAATTATCAACAAAAATTTTAAAAAAAGAAAGCTAATATCATAGTTAAAGAAATATAAAATATGAAGTATAAAAGAGAATAACTTTGAGTAGCAAAGACGAAGAAACGATGCAAAGTGAAAATTAGAGAGAAAATTGAAGTAAAGTTGAGTAGTGATAAAAAAATATAAAATTAGTTAAACAAGGGTTAAAGATTGCATTATGCTTAACCTAAAGCTACTTGTACAAAAAGATGTATTTTAAGTTAATTAATAAGATAATTTTAATTTGAAAGTTAATATTGAAATAATAAAAATGGTAAGTGAATAATGGTCTAATAATAGTAAGTTGATTGATATTAAAAATATTTATTCTACTATTAACATTTAGAGATCCCTTAATTTAGAACATAAACAAATTAAATTTATTGTATTTAATAATGGTATTAAAACAAATTAAATTTTTATTAAATCAAACGTGCATTAATATCTAGATTTTAAAATTATAAAATGTTACAAATGAAATTAAATTAAATCCACGTACGTTAATATATTATCAAATGAAATCAAACGTGTATTAATCTTTTACCAAATGAAATCATATTTAATGAAATTTAATTCTATCAATCAAATATAAATTAATAAAATATTTATTCCATCCATTTAATTATGATTAAACATAATTATTATAATAAGCTTATACATACTTCTTCCAATAATTTTTTATATTCAAGCTTAGAATCAAATCTTACACTTTATTCACTGTAAGTTTGGTGTTAGTGTCAAGATTATACTTGGTTGCCCTCACCTCAAACACACAAAATTTACCTCTGAGATATTCAAATATCTCTTCGATTTTATAATCTCTATTTTCATAAATCATAAGTATAAATATATCATTCAATTAATTTGAATATTAATAATATTAAAATAATTTTTAACTCAATATCTTAATAGAATTTTTATAAAAATCGTCAATATATCTATTAATAAATCCTTAGCTTCTATATGAACAATACGAACATCGCCCTTCCAAAATTATCATATGCTCAATATTCAGCTTGTACCTATAAAAAATGTAAATTTCTGTAATTATAAATATAATTTAATAATTTAAATTACTTTTATTATCATCATTGACTAATAATTTTTTATGTATTAAATATAAAAAGTATAAATACTATTTACCTTGGAGTTGGATCAGAGACATCAATATTGCAGGAATAACATTGAAAATTTTCATCAATTTCAAATAGTTTTTTGTTACACCCATTTGATATATAGTACCGACAAAAAGTGACATCAATTTTCATGATAGTGGACTTATACTAAATGAAATATTTTCCCTATATATTACCCCAAATCATCTTTAAATCAATTATCAACAAAAATTTTAAAAAGGCAAAGCCTATACTCATAGTTAATACATAAAAGCTTACAACTTTTTTAGACATGAGAATAACTAGGACTTGAAAGTTAATATTTATTTGGCAATAAACAAAGAATTTGAGAAAACCCTTTAATCTTTGAAAGGTTTTTTGCCTTTCTTCTTCTTTTTTTTTTTTTTTTGCTTGTTGATAATGCTAAAAATAAATTCATTCTATTCTAAAATATTTTATGAAAATGTACATTTTGGATAATTACCAAACGAAGAAATATAAAATATAAGTATAAAAAGAGAATAACTTTTGAGTAGCACAGATCAAGAAACGATACAAAGTGAAAATTACAAAGAAAATTGAAGTAGAATTGAGTAGTGATAAAAAAATATAAAATTAATGAAAAAGGGTTAAAGATGCATTATGCTTAACGTAGAGCTACTTATACAAAAGGTATATTTTAAGTTAATTAATAAGATAATTTTAAATTATGAAAGTTAATATTGAAATAATAAAAATGGTAAGTGAATAATGGTCTAACAATGGCAAGTTGATTGATATTAAAATATTTTATTATGTCATTAACATTTAGAGATTCCTTAATTTAGAACACTAAAATAAATTAAATTTATTGTATTTAATAATGGTAATAAAATAAATTAAATTTTAATTAAATCAACATACATTAATGTCTAAATTTTAAAATTATAGAATGTTACAAATGAAATCAAATTAAATCCACGTACATTAATATTTTATAAAATGAAATTAAACTTTTATTAATATTTTACCAAATGAAATCATATTTAATGAAATTTAAATCTATCAATCAAATATAAATTAATAAAATATTTTATTCCATCAATTTAATTATGAAAAATTAATTTGATATATTTGTTTTCTATATTTACACATGAAATACATCAATTACTCAAATTGATACTATATTTAATCAAATATAAATGTATCAAATAATTAATTAGAGAATCAATTATTTTATAATTGTAATTGTAGTATTTATTAAATTATTAATTATATATTGATTGATTTAATTTATCAAATTAAAAAAATTTTAAAATTTTAATACTTTTAATATGAATTGAATTGAGACTGATTCAAGGTTAATAATAAAAACATATATATAATCAATTTAGTTTTTTGAATTATTTTAAATTAAAAATGTATTAAATAAAATAATATGCATTTATTAGATGTCACGTGATGATTTTTAAAACCATACACATGTCAACATTTTAAGTCGTCCACATAGGATTTTTTCATTTTTACCAAAAGCTTTGGCTTTTATATATTTATATAAGATTTGCTTTCTATATTTACACATGAAATACATCAATTGCTCAAATGGATATTATATTTAATCAAATATAAATGTATCAAATAATTGATTAGAGAATCAATTATTTTATAATTGTAATTGTAGTATTTATTAAATTATTAATTATATATTGATTTAATTTGTCAAATTAAGAAATTTTTAAATTTTTAATACTTTTAATATGAATTAAATTAAAAGTGATTTAAAGTTAATAATAAAAACATAAATATAATCAATTTAGTTTTTTAAATTATTTTTAAATTAAAATATATTAAATAAAATAAAATGTATTTATTAGATGCATGTGACGATTTTTAAGACTGTATATATGTTAATATTTTAAGCCATTTATATAAGATTTTTTTATTTTTGTCAAAAATTATAGTTTTTATGTATTTAAATAAGATTAGACGAATACTAGCGGCAACTGTACTTACACCCACTTTTTGACACTCGCATATTTCTCTGAACCAGAAAGAAAAAGAGTTCCAACTTTTAAGTAACAATTTAATGCGACTCACCTGTCTTCTTCCAAAATCCTTCTTTCTGAAAGCTTTTATAGCAACCTTACAAATCCTCAGACCGTATCTTTTTCTTCATGTCGAGTATAAAATCACCATGGAATAACATACCAAAATAAGGCATAAATCCATCTTTGGATCCTATGTCCATTGATGATCAAAAAAATTCTGATAAGACAAAATAAAATTCTTTAGCCACATTTTGACAAACATCTCTCAAGTATAACTATTCATTTAGGTAAAATGAGTACTGAATATGCAAAATTTTCATGAAAGTATTTTAGATAACAAAAAAAAAAAAATGTAACAAGAGTGTATTTTAGTCTGAGAATAAAGGTATTGTTTGTACACATTAACAGGGTCTGTTAAAAAAAAAAAAGATGATAAAGTTTACCTATTAAATATTGGGTAATGGGTTTCAAGTTTAATAATAGAGGAGATGTGGGTCTATAATAACGGTTCGAATCGGATTTCGTTTGATTTTTTTAAATAATATATAATATTATAAAATTTTAAAATTTAATTCGAATTTGAATTGATTTTCTTTTAAAATTGATCTAATTTAAACTGAATTCTATTAATTTTGTTCAATTCATCGACTTTTAGAATTTAATTTTTTATTTTTATATATTATTTTCTTAGGATTTTTAATATGTTTAAATAAATTTATATAATAATTATTTTTATTTTATAAAATTTTAAAAAAATATATAAAAACTAATAAAAAATATATAATTTATTTTGATTCGATTTTTTTTTTCAATTTTTCATATCCCGATCTAAAATTTTAATCTAAACTTAATATATATATTTAATATTCGAATTTAATTCTAACTGAATAAAAAAATCAATCTGAACCAAATATCATGATTTCAAATCAATTTTTTGTTTTCTCAGTTTTTTTCTTATCCTAGCTCTCTATATCATGAGTTTTGAAATGTGGGTGTTGAGGGTGACTGCCACTAGCATTTCCCTATCAATTAATAAATAATTTAACAGAGGCTTCATCGTGAGTTTGTTTCTTTTTTTCCTTTTTGGCCATTAGTCTTGTTAAGGGGACTAAATGCAATCCCATTTTGTTTTTTTACACCCCACTTTTTTTTTAATTTTTTATAGGTGAAATTAAAATACTCTTCTCACAAGTTTTCAATATCTATCTCCGGTAAATTTTATAATTTTTTAGAAATGTGTTTTCAAAAAGTGTTATGACTTTTGAAAATAGATTTTCGAAAAACTATAATATTTTTCGGAAATATATTTCTTAAAAGTCATAAGACTTTTTGGAAATGTATTTCCAAGAGTGTTAGGAGTGAAAGTTTATGAAATATTATAAAAAAAAAGGAATTTTGTTAAATTTTTTATGAATTAGTGTAATAAAAAAGTTTTTATTAGAAAAAATAATAAATTTTAAAAATGATAAAAATATTTACTTTTACTATTTTGATCTTACATAAAGAATAAAGCCTTATGAGGCTCTAATTAAATTAAAGATAAAATAGTAAATATAATTTTTAATAAATATTTTTTGTATCGATTATTAAATTCTATAATAACTCTAAATAAACTAAACTTCTTGAAAAAGTCTCTCCATCTACTTATCATGATGGGTTTTCCTAATTAGCATATTAGATTTTGACAAAATTTTGTATTATTCGATAGTATTACTTGTACAATTTTAAAGAGTTTCAGCCGTTTTATGTTGATTAGATTTAATAGTTCTTTCATCATCCTTCGTAATATTAAGAGATGAAATATTTAATTAGGACATCATAAGATTTTATTTTTTTTCTATGATCAAAATAGTAAAAGTAACTTTTTATTAATTTTAAAATTTAAAATTTTTTCTATTATTAACTTTTTTTCATCACACTAATTCATAAAAAAATTTAACAAAATTCTCTTTTTTGTAATTTTTCATAAATTGCATTTCCGAAAAGTGTTATGAATTTTCAAAAATGCATTTTCACAAAGTCATAATTTTTTCTAGATATAAATATTCAAACACTTGTAAGAAGGATATTTAAGTAATTTCACTTATAAAAATTAAAAAAAAAAAAGTGAGGTGTTGAAAGAAAACGGTAATGTAATTAGATTTTCCCTTATCAAAAGTTATGTAATTAGATGATAAAATCCAGTATGTACATCGACATGAAATTAATGTTGGGCCCTAATATGAAAGTTTAATATATATATATATATATATATGCACAAGGAGAAATTCACTTGTATTAATGTAAATGATTCATAATTTTTTATCATTGAATTAAAATGATTAAATATAAGTGTTATAAATTTAATTTTGATTCCAAAGTTAAAAAAGTATATAACACTTACACTAATGTAAGCAGATCTTTATTATATATATAGCATGAGAGATTCATTTACACTAATATAATCCTTATATTTTTTTTGGATTTTTGGATCAAAATTAAATCATTACTCATTTGAATCAAAATAATATTTTTAAATTTAGTAATTTTATTCCAATAGTCCAAAAAATATAAGAACTACATTATATAAAATATAAGAATTATATTAATATAAGTGAATTCCTACTCCATATAATATTTATATATATATATATATTTATACTCTCCCTATTTCTATATCTCTTTGATTTTCATGTTTGACATTTTTTATGAAATGAACTCAAATTTAATTATTATTTTCTAAAATATAAAAAATGTGTTTTGAAAATTTTGAAACTAAAAATTTGAAAATCTTATTTTTAAAAGTTTTATAATTTTATTAAAAATAATAGTTAAAGTTAAATTTGTTTGATTAAAAAGTCAAGGAAGGATAAACATGGATGAAATGAAGGGAGTATATATATGTGTGTTATACCCTCCAAAGTCCAAATTCATTAAACAAAGAAATTAATCTCATGATGTAAAAGCATAAAATATAACAAACAAAATGAAATTATCTCAAATTAAAGAATTGTGTCAAAAAGGATGTCCTCGTACTTGTAGCAATGCACATAGTAAATAGTTGGTTTTAAATTTGTAAATATACTACATATTTTTGCATTTTTCTAATTTCTTTCTTCCCTTCTTTCTTTTTCTTTTTTATACTCTCTCTCTCTCTCTCTCTCTCTCTCTCTCTCTCTCTCTAATTATCGCAATTTAATTAGTGTGTAGTGATCTTTATTTTAAAAAGTTCAAATAATCATAAATTTGTACAAAAAATATGTATATATATTTAGGCAATTAATTATGAACAAAATATTCCTTGACTTATGTACCAAAAAAAAAAAAATCATTGACTTCGTCTGACATAGGGGTGTAAATGATACATTAGTACTCGCAAGTTACTCGGATTCGATTAGAATAAAACTCGAATTCGGTTCAATTATTATCGAGTCGAACTCGAGCTAAAGTAACTCGACTTATCGATTGAGTCGAGTTTGAATATTCTTATACTCAGCTCGAGTAGTTCGCAAGTCAAATCGAGCTTTTATATTTAAATTTTTTTATTATTTTAATTAATAAAATATCTTGAATTTGAGTTCGAGCTTGAGCACAAATAATTAAGTTCTTGTCGAGTATAAGAATTGAGCTTATTTTAACATATTAATCGAGTGAATTCAAGTAGCTCAATTTCGATCACTAATCGAGCTCGAGCTAAAAAAATGAAACTCGATCGAATTCGAACCGAATATCTAGTCTCGAGTTGAGAGCTGAGCTCAAACTCAAGCTTCTCACTATATCAACTCGACTCGACTCAATTACATCCCTAGTCTAACCAATTGATGAATGGGACTAGAGGCAATAAGTAGCCTCTCCCAATCATCTTTCCCCGTATATTTTCCTTGAACAAAAATGAAAAAGAAAATCCAAATGAGAGCATGTTGAGTTCACTTTCACGAATATTGATTAAGCCATCAAGTTAATTCAAATATGAAAAACTTAAATAAGTACTGATAAATTTCTAAAAAGATCTTTATTTATTATTTAAAAAATAGTAGAAAATTTTATTATTTTATTTAAAAGTGAATAATGAAATTTTATCTAAATCTATGGATGATATTTAGTGATTTGAAATTGAATATAAAAATAAATAAAAATTAATTAAAAATAAAAATGATTTGAATAAATATCAATCATAAATTTAGATGAAAGTGAATTATTCATTCTTAGATAAAATAATAAAAATTTATATTATTTTTTAAGTAATGGAGACATATTTTTTATAAATCAAACTGAGTCATTCATTCTTAGATAAAATAATAAAAATTTACATTATTTTTTAAGTAATGGAGATAATTTTTTCTTATAAATTCATTAATTTTATTCTCGGCCAAAGGCCATTTTGTTAATACAGGCAATCCAATTAAGTATCCCATGCACCGCGTGTTTGAATTATGGGCATTGATGATGCAATCAATGCAAGACACGCCAATTTTAATGAGGTAGTTGTCCATCGCCTCTCCTATAATAATTTTATAAAGCAAAGATACTCTCGTTTGATCAATCCCAAACTGCATAAAGACATTCCAAATGAGTCTTTCAAATGCATCCAATAATGTTTTCGGTCTATTAGAGAAAATCATTTTCTCGTCACTCTAAATTTAAACTAGTCAAACTTTTTTACTCTTGTTTTTGTAGTGAAATCTTTTGTCTCATTTTCTTTTAAGTATTTCAAACAGTTAAAGATTTAAATTTTAATTATTAAAATTAAAAATTTATTAACATATTATGCAATTATTCATGTCTTCATTCTCATATCATTTTTGTTTTCATTTTTGTTTAAGTAATCTTTGATATGAGATGATCACTCAAAAAATTATAGATATTTATACATGATAATTAGATCATCATATTTGATAATATTTTAGTGGTTTTATATGGTGGTGATCTTAGATCACAAGAGTGATTAGATCATTAGCTTAGAAAGTGATTTAATTCTCATCAAATGGATAGAAAATTTTTATTAACAAAGTGAAATAATATATAAAATTAATAATAGTCAATATTTTCATTAATATATGAATGAAAATTCATTCTTTCTCAAAATTAATTGTAATTATTTTTATATTATAATTTTTATATTTTTCAAACTAATATTCAATGTAAGAAGTTCAAAAATAATTTGTGTGATTTATTTTTTTTAATTTATATATAATAAATCTTTTGACTTTTAATATATTAGCTTTATTTTTAATTCAAAAATTTTTTACATAATTTATATTATAAAAACTAGTTTACCTATCAATAAATATATTTTAAATTAATAATTTTATTATATTTTATTATTAAGTAAATAAAATATTACTAATATTTGACAAATTATTATCTTTAAATAACATTAAAATCGTTAACTTGTGTAATTATTATCATATATATACATGATTATTTTGGAACTTTAAAACAAAATAATATTTGATTTTTAGTAATACTAAATATAGTGATATTTAATTACTAAAAATCAATTAGTTTTAATCAATTAAAGTGATTCTAAATCATAACTGATAAGATCGCCTTACACTACTAGAAAATTAAGCTTTACCAATGAAATTTTTCATTAGTAAAACTTAAAATTCATCAGTAATACTTTTAGCAACGGTTTTATCGATAGAAAATTTTTGTTAGTGCTATCTGTGTCAGTGATTCTATTCCATCAATAATACTTCAAATCTATCAATAATTACTTAAGGAAAATTCATTGGTAAAATCCATCAATAATTACAAATAGATTTATTAGCAATGGATTTTCTTACAAAATTTTTAGTCAGTAATTAGCTACAGAATTTTTGATCAATAAAATCATTAGTAAATCTATTGATAATGGGTTTTTTTCGTCAGTAATAATAAAATTTCATTGGTAATAATATTTTTAAATCATATTTAACTATTATTTTATAGTTTTTTTTATCATTTTACTATATTTTAAATTTTATTTTTAAAATAACGTTATGAATACTAAAATATACATAAATAAAAGAAATAAATAAATAAAACATTCCATTTCATTTATAAAAAATATAATAATATTTTACAGAATTATTTATAAATTCTAATTACAAAAATATAAAGAAGAAAAGCCATATTCTATTTACAGTTTATACCACAATGTTGAAAGTGGAATGAAATTTTTATAAGATTACAATAGAACACAATTTGTCAGTCATTATTCTATACATGTCATAAAGAATTTTTGTCTTGAATATTCAAAATAATGAAAAGAAATAAAAATAAAATACAACAGGACACAACCGAATATACCTCATTCATTTGATGAAAAACATAGATTCCATCTTCATTACCTTTACCTATAATAAATGATGATATGCAAATGCATAAACAAAGAAAACAAGAAAAGAATGTGAGATGCATATAGAAATTAAGTGCTTAATGAAAAGTATGATAGAACATGGAAATTTCATTTATAAACAATAACTAAAAACTTTAGTAGTATGTCCAATGTATTTAATAGCAACTACACTACCATCACGTGCCTACATGTGCACATTCAAGAACTTATGTCCATCAGTCCATATGTGTAAATTACATATGGATGTATTGTCTTTGCATATATAAAAGTGTAATCCATATTAAAGAGGTAATTAATTGTATCTATCTTTGTTACATATTAAAATATTGAAGAATGTATTATGAAAAATAATCAAGAAAAGTTACTAGTAATGGGGCAGAGGGAAGGGAAATGAAGAAGAACCCATAGTATAAACAACGTAGTCCACATTTGACAACTAATCTAAAATAGCTAGGTTTGCTATGGGAAAGACCTAATCATGTATGGTTTGCACATAGTTATATTCTAAGTTTCAGGTATTAGAATTTGCATGATTAATGGTAGATATTACAACCCATATAACAAAAAAATATGAAAAATAGTAGTAGAGACATAAGACGGACGTCAATGAAAAATAATCTCTTATTCCGTGTATTCAAACAAGCGCAAATCAAAGGATGTATCATTTACCTCATGTAGTGAATTCATACCCTCGCTTAAAATGTAGAATACCCTTTTTATTCTTGAAGGAAGAGCTAAAACTGATGATCTTCCTTATACATAAGAAAGTAGTAGTTGATAAATATGAAACTTTCAATATCATAATGTGGCAGAAACTCATTTATCTCATCAAGCCTTTTTAGATTTTTAACTTTTATTCAAGGCTTTTTACCTTCTCAAGTTTGCACTCATAACATGATCTAAAGTGCAATTGATTTCCCAATAATTGAGTAATTTAATATTTCATTAAAATATATCAAATTTCAAAATATGGCTGTGAAACAAGAGAGCTGTACCTAGTTCATTCTATTTATATAAATAGAGACAATCTTCTAATTAAGATCACCTAGTACAATCAAACAATAATTTAACTAAAGCTGTTGACTCACTGCTTTGTAGTGTCAGTTTAAGTTCTGCAATTGAACCTCCACCACAAAGAGTCATTGTAGGTGGATCAATTTTCAACTGACTAGCCATATGGATTATCTCTTTATGCAAAACATTTATGAAGAAATTACAACACTTGATTATACACTTACACATAGAATTATACAATAAATGATTAGGCATAGGCATACTTGTTAATCTCAAAACATATGTGGAGAAATTACAACACATGATTATACATTGACACATATAACAGAAAATGGACAAGTTCCTGTAAGTGTCAACTGAGTATCCAACTCATCTAAGAAAACATGATAATGGGTAGGCCTTGTGGTTCCCTGAATAGTAAACACAAATTATACAAAAAAAAAAAAAACCAACATTACAATAAAAGACAAAGGGCTACCAAGGTAAGGTTTATAACATATTGAAAGTCAATAATAATAATTCTTTGTAATGAATTATCAAATACATTTAGCACATACTTCTCAATATAAAATCATCCAATCAAATAAATAAAGAAAAATGATTCCAAATCGTAATTGAGTGCTACCAGCTTATCAACAAGAAGTCAAAGACTTGAATACATTTCACTAAGCTACAATATATAATTATTTCAAAACATATATAAATCTTAATAATATATACATTTCTTCAAAATAAGAATACCTATTAGTAATATATAAATTATAACCTTAAATCAACGTAAATAATTTTAATTTTCATAATTATTATTAAAATCTAGAAAATTTAAATATAAAAAACATCATAACATATCTAAAAGTTTAATAAATCTATAACAAAACCAAACAAATCTCAACAAAACTTTCACACTAAAAAATAAATAACTCAATAATAAAAAATTCCCCAACAATACTAAAAATAAATCCAAAATATTAACAATACCTCGACATTAATACTTAACAAAAAATTCAACAAAAATATATAATCAACAAATTTCAACAAACATATAACCAAAACCTAAACAAATTTCAACAAATATAAAACTAACAAACACTCAACAAATTGGTAACCAAAATCCAAATAAATTTCAACAAATAAATAACTAACAAAAACTCAACACATTGGTAACCAAAGCCAAAACAAATTTCAACAAATCTATAATAAAAAATTAAACCATAAACTTAACAAATATACTACAAAAATATAACATAAAATAAAATAATTAAAAAAAATCGCCAAAAGGAGGGGACACACCAATGCTGGCCAACGCACTCCAATGGCAGTGAAGGAGGGCAAGGTAACAGGGAAAGAGGGAGGGAGAAAAGGGGAAAGTGGGAGAAGCGAGGGGAAAATGAATTAGGGATTAAGAAATAATTTGGGGGAAAAGAATAAAGTGATTCGATCAGGGGGAGATTTAAAATTTTTGGCTATTAATGATGATTTTATCGATGAAAATTTCATCCAAAATATTAAAAAAAATTAAAATACTTTTACTAATAGTTTTAGCAACAAATTTTTCGTTAGTAATGTCAAAAAAAAATTTCAATTTTTTTTATTGGTAGATTTTTTCGTAAGCGACATTTAGCGATAGATTTTTTTTTTGTAAATAAAGCCGTCGATAAAATTAGAGACAATTTGTCCAAACTTTTAGCGATGGATTACCTACGGATTTAATTTCGTCGATAAAACCCATCGATGAAAGTGATGTTTTTTAAAATTCTATCGATAATCTGTCGGTAATCTATTGGTAATTAATGATGAAAAAATTATGTTGATGATGTCTAAAATTCTAATAGTGTTAGTAATAAGATCACCTTGGTGATTAAATTATCATGGTAATCTTAAAATGATATCAAATACTACCTTATAAAGCTTAATCTTTATAAACATTTATTGCACAAAATAGTGCTTAAGTAGGTATATCAATTTTTCCCTTAATTTGGATTTTGTCTTGAATGCAAATTTCATGTGCATTTGACCCTATTTTCATGATTAACAAGAATTGAAACAAGTTACAAGGTTATAGTATGAATTCAAATAGCTTAATTATTCAATTGTGGACCAAAAAAAATTACTTGATGAGATGGCATTTTGAATTCAAGTTTTAATTAATTTTAATGCGAACAACCAAAATATACCTAGTTAAGCAAAATGAAATATATATGTTTTGAAATGAATTTGCTTTATCCATTCAATCATAAGCTATAGTGGCATTAGTAGATACAATTACTTCTAGAAAATCAGGATAATCCTTTACCCAATAAATTCCTTCATTTATCAGTAATCCATGCATTGCTAATCTACGAGTTGCTTCATTTCCTGATCTTCTGACAACCCTTGAAGTCAACAAGTTTGAGTCTAGCTTCTTTGATTATTAGTCCAATAAGAAACATATCTTGGTTCCTTGTCTGAAGATTTTTAATGACTGTTAAAGCATCCTCTTCTAATAAAAATTTATGGAAGCCTATCTCCTTAGCGAACTCCAGTGCTCGAACAGCTGTGAGGGCTTCAGTAGTGAAAAGATCAATCACCCCAGGCATACTGTCACTATGACCTCCCATAACTCTGCTTTCCTCGTCCCGAATTATAACACCTATGCCTCCTTTCTTCCTTACTTTATCCACAGCTCCATCAAAATTTATTTTGAAAGTTCCTTTATTATGACGTTTCCATTGACCATCACCTTCTCCACTACAGTTAGAGTTCTGTTGCTATGCTCTGTTAAACTCCAACGTGTATCTTTTTGTAAAATCAGTTGATGCTTTTGGTTCTCTCCTCTTTTCCCCATGGCTTTCATTGTTCCTGTCATTCTATATTTCACCATGTAAAGCCAATGCAAAGGCTCCAGCTGTTGATCACTTTCATCATCCCACTGCAAGTTAAGGTTTTGCCATACACCTATCGCCCAACAGCACTCTTTCATCGTATGAATCACTGTTTCATCATTGTGTCCACATCTCTGGCACGTTGTCGACACTGAAAGTTGTCTTTTTGCCAGATTCACCATCACTGGCAGAAAGATTTGCTTACTCTCCACTTCAGTGTTTTGATCTTCATTGGTAATGGGATTGCCTATATCCTTGGCCAAACTTCTTGACCTCTTCTCTTATCTTAATTATTCCCCGTCTCTAAGCCAATGTCTTGTGATAACTTACACAGCATTCTATAACTGCTCCTCACCGTATATATGCCCTTATTGTCAAAATGCCATACTAGGTATTAGGCTTGTCTAGCTTACTCAAAGGTAATGCATATATTGCTCCTGCTTCATTTTGTGAGAAAGTTTCATGTATAATAGACCACTTCTAGTTATGTGTTTGTTCATCGATCAACTTTGACACCAAACCATTCTCATCGTTGTTGTTCTGTAGAGAGTATGGTCTGAACAATGCAGTGAAAGGGAGCCATTTATTAGTCCAAGATAGATCTTTCATTGCCTACACTCCATTTTAAACCTTAAAGCAATACTACTTTTGTTGCCCAAATGCTCTTCCATGTTAATGAAGGATTTGTTCAGAGATCAGACTCAAGGAAAGAACCATATGAAAAATATTTGGCTTTTAAGACTGTGTCCTAGCGTGCTGGGATTTGTGAGGATCTTCCACCTTTGTTTAGCTAGCATAGCTTTGTTGAAGTCTCCCATTTCTCGAAAAGCCATGCCACGACCTTTTTTGGCAACACATTTTTTTATAGCTTTGCCAATGGATGCCTTTTTTCTCCTTGTTATTCGTCCACCAGTAGTTGCTAAGCAAGCTATTCATTTCTTCACATAACGCCTTTGGAAGTAGAAAACAACTCATGGCATATCTGGGAATAGATTGTAAAATGGACTTGATGAATTCTTCTTTCCCACATAGCGATAACATTCTTTGACATGTCTCATTCATTCTAGCACTCATTTGGTCTTTCAAGTATTTAAATGCCCTTTTCCTACCTTTCCCCACCATTTTAGGTAATCCCATATACTTTTCCTGATTTTTTTTTTCTTGAACTCTTAAACATATTCTTTATTTCCTCCCTTTGTCTTTTTCCTGTGTTGTTGCTAAAAAACAATATCGATTTGTCAAGATTTATCTTTTGGCTTGAGCTTTCTTCATATCTCTTTAGCATGTGTATCACCTTTTCGCTTTTGCTTCTATTGGCCGTAGTAAAAAGAAAACTATCATCAGCAAAGAAAAGATGAGTAACTTAAGGACCATTTTGGCTTACCTGCATTCCATTTAGTAGCCCTATTCTTGACTTTTCTTTAACATCGCAAAAAAACCTTTAGTGCAAATTAGAAACAAATAAGGTGAAAGGGGATCTCCTTGACGACATTCTCTTTTTGGAAAAATCTCATTAGTGATACCTCGATTAATAACAGAGTAAGAAATAGAGTTTACACATTTCATCACCCTAGAAACCCAATTGGAATGAAATCCTTGTCTAACCATGATCGCCTCAAGAAAATTTTATTCCACTTGGTCATACTCCTTAGTCATGTCTAGTTTTAAGGTCAACAACACTTTTTTTCAATGTTTCTTTGTTTTAAAGTGGTGCACAAGTTCATAGGCAACTAAAACATTATCTGAAATTAATTTGCTAGGGACAATGCACTTTAGGCCTTACTAATACATAACGGGAGAATTGTCTTAAGCCTATTAACTAAAACTTTTGATATAATCTTATAAATGACATTGCACAAGCTAATTGGCCTAAACTAGGTAATATTCTTAGGGTCTTTAGTTTTTGGAATTAGGACAATGTTAGTGTGATTTGTCTCAACTAAATCCTTTTCCCCTTATAGACACTCCATGTTGTCCAAGGATTTTTTTTGAGATTACATGGGCTTTGAACTTTATTTGATAATGGGTTGAAAATTTGTTTAGTTGGGCTTTAATTATGAAGGTGAATTTTAGGCCCAAGATCAAAAGCCCAAAAGTATAATTATTTTTAATTATTATTTTTTATATCTATTTCTCTATTTTATCTTAACTTTTAGTTTTTAGTTTATTTTACTTTATACAGTTTTTGTTAAGTGAAAAAAGGAAAATTTTGAGCAGTTTCAATTTTTGCAAATTAATTGACCAAGATCCAAGAATATTCAACACAAGTTAATTTTAGAAAACTTGAGCTCCAATCTATGGAAAAAGCAAAATCAATCTTTTAAAGAATTAAAATTTTGATTTTGTCAAGATTCTATTGAATTTGGTATTTGCCAAATTGAAAGGAATTAAATCTTATATAAAAACCCTCATATTCAATCAGAAATCACAAACAATCACAAAATAAATAGTAGCTCAAGCAAATAAAAAAAATTTTGAGTCTTTGGTTCTAGCATTTTGGAAATTTGATTCAAAATTTTAGGTGTTTTTAAAGTTGGTATGTGGGAAT
Source organism: Durio zibethinus (assembly GCF_002303985.1). The sequence goes on from NW_019168159.1 coordinate 22,543,627, forward strand.
TTTAGTAAAGGAGTTGAGGAACCTGTTTGGGTTTTCTGGTGTTTCTAGAATTTGTGTAGAATTTCTTAAGCTTTTAGGTGTTTTTAAATTTTCCTAGGTTTTTGTTTGAATTTTTTTTCTAGGTTTTTCTTGAATTTTTCGATGAGTTTTTCAATTTTTTAGTGGATTTCACGATGGGAGGAAAAACACGATGGTCAGATTCTGGGTTCTCAGGATTTTTCTAGGTTTTGTTTGAATTTTTCACCACCGATTGGATTTTTTTATATCGAATTATGAGATTTTGGCTAGAATCTAGAGAGCAGTTGAATTTTTTGATCGGTTATTTTAGAAATATGGCAAAGCTTTTTCATAGAGAAAGAAGGTGGAAAGGAAATCTGAAAGAAAAATGCTAGTTTTGGCTTTTATACCAAAAACAAAATAATGTCATTTTAGAAGTCCTAACTCATACCTAAGCCCAACGATTTGTGCATTAACCAGCTGCCTGACCTTACCTGATCGTAGGTTTTTCTTTTTCCTTTCAATTTTTATTTTCTAATTTTATTTTATTTTTGCTTTTTGTTTTGATTTTTATTTTAACAATTATGATTGAATTGAAAATAATAAGAAAAAAAATTTTTGACATGAATTTTTTATAGTTATAGTTTATTTATTTGCATGATATTTCTGCATTGGATTTTATTTATTTGCATAATCTTTGCTTGTTTAAATTATGAGATTATTGCATGATGATATTTATGATTTTTTATACCACTTTTGTATGATTATTATTTTGTAAATAAATAAAAAGAATGAAAATTTGATTTTTCATAAGATATTTAATGAATCCAACAACAGAGCCTCTTCAAGTGAATAATGAGTTTATTTTGAATACTATTAAGGTTAGGAAAAAAAAAATTTTGCGAAAGCCTAAAGATCTTTTTCCAATATTTAAATATCGAAAGTAATAAAAATATCTTTGATTAAGTCTTAAATAAGATACTATGTGATTAATTTGGAACCAAATTTGGGTGTTATGGGGTGCTAGAACCTTCTTATATGTAATCGACTTTCGAATTTAATTTTATTGATGTAGACCACAATCTATTCTTTTTAAAGACCCTTAGTTTAAGTTTAAGACAGCCTTATAAAGGATATATTCATAAATGTGGTCAATCACACCTAGATAAAAAAAAAAAAAATTAATGGTGACTACATACTTTTATGTCTAATGGTCAGACTTGAACATTATAACAGTTTGGCAACTTCACTGAAAACATTAGAGAATTAAGCCATTAGTTATTCATATGTTATCTTAAGACTTGTTTTGATGGTTTTAATTATGTATTTATTTAAGATTTGTCTCATGTGCACTAATCTATTTGTTTTTCTTGTAACTTTTCATTTTTTTTTTACTAATCTATTTGTTTGATTGGAGATGTTGGATTTGCATATAAGAAGGTTGGTATGTTCCTTCACACACACTACACATGCATTTATGCAAAGGCTTTATACCTGAGTTTTGTTCTTTCTTAGAAAGGAGCAAGTACCTACACTTTCATAAGGTGATAACTTTTGTGTAAGTTAGTGAAAACTCCCATTCAAATTAAACCATTTCCATTTGAGCCTATAATAGAAGGGATAAGGTTTTTAGTGCCTTACTAGTCTATAATAGATGATGGCATAAGGAACAATTTAAGAGCCTTTATATTGTCAAAATGTTTGAACCGAGGATGTAAATAAACCTTAAGTTCCAAACCTACGTTAGAGCCCTGCCCTCCTATTTATATATAAAGTCCAAAATAGGGGGAGGAACATTTCTTGTTACTTTACTTGTAAAATTATTTTTATTCCTTGTATATATTGTATTTACTATTGCTTTTCTTTCATTGTATATTCATGCATTACATCATCTGATTTATCATAGGGAATGATTGTCACAAAACAATTTTAACAAAAAGAATCTTGATTAATCCATGGAAAATCTAGCGAAGTCCACTAGTGGCCTGAAAATGAAATCTCAGGAAGCTCAACTTAAAGAGATGAGTGCTTGCTAGCCGATTATGTGTCTACTCTCCTAAATAGAGTTTATTTCAATCTCAAGAGAAATGATCTCAATGAATTGGTTAACATTTGTAAGTAATGGGATGCCACTATTAAAGAAGACTTTCAAAAGAACTATGGAGACCTAGTGCTACTTCTTTTAGTCTGCTGTTGATGATCAGCTTATTCGAGCTATGGTTTAGTTTTGGGATCCTTTATATTGATGCTTTGTGTTCAATGAAGCTAACATGGTGTTGACTATTGAAGAATACTTAACTTTGCTTCACTTGGACCTTTCCAATCTTGACAAGATATATTGGAAAAACAAGACTGATTACCAAAAAAAAAACTTGTTTAATTGATAGCAGTAGATGTCTAAATTGTTGATGCCTGGTTAACAAAACAAGGTGAAGATGTTGGCCTTCCTTGGTGTGTTGCTTGTGACTTTGTAAACAAGCATTTGGGTAACAAAAAAGAATGGATTTGATGGCATTGGCTTTTTATGGGATGATAATATTTCCAAAAGTAATAGGGTAGATTGATATTGCAATGGTGGATTTTTTTTATCAACTTAATTATCAAATCAATCTTGTCCTTGCAATCTTAGTTGAAACCATTAGATCTTTAAATCATTTTTGATGAAGTAGAAAAAGTTGTTTTACTAGATGTGCATAATTGTTAACGATTTGAATGAAAAGTCATATTAAGAGCAATGGAGGTAGATTTTGCAAGCTATATTTTAGTTCAAAAACTCCTATCAAGAAATTTTGTGAGAATGAATGGCCTACACAAAAATTTAAGGAAACATGTATCTCACTTTTGCATAAGCTTACCAGTCAAAATGTGATATGGAAAGCACTTTGGATGTCTTATGGATTAGTGCTATATAGTTGTGAAGATAAGCTTTAAGTTCCTCTTTTAGCTTTAAGGTACAATGAGTTATTCTCTAATCATGGTACAAAGACAGCATAGATATGAACAATTTATCCTAATCACTTTCAAACTTAGCAAAAGTTCTTATATGTCAAAATTGATGCCTCAATGAAGATAGCAAAAGCCATACAAACATGGATGATGACTCGAAGAGAAAACAAAAAGAAATAGTCAAATAAGGTTACCTTTAAATACTTTGTGTGGCATATTAGGCAAGGCAAAGATATTGTACATTTTGAAGACACAATTTCAAATGGCCCAGTGAAACTAGTACCTCTTGATCCATTAATGGTAGTTAAAACTGCTAAAAGAAAACTCTACGATGAAAAGGATGAATTAGAGCTTGAAAACAAAAGGCTTAAAAAAGAGTTAAAAGGGAGAATGGATAAAAGGTTCAAGCACTTAGACAAAGAAAGGATGAATGGAAGAGTCTGTTCACTGATCTTAACATAACACAGTCATCCACCACTCATGAATTGGAACAACTCCTAAAAAAAAAATAGACAATTTACAAGCGAAAGTGCAAAAAAGTGAAGAAGCACTATCTGAGGCATAAAAGGACATACAAATGCTAAATGGGTTTGTTGTCAAAATTAGGACACAATGCAGGCTTTTAATAAAGAATATGAACAAACAAAAGAAGCATATATGAAGAAGCACAATCAGTTGGAAAGCCTGTTTGACCAAATCATTATGACAACTTATAAAGCCAAAAACATGTTAGAGAAAGTCGAAGAGTGGAAGACAAGGGTGCCACCAGTTTGAACACATGTTAAAAAATTGCTAGATTTTCTCAATAAAATACAAAGCCAATATCAATAGATTAAGAATTTCTTTCCACAATAAACTTTAGATTTTTAATGGATGTAATTTTGGATTTGATTAGAAATAACTTTTAATTCAATAAAGATTTTTCTTGTTAACAATCATTATTTGGTAAATACTTTTTATTGCATGCATTCATTCATTCACATATTTATCTAAAATTAGGATGATTTTATAAATATTTTTTAAAATATGCATGATAACATTTCATCCTAATTTTAAAATTGTTGTAATTTACCATGAAACCTATCACAATTCAATCCTTGGCCCATTCCTTTACAAAATGATAAAATAGTGCTGTGGAAATATGATTACAATGTCATGACATAAGGATCAAATGATTGTTAAGTTGCAAACGACCTAAATGCCACTAGCACTACAAATATAACTAGAGTAGGTAGAATGACTCAAAGTGGGAGATGTTATACTCCAAAATCATTAGAAAAGACATGAAAAAAAAAAGCTAAAGAAGGAGAATATGTGTTAGGAAAATGAAAAAAGACTCATCTTTTAGTGACTCGAGATGTGCAGCATAAAGAACTTGTCACTAAAAAAGAAGCCTATAAGTTTTTAAAGTTAATTAAACACATCAAATACAGTGTGGTGAAGTAGTTGAACAAGATGCCTACTTGAATTTCTCTGTTATCACTTTTATTGAACTATGAACCACGTAGGAATGCCTTGTTGAGAGTGTTAATCAAGTGCATATGAACCATAATATTTTTATCGAGAATGTCGACCATATTGTGGAAGTATTATGGCTTCAAATTTCATAACTTTCAATAATGATAAGATTCCACCGGAAAGTTGAGGCAGTACCAAGGCTTTTCATATCACTACTATATATTAAGGTCATATCCTAGCTAAAGTTCTTATTGATAATAACTTTTCAATCAATGCCATGACCATGATCACCCTAACAAAGTTACCCATTGATGTATCATATATGAAGGCCAGTCATATGATAGTGCAAGCTTTCGATAGGTCTAAAAAATGAGTGCCAAAAGACATTAAGATACTGATGCAAATAGGGCTATGTACTTTCTCTATGAAATTTCAAGTCATAGACATTTCGCCATCTTATAGTTGTCTGTTAGGGTAACCATGGATTCATATAGCAGGTGCTATCCTATCATCTCTATATAAAAAAGTAAAGTTTATAGTCAAAGATCAATTAATCTGTGTTTTTAGAGAAGAAAACCTACTAGTGACTAAACCTGTGACTATTCTATATGTCAAAGCTACGGAGAGACATTAGAGTGCTTTGTTAGATCTTTTGAATTTATTAATGCAACTTATTTGAGAGAGAGATCAAAAGTGCCCACTTTATGCTCATCAAGTGCAATAGGGATGGTCATTAGTTAAATAGTTGGTAAATGGTGGCATATTAGATATGGCTTCAGGAAAAATTTGCAAGGCATCAAAGAGCCACCAAGGGTGTTCAAAAACAAGGAAAAATTCATACTGGGATTCATGATCACTATAATAGAAAAGAAGAGAGTTATGATTGAAAAAAAAAAAAGATAAAAGGTTATCTTAAGGGACAAAAACTAGAACATAAGAAAATGGTTATCCCTTACCTTTATAGTACATTTCATTTAGGCAGATGTATTCACCCTGATTCACTAGAGGTCACACAAAGGGAATCCATGCCAAACATGAAAGAGGCCTTTTCTGAACTCTATATCCATATGGTGGATAATGAAGTGACAACAACTCAGAAAGAGAAACCCCTTGTTTATCTATGTCTTTTGAGCGAAGAGTTGAAAAATTAAAAAAATAATAAAGTTTCCAGTTATCCTTAAATCTTTCACAAAGTAATGTAGTGAGTTAATTTCTCCAATGCTTCTGCCTCAGAGCATTTGGAAAACTTTTATGTATGTGTTTATCTTTCCTTTATCATAGAATGTCTAGTGTTTTGCATTTTCATTTCTTCTAATTATTTCATTCATTCAAAGTTACAATTTTTTTCTTTTCTTTTCCTACACACATGCCAACATCCTTTCAATTTCACCCATTTTCAAGTTTTCAAATAATGAATGCAAGAATAATCATGACAATAATCCATGATTTGACTTTGAAAAACCTATTCATGTTGACAAACTTGATAATAAAGAGGATTCAAATAAATACAATCTATCCCCTAATTTTTTTAAACAAATGGAACAAGAAGTAAACAACTTGAACCTTATGAGGAAGCTAAAGATGTAGTCAATTTAGCTAATAAGGGAAATAAGAAAAAGGTTAAGGTAAGCACATTCTTTTCGCCTATAAAAAGAGAGAAGTTAGAGGAATTGCTTGGTGAGTTTGTTGATGTGTTTGCATGGTCATACAATGATATGCTAAGACTCAATTTAGATATTATGGAACATTGATTGCCATTAAAGCCAAAATGCAAGCCAGTGTAATAAAAGTTGAGATGGATGAAACAGGACATGCTATTAAAAATTAAAGAAAAAATGAAAAACAATTTGATGTAAACCTTTTAGAAGTAGCCAAATACTCAGAATGGCTAGTTAACACAGTCATAATTTTTAAGAAAGATTAAACAATTCGAATGTGTGTGAACTATAGAGATTTGAATAGGGTTAGCTAGAAAGATAATTTTTTTTACTCTATATTGACATTCTTGTGGACAAAACCATTGGGCACTCCACATTCTAATTTATGGATGGTTTTTCAGGTTATAACCAAATTAAAATGGCCCCACTAATATAGAAAAAACCATGTTTGTTACCATGTAGGGCATGTTCTGTTATAAAATTATGCCTTTCGGACTAAAAAATGCAATAGGTACTTATCAAAAAGTAATGGTAACCATTTTTTCATGACATGATGCATAAGAAGTGCATGTGGATGACATGATTACAAAATCTTATAAGAAAAAAAACCATGTTACTAATATCAATAACTTGTTTAAAAGATTACAGAAATATCAACTTAAGTTAAATCCAGCTGAATGTACATTTGGTGTAAAGTTAGAAAAACTGTTAGGATTTATGGTTAGTAAGAAAGGCATTGAAGTTGATTCAGATAAGATACTTGCCAACCAAAACTTATTTCCCCCACACACGCAAAAAGAAGTAAAAGGCTTTTTAGAAAAATTGAATTACATTTCCCATTTTATCTCTTAACTCACTTTTGAATGTGACCTAATTTTCAAGTTGCTTCGAAAACATGACCTGGGCAAATGGGATGAGGAATGTTAGCATGCCTTTATAAAGATTAAGAGGTACCTATCAAATCTGCCAGTGTTGGTACCACTTGTCGTAAGAAAATCATTGATTTTGTATCCCACCATGCACGACCATTCCAAGGGATATGTGTTGGGGCAATGGGATGAAAAGATAAGAAATAGCAAGTTGTTTATTACTTGAGTAAGAAGTTCATCGAATAATAGTCCAAGTATTCTCAATTGGAGAAATTGTGCTGCACATTAGCATGGATAACCCATAGGCTCAGACAATATATGTTATATTATACTACTTGGTTGATAGCAAGATTGAACCCTCTCAAGTATATTTTTAAAAAACCATCATTGTCGAAGAGGTTAGCAAAACAACAAGTCATGCACTTTGAATACGATATTGCATAGTTACACAAAAGACGATCAAAGGAAGTGTGATAGCTAAATTCATTATAGAGCATGCAACTGATGAATATGAACCTATGAAGTTTGACTTCCTTGATAAAGATTTGATGACTATCTCACAAATTGAAGAAAATGAACTAATAAAAAAAGCCATGGAAACTATTCTTTGATGAAGCTTTGAATGCTTTGAGGTATAGGATTAGAGCAATTTTTATATCATTTAATGGAAATTACTATCCAAGTACTACGAGGTTCGATTTTAATTACACCAACAATATGGCAGAGTATGAAGCCTGCATAATGGGCTTGCAAATGGTAATTAAGAAAAAGATTAAAGTGTTAGAGCATATAAAGATTAGGCCTTGGTAATTTATCAACTATGAGGTGAATGGCAAACAAGAGATTCAAAGTTGGTACAATTCCAGAAGTATATAGTAGATTTGATCAAACAATTCGAAAAGGTTCAATTCTGGTATGTACCTTAAGAAGATAATCAAATGGTTGGTGCTTTGGCTAAATTAGCTATAATGTTTAAAGTGAGTGATAAAATAGGGATCTAACCTATCCGATTGAATATGCAATGATCACTGACATATTGCTTAAATGTTAAAGAGGAGATTGATGGCCTATCTTGGTAGTACGACATCATGCAATATTTCAAGCACCAACAATACCCAAAACATGTGTCAAAAAATGACAAATGAAATATCAAAATATTGGCTATGGATTTTTTCTTATTAGAGACATTTTATATAAAAGAAGTTAAGATTAAATGTTATTGAGATGCATGAGTGCTACCGAAGTAAAAAAGATACTTGAAGAAGTGCATGAAGGAAGTTGTAGAGTACATGCAAATGGTCACATAATGGCTAGAATCATGAAAGTGAGTTATTATTGGTTAACAATAAAAAATGACTGCATTAACTATGCCTGAAAATGTTATAAATGCCAGATTTATACAGATAAGATTCATGTTTCTCTGATCCTTTTACATGTTCTCACACCTTCATGGTCATTTTTCATGTAAGGAATAGATGTGATTGGACCCATCAATCCAAAAGCTTCAAATGGGCATCAATTTATCTTTGTAATGGTTGATTACTTCATAAAATGGGTAAAAACAGCTTCTTATGCTAATGTGATAATGGCGATGGTATACAGATTTATAAAATAGAGATAATATGTCATTATGGCCTTTCAAAAAAGATCATATCTGATAATGTTCGTAATCTAAATAACAAGATGTTAGTAAAAGTTTGTACTCAGTTTAAAGTGAAGCACCATAACTTGACCCTATATCGCCCAAAGAAGAATAGGGCAATAAAAGCTACCAATAAAAATATCAAGGGGATAATAGAGAAAGTGATTGATAAAAATTGGCATGAAAAATTACCTTTTGTGATGCATGCTTATAAGACATCAGTACCGACATCTACTAAGGCAACTTTTTTTTCACTCGTATATAGGATGAAGGTCGTGCTATCAATTGAGGTGAAAATTTTCTCTTTGAATCTTGATGGAAGTGGATTTAAAAGAAGCAAAATAGGTCTAGAATTATTACGAACAATTGAACCTCATTAAAGAGAAGAGGCTTACAACTCTTTGCCATGGTTAGTTATACAAAAAAAAGTGATGCAAGCATATGACAAGAAAGTTTGATTTAAGTGTTTTCGTGAATGAGAATTGGTTTTAAAGAAAATTCTTCTAAATCAATATGATGATCGAGAAAAATGGATGCCAAATTAAAAGGTCCATATATAGTCAAAAAAGCTTTTTTAGGATAAGTGTTGATCTTGACAAAGATGGATGGAGATGACTTGTCAAACCCAATAAATTCAGATGCTATAACAAAGTACTTTGCTTAAGAAAAAGATAAGAAAGGGTGAAGGAAAGAAAAAAAATAAAAGAATGAAAAAAAAGAAAAAAAATGAATGAGGACTCATATTGAAAACAAAAAATGGTAGTTTGAGTCAAAGAAAAGATCTAAGTTGAAAACTTGAGAACAATGCCTAATACAACAAACTTAAAAGGGTTAAGTGCATTAATGGAATAGGTCTTAAGAGAAAAAATTTTAAAATGTTGTTCATGATTGTTTGAATATTCACTGTCTAAATATGATTCTTTTATTTAAATTTTTTGTTAGTGTTCACTTGTCTAAACTCTTAACTTGACACATCATTGTACCTCCTAATAATGAACATTCATTTTTCTTTAGTTTATCTTGCTGTCTAATACTTTTCATTCTCATAAATAAAGGAAATGTTAATTCATCGCACTATTCATAAAATTTGGAATTATGATAAATCATTGATAATATTCATAAAAGATCTTACTTTGCTTTGTGAAAGTCAAAGATGACAAAGTTAAAATAAGAAAAGGGTGAAATTTGGAAAATTGCTCATGTTCAAACTCATCAAATCAAAGTAAAAACTTGTTGGTAGCAGTGTTGAAAGGTGATATTGGTAAATGATCATCACAGTTCATAAGGAATCAGTTCTTAAAATATGCAGATTAGTTTGAGATTGGTTGTTTTCAAATAAAAAATAAAAAGGATTGACTTAGAGAACCTTTTTGCCATAATTTGGATGCATTATATTAGTTTATAATAATACTCTCATCGCATGAATTACATTCTATATATATTTTTTTAAAGAAAAATTTTAAACTTTGGATTTTTAAGGTTGAACCTTTTAAGGAAAAAGACCAAGGTATGGTAAACCTTTTCAAAATAGGTATATCTCATAAGACCCTTAGGTCATAATGTAACAGAGCAATTTTCAAACAAGATTCCTTTTAAAGTTTCAAAGCCTTTATTTATGATGAGCCATTTTCAGATAAGATTTTAAAGTTTCAAAGCCTTTGTATATAAGGAGCCATTTTCTAATAAGATTCTTTTAAAGTTTTATAACCTCAGTTTATAAGGAGCAATTTTTCGCCTTTGTTTATGGGGAGCAATTTTTAGACTATTTATGGGGAATAATTTTCAGACAAGAACTTTAAAGGTCCAAGGCCTTTGATTAAAGAAGCTTTCATACATTTTGAGATTTGTAACATATCCGAGCATAATTTCTAAAGAGCTTAGGGTAAAACATTTTAAATTTTTAAAAGTTTCAAGGCCTTTAATTAGAGGAGCTTCCATACGTTTTGAGATATATAAGACTTTCGGGCAAAACATTTTAAATTTTTAAAAAGTTTCAATGCCTTTGATTAAAAGAACATTTAAAGATCTCGAGATTTGTAAGACCTTTAGGCATGATCTCTCATTTTATGTTCAAAAGTTGTCAAGCCTTTATTTAAAGAAATTTTTTTGTAAAGCTGTTTCCAAATAGTCAAGTCCTTTGAATTCTTAAGAAAAAAAAAGACAACAAAACAAAACAAAAAAGGGAGGTTCATTTTCTTATCCGGATAAAATCATTATCTATGTCTTTACATTATTCTTGATTATCAAGATTATGCAAAAAATTAGTAGTTGTAGACATCGAATTTTATCCGGAATGGCCTAACACTGTTGATCTAGGCTTGTTCTTGCAATACCAAAATAAAGGCCAAATTTGGTGATTTAAAGTGATCGATTATCTGGCTAAAACAAAAGAGGCCAAAAACCAGAGAATGAGGCCTAAATTTGATAAAAAAGGAAATGCCCATTAAGGGTCTATTTGTAACCTAAAGACAGCCTAATTACAAACTTAATTCATAACCCAATCATTGCTCGGGCATAGCCCATTTTAAAAGCCCATTTACAAACCCAAAAAAAACCCATAATGTGACTTATTTTTTAGGCTCAATTACCAAAAAAAGCAGAAAAGAGCTCAAATTAATCATTAAAATTGGCCCGAGGACAAGGGCCATAAAACATAGCCCGAAACCAAAATAAAGGAAAAGCCCATATTGCCTCCTTGGTAGTTCACGTGATTTCATGCTTGGAGTGGGGACAAATTAGCGAAACAAAAGCTGGTGGTAGAAGAGAGGAGTCAAGAACCTGCAGAGAAAGAAGTCAAAGACTAGTGGCCGGTAATAGGGAAGAGAGGGAAGAGAGGGAAGAGAGGGGAAGAGAAAGAAAATAAAAGAAAGTGGAGCTTTGTGGGCAAGTAAAATGGGGTCTTGGATGGTATAAAAGGGAGGTCTGAAAAAATATGGCGTTTTTAGAAAGGGAGAGAAAAAGAAAAGAGTTTAAATAATAAAAAAAAAAGATCTACGAAAGAAGAGAAGAACAGCCATAAACAAAAAGGGGAGGTTGCTAAAAAAAAAGGAGTCTGCCGCAAGGAAGAAGGAAGAAAAAACCAAAGGAAAAACCAAAAAGAAAAAAGGAGAGCGAAGGAGCTAGAAGTTACGGGAGAAAGAAAGTTTGAGGTCTGGAACCAAAATGCGAAGAAAAGAGGTAGGTGGGAAACTTACCTTGGTGAAACTTGGAAAGAGCTCCATTTTGTGTAGGTTTCTGACTTCCTCCTTTGACATGTGGGTCCATTGTTGAAGGTTAAAATGTACTATACATATATATATATATATATGTATATATATTTTGCACCTGCATGGCTGTTCTCTATTTCTGCGTATATTTTTCTACATCTGAATGGATGTTTCCTGTTTCTGCGTATATATATATTTTTTGCATCTGCATGGCTGTTCCCTGTTTGTTCCCTGTTTCTGCCTATATTTTTTTTACATATGCATGGCGGTTCCTGTTTCTGCATATATGTTTTTACATTTGCATTAGGGATTTAAATAGTAGTCGTGGTCACGTTTTCGGTCGCGTCGCGTTTATCACATTTTTGGATATAACGAAAATCATTGCGATTATCACGGTCATCGCAGTCGTGAATTTTTTTTTTTGCACAATTTATTATAAAATGTAATAATTATATTTATAAAAACTCTTATTCAATTATTTTAAAAATAGTTTATGACACTCTATGTTTTTTATTTTTTAAAAAAATTATTCATAATTTTATTTAGATTATAGAAAAGCATTAATATTTGGTTTATCCTCAAAATTTTTCTTGGCCAAGTTCATATTCAATATTAATTCTAGATAAATCAAATATTAACAAAATATAATATGTTAAATACCAAGCATCTATATTTAATAAAATTACAAACTTAAAAATATAATAATTTCAAATTCTATCAACTACAATTATTGATATATATTTCAAATTTTACCACGTGGTAGAATGATGAGGAAGATCAAATTCTCTATCTTCACATTGAGAGCCAAGTTGACTCCATCTCCATCCATGATGCCTTTATTCTTGATACATTTGAGGTGAATGATATATTTGAGAATGATACATTTGTGGTGGGGGATACATTTGTGGTAAATGATACATTTGAGGTGGATAATAACCATATGGAGGTGGATTACCATGAGGAGGTTGAAAATTAAGTTGTTCCAGTGGATAGTAATATCCTTAAGTACTAGCAGATGATTCACTATACTCAAAGTTACTAGAATTTAGTCTCCCACCTGAAGATGAAGAACCTTTAGAAATATCATAGTGGTGCTTCTTGGCTTTTCCTTTTGATTGAGCTGTATGTGCACTTTGACCCTCACTAGATTCAGCAAATGGATTTACTCTGTATTCTGCCATATTAATGAAAAGTCCACCAGTAGCAACAAGCCCAAATTCTCCTCCAAGTGGGCTGTAAGGTCGATTTACATCCATATTATCACCAAAATTCACACCATCACCATCACCATCACCATCACCATCTGGACTTAAACCACCACCATTATCACTCTGACTTGGTGTTGGATTTGCACTTGAATGAGACACATTCTTTTCTTGAGATTGGCGTGATTGTTCCACATTCATTTCATTATCAGAATTATCTGTGAGCAACCAATCAGAGTTTTGATCATCTAACAGAGGATTTTCTTTCTCTTGCAACCATTCTGTTAGTGGAACATCATCTTCAAAAATATGGTCAAGGCTAATAGGATTAAAACTATTATTTATCTCATCGATGCTCATTCTTTTCTGATGTCTCATCCTCAGCTTTTATGTTATAATAGGTATATACAAGTTTCTGAAGTCTTTCAAACTTCAATTTGTTTCTTGCTTTAGTGTGACTATAGCTAAATGTGCTCCAATTACGTTCACAATTTGATGCAGATGTTGTTTGACTAAGCACTTTGATTGTTAGTTTTTGTAATTAGGAACACAAGTGCCATATATCATCCACCATTCAGTTATATAAAATTATTTAAATTTAATTTGAATGTGCTATACAATTAAATAATATAAATAAATTATAATTATGTAATCTACTATTTACCTGGATTCATTTACTTCCAAGCTTTTTGTGCTTGTAGAGTACCAAATGTTTCATGCTTGTCTCGAAATAATAATAACTACATCAATTAAAAATACAATAATAAATGAATAAATAAAAAATAATTTAATTTGTAATACATAAAATAAATGTTAAAGTTATAAAATAGTATTAAATACTAACTTGATTAATCACTCTAATTTGAGTATCTATCAAAGGTTCTAATCTTTCAATAACTGCTTTTATACCTTCTAATGTTTCTTTAAATACATTTGCAGAATGTTCCCTCTAAATTGAAATTGTTGATTTAGATAGTAACCTAAACATAATTCATAACAATATTATATTAAAGCAATAAAAAAGAAATATATAAGCAATTTAAGTATAAAAAATAAATATATTTTTTAAATACCATATATATTCTTGGTTTACTTACTAGTTGAATGCAAGCCAGAATGCATGAAACTCCATCTATTATCAATAATCTTTTCATATTCTGCAAAATAACGATAATTTTGTTGAATTGCTTGTTTAGCTCTATCCACAGCCTCGTAAATGAAGCCCATTGTTGGTTTTTCATCACCATCCACAAGGCGCAACACTTTTACCAGATGCTCATAAACTTTTATTATATCGTCTGTTTTTTTTCAAAAATCTTTTCCCAAAATGATTTTTTTGACTTCATAAGCAGGTCCTGATTTTTGTTGTCCCCATTTTGAATCTTTAAATTCCTATATATTCATCAATAAATTTTTAGAGTAATATATTTTAAATTAATATTTTAAATAATGATATCATAAAAAGATGCCTGATTTAAATAGTTGTACTAATTATTAAGTACTAACCTTTGAATTGAACATCTCTCTCGAACCTTGCTTTTGCCTCATTATTTCTTCTAACTATATGAAATGAGTGACAAATCGGGTAAGAGTAGGACAAAGTATTTGCTTCCTTTGTGTATATTTCTTCATCAAATTAACAGTCCATATGTGATTGTATATAAAATAAGTCACTTTCTTTACATCATCCAAAACCTTTGCCACATTTTTTTTCTTTCCAATATCTTCAAGGCACAAGTCCAAACAATAAGCTGAACATGCTAGTCAATGCAAATGTTTTCTCTTCTCCATTAGTCTTTTTCCTACGGCCTTAAGTGCTACCTCGTTATTAGTAATTATTTGAACAATGTATTTTTCTCCAATTTTTTCCACAACTTCATCTAATAATCTGTAGTAAAAGTTTGCGTCTCTACTACAAACACTTGAGACATCTACAGATTTCCAAAAATTGGTCCCTTTACTACAATAAAGAAGGAAATTAATGATATGCATTTGATTCAAACTACTGGTCCAACTATCACACATCAAAGTGACACCCAATTCATTCCAATGAGTTTTTAATCCATTAACCCATTCATAAACTTGTTGATACTCAAACTCTAAATACACATCAGAGACCTCATAAGGTGTTGGAAATTTTATATGTTGGCCAACTTCTGCTGCCACAGAAACCAAATTATGCAACCATGGAGAATTTGCTAACTAAAAAAGAAGTCGATCATATATAAAAAATTTTGATACTGATTCACCCATCTTTCTTCTTAATGTCTTTAAAAATGAATCACTTACTTTTGGTTACCTTGAACTCTTACTTCTAACCAATTCAGGTATAACTCCCCTTAATGAAAATTCAAACTGATTTGGAGTTGATTTTCTTATTCTTTCTTCAAACTATTTAGCAATTGAGCTATGAAAGCTTCATCCCTCTTCATATATGTTACTCCAACCACTAGTTCTTTGTCTGAATTCTTATCTTCTATGCCACTCATGTTGTGATTGGATACTATCTCACACGGCTTGTCTAGTAGCGATGTCTTCATCAATAAATCCTTTATAATCATCTTCCCCTCTTAACTGTGATAAAAATTCATTTTTTCTCCTTTTGTTATTAGCTTTTTTTTATTTGCTATTTTAAAGGAGTTTTATCATACTTTCTCTTATTATACCTATTAATAATATAGTTAAAAAAAGAGAAAATTAGTTGCACATGCTTGTGTAATTTTATAATTTTTATTAAGAAATTAACAATAATATTTTCAAAGGAATTACAAAAACATAATATACCAGTAACGTTGGGGCACGGTGCAACATTGCCAGTTTTATGAGCAATGTGTTCTTTGAAATGTATTATTCTTCCGTTTACAACTTTACCACAAAGTTTACATGAAACATTTTCTCTTGTATTTGGCACAAGTGTTCCAAAATGCCAACATATATCATCACTTGGTACGCCTTCTACTTCTTTACTTGGGAACTCTTCATGTGGTGGTATACTTGCTATTTTGTATAAAAACAAAATAAACTTATATTTAGAAATATTAATATTACTTATTACATCATTAAAAATTGATTTTACACTAAATTTTTTAATTTTTAGTTTTTAATTTTAAAAATATTATTAAATAACTTAATCTTTTTGATACATTAATAGATATAATTTTTTTATCACAAATAACTTTTAATAATTATATAATAAATACAATCTTCAATAATTACACAAAAATAACAAGAATTAATCTAATATCCAAAGAATTGACAACAATATAAACATCAAAACAATAATTTTTTTTTTTAAATTTCATATACAAAATTATAACTTAATATATAACGCAATCAAAATATAATAATTAATTTTAATTAATTTTCATCTAACTTATATAAAAAAATTTATCAAAAATTTTCATCTAAAATCTCTATATATATCATATTAAATTATTAATTCCTTAATTTTTTTTAATTATAAATCTTCAATCCCTCTAATTAGAATTTATCTAAAAAAATTTCAAAAATTAAAAATTTTCAAACCTATATATTTTATTTTTTATTTTTTAATCTTAGTAAGAGTAATAGATTATAAAATGCTAAATTTATTAAATAATTTAATCTTTTTGATACACTAATTGATATAAATTTTTTTATCACAAATAACTTTCAATAATTATATAATAAATACAATCTTCAATAATTACATAAAAATAACAAGAATTAATCTAATATCAAAAGAATTGACATCAATATAAATATCAAAACAAAAAAAATATTAAAATTCAGATACAAAATTATAAATTAATATATAACACAATCAAAATATAATATTTAATTTTAATTATTTTTCATCAAACTTATACAAAAAATTTATCAAAATTTTTCATCTAAAATCTCTATATATATTATATTAAATTATTAATCTCTTATTTTTTTTAATTATAAATTTTCAAAACCTCTAATTAAATTTTATCTAAAAAAATTTCAAAAATTAATTATAAAATTAAATAAAAAATTCAACCCCCACCCCCCCCAACACCCCACCACACCCAATCCCACCCCACGTGTCCCAATGTCCCTTAATTTGTTTAATTCTAACAGAACCATCTAGAAACGCAACTTGCTCTCTTCTATTCATCTTCTTCATGCATCCAAAGCTTGGCCTTCCAAAATTTTCTTCTACTCTTTTTTTTTTTTTTTCATCTCTCATTTTCTCTCGTATCCCTTAATCATTATCACTTACCTAGTACCTATGGAATACCTCATTCGTCTCTCTCAGACTTTCACAACATACATCATTTTACAAATTTTTTTTTTAAACTTAAGGCTGATTTGAATTTGGATGTCGAAGTGCCGATTGAATGGTTGAAACTTGAAATAATTTATCTGTTTTCTAGCTCGTTTTCAGATTAATTTTGATGCTAAAGATTTGAGATTCTGAGTTTTATTTTTTTCTTTTGCTTTTACTTTTACTTTTGTAGGCTTATTGCTTTATTCTGTAGAGTTGAAAACTTGAAAATTTATTTTTTTCTTGAACTATTAGATTCGTGAGTAGGAAAACGAAATAGCGGCAATAATAGTCCGTTATTGCTGCTATTCTCCATTACACCATTATTTTACGGTCGTTACAATCCGTTTTTATTGTGAATGAATTTTTCAACCGTATTTTGTCCAATAGCAATGGCGGGTGGTGGTGCTACCATACTTTTACGATCGTTATTTCGCTTTTAAATCGCTATTTGAATCCTTGATCTGTATGGTTGTTCCCTGTTTCTGCTGGTGGCTAATCACTTTTTTTTGTTTCCCTCGTTCCTTATTTTCCTTCCTTTGCTTATAGTTTGTTGGCATGGAAACCCAATACGTGCCATTTGTGTTTGTTTTTTAGAGACTATAACCTCCCTACTGTCATACAATACGTGCTAATGCATTTGATCATAAAAGGTTAAAAAATTCCAACGTTTTCTGATTGCTGGGCGCTCTTGGAAGGTTTGGGGTTGTAGTCTCTTTAGATCATGTTTACAAGGTGCAACTAGTTTAGGTCTCACGCTTTTTCAAGGTCTGCAAAAGCTTCTCAACGCCTTCAGATTTTACTATGGAAAAAGGATGTTTTTGTTCCGGGGGCAAGGAATTCATGAAAGTTAAGAAAAGATTTCCCCTTTTTGCTGTGCATGATGGAAAAAATAATCACATCGAGAAAAGAATAAAAGCTTTGCCTTTTTATTTGAGGGGCTACTACCTTTTGGACTTGATGAGCATTGGTCATGGATGGTCTAGCATTTTTATACCTAGGCATATTTCTTCCGTGACTTCAGCAAATTATAATTTTTAATTCTACGTATTTTATTATTTCTTGTTTGATTGGATCCCTATACTTATCTTAGCTTGGTGCAATTTAATCTTCCATGTTTAATTTACTTTGATGCACTTTATTTGTACAAAGCAAAATAATAATGTGAATAAAAATTTTAAATGACAAGATTTTAAGGAAGTGTGAATAGTGATTCTTTAAAATCTCTAAATGAATTTTTTTTCTAAAAAATACTACCAAGATAATGGAGAATTTAGAAAAATATTCAATAATAATAATAATAAATTTTATTATTCATTTATTTTCCCAAAAATATATTCATATCTACATGATGATATGTAAGAATAGAGAAATAACGAAAAGGAAAAATCACTCTTCTTAATAATGAAATTAATATAATAATTTTTTAGTATTATGATTATCTATTGTTGCTTTTCAATAAAAGTAATAATAGAAATTAAAATTAGAATTAGAATAAAAATTTAGTAAGAAAGGAAAAAAAAGTAAATGAAATCTCTGTGGATAGGATTCTAAGGACGTTAAAGTAGAGATTCCTAAAAAATCTTTAGGTGAGAAAGTTCTTAAAATACAACCAAAGTATCGGGGTATCTAAAAAATTTTTAATAAAAGGATTTTATTTGCTTTTATTCCCTTAAAAATTTTTAATAATTGTTGAATAATCAGGTCAATAAGACAAAATTAAAATGAGTAATGAAGAAATATAATATAAGGACAATAACATGTTTTTTAATATATATATATATATAATATGTAATAAAATATGATAAAATAATTTTTAAAAAATATATATAAATAATAAATAAAAAATTTTTTGTATGCATATTGCTGCTTATCATTGGCATTACATAATCTTGAAAGTAATAAGGATTTCTGATGATGGGACTTTGGGAAGTCTGAATAGTAATTCCTAAGAATTCCCTAAGTGAGAGAATTTTTTCTAAAAATATTGCAAAAGAATTGGAATATTTAGAATGATTCTTGATATGAAAAATTCTCGTTTACTTTTCACTTCTAAAAATGAGGTTTCATATAATGCAATAGCATCACAAATTAATCCATATGCATCATGTTTTATAGATACCAACTATAAAAGTAAATGAAGTATTCGATGATGAGATCCTAAATAAATCCAAGTAGTGATTCTTTATGAATTTTTAGGTAAAAAAATTTATCTAAAATACTGCCAATGTATTAGAACATTTAGAATAATTTTTAATAAAGATTTCTCATTTTTTATAAATAGCATAAGAAATGAATTTTTAGAAAACATTATTTGATTTTAATTTATAGATATCATATTTTACAATATGCTTGGTAAATATAAATATTGAAAATAACTATGAACTACCGAAGATAAGATTTTTAAAAATTTCGAGTAATGATTCTTAAAAATTTATTACGTGAGAAAGTTCCTCTTAATATTGCAAGAGTATTGGAATATTTTAAAAGATTTTTCAATATGCAAGGTTCTTTATTTATTTCTCAAGCAAACAACTAAAAATAAATGTCCTTTTACAATAAAAATTTGAGAAAATTAAATTTTAAATATCAAAATTAAGTCTTTTTTTGTCAAAATTAAATGATAACACGTAATTAATTGATACTGTTTTAAATGGGTGCCGTGAGAGTGCTAATCCTTCCTCATACATAACTGACTCTCGAACCCAAACTATTTTCACAAACCATAAAATTATTTTTTTAATAAATTTTAATTAATTTAAGACTTTATTAAGAAGGTAAGTTTAAATAAGTGACCAATCACACTTAACTAAAAAAGATTGATGGTGACTCATTTTTGTTTTAAAATTTGTCTAGCAGTCCCTAAAACTGTTCTAACATGTATGATACTTTTCATTCTAAAGAATGCATCTATCTTGAGTCATTAAATTACTAATGGGGATATTGCATGGAATTCGGGAAAGATAGTTTTTGGGCTCTCTATTGTGATGGTGAATGATGAAGCTACTAAAAGACAAGATAAGGGGTCATTTGTGTATCTGACTTTACTGGGCATTAAGTTGAAGAGCTAAAAGATGACGAAGTTACCTACTATCTTTGAATCTTTTAAAAAGTAATATAGTGAGTCAAACCCCAACTATTTAGGTTAAAGCATTAGAGGTATCTTTTATGTATGGGCTAATTTATCGATTATTATTCCAATAAAATGATTTGCATAATGCATTATCATTACATTTCCTCTTTTAATATTCATTCTTTTGTATATAAACTTACTTGCATCCTTTATATTGCACTCATTTTTAGGTTTCCAAATAATGAATGTGAAGGAAATCATGAAAATAATTTAAGATTCAATTTTGAAAATTTTATTCATATTGATGAATTTGATAATGAAAAAGCTTCAGATGATTAAATTTTACCACCTGAGTTAATGAGATTAAAACAAGAGAAGAAACCAATAGAATTACACTAATAAACTCTAAAAATGGTTAATTTTGGGGATGGAAAAAATAAGAAAGAGGTTAAAATTGGCATAATACTATCACTAGATGATAGGAAAAGGTTAATAGAACTATTTTATGAATATGTAGATATATTCGCATGGTCCTATGAAGATATGCCAAAACTCAATGCTAATATCATAAAGCATAAATTGCCATTGAAGCCTGAATATAAATTAGTGCAACAAAAACTAAGACATATGAAGCCTAACGTGTTGCTAAAAAAAAAAGGAAATAAAAAAGCAATATGATGTTAGTTTTCTAAAAATAGCCAAATATCTTGAATGAGTAGCTAACATAGTCCTAGTTTTTAAAAAGGATGGTAAGATCAGAATATATGTAGATTAACAAGATCTAAATAGAGCAAGTTTCAAAGATAACTTCTCATTGCCCTATATTGACACACTTATGGATAACACTGCTAAGCATTCTATGTTTTTATTCATGGATGGTTTTTAAGCTACAATCATATTAAGATAACCCCTCAAGACATGAAAAAAAATACATTTGTAACAATATGGGGAACTTTCTACTATAAAGTAATGCTCTTTAAACTAAAAAATATTGGAGCTACATGTCAAAAGGCAATGATAACTCTCTTCCATGATATGTTACATAAAGAAATTGAGGTATATGTTAATGATAAGATTGATAAATCTAGTGAAAAAAAATATCATGTGATTAATTTAAGAAAGTTGTTTGAAAGATTAAGGAAGTTCCAAGTAAAGCTCAATCTTACCAAATGCACATTTGGTGTAAAGTCTGAAAAACCATTAGGGTTTATAATTAGCAAAAAAGGAATAAAAGTGAATCTAGATAAGGTACATGCTATTTAGAATCTATTTTTTTTGCAAACATAAAAAGAAGTGAGAGGTTTTCTGTGAAAGTTGAATTGTATTGCTCACTTTATCTCTTAACTTACATTGAAATGTAATTTCATTTTCAAATTGCTTTGCAAAAATAATCCAAGTGAATGGAATGATGAATGTCAAATAGCTTTAAAAAGGATTAAAAAAAACTTATCAAACCCACCAAGGTCAATACCTCCAATTCCTGAGAAACTTTTAATTTGTATTTAACGGTGAATAAGAATTACATAAGAAGTGTATTGGGGTAGCATGATGAATTAGGCAAAAAAGAACAAGCCATCTATTATTTGAGTAAGAAATTTACTGATTATGAGTCAAGATATACACTTTTGAAGAAAATATATTATGCACTAGCCTATACAACTTAAAGATTCAGGCAATATATGTTGTACCACACAGCTTGGTTTGTTACAAAATTGGATCTTCTGAAGTATATTTTTGAAAAGCCTTCGTTATCAAGGAAACTCGCTAGATGGTAGGTCATGCTTTTTGAATATGATATTGTTTATGTGACTCAGAAAGCAATTAAAAGAAGTGCAATAGCTGAATTCTTGGCAAATCGAGTTACTGATGGTTATGAACTAATAAAGCTTGATTTTTTTGATGAAAACTTAATAACTGTCGAAGAAGAGAGATCTATAGACAAATCATGAAAAATGTTTTTTGATGGGGCTTCAAATGCTTTTGGACATGAAATTAGGGCTGTCATAACGTCTAGATCCGGGGATCTATCGCTAGACATTGACTTTTAGGAGTCGCCACTAATCTTTTTTACCTAGGTGCGATGGCGCACACTAAAGAACTGTCCTTTCAGGGAAACACCTAAGTTTAAAGGGTCCTAAAAGAATAAGGTTCAGGTCCTACTAACCAGAACAACGGTTCGGGAGTTCTGTTAACATGTGAAGGAAGGTTATAAGCACCCTCACAACGCCCATCAAAAGATGGTACCCAGCTTAAATTGGTGTTATCCAATGTAGCTTTTAAAAATTTTAACGAACAAAGTAAATAATTATTGGAATTATTCTCAATTGAATCTAATACTTTAGGCAGGAAAATTGAGAAAAATTCTCTCACCTCAGAGTAAATGCAAGAAAAAACTACTGTTTCAACTTGCAGAGGCTTCCGTCGTCGGTTATTTAAAGAAAAAATAAAAATGAAAACTCAAAATAAAAAAAGAAGGAAACGATGATTGTTTCTTGGTGGCATGAGAAAAATTGATAACATTTCCAACTTTTCCTCAAAAATTGATTTATTGAAATTTATTTTTTAAAGAAAATTGATTACTTTCATTTATCCATACAAAAATATTTTTTTGAAAATTTTGATTTTCAAGAAAAATTGATACTTTCAACTTTTCCTCAAAAAAACTTTTTTTTTGAAATTTTATTTTTAAGGAAAATTGATACTTTCAACTTTTCCCAAAAATATTTTTTGAAAAACTTTGCTTTTTAAGGAAAATTGATACTTTCAACTTTTCTTCAAAAAAAGCTTTTTTTTTTAATTTTATTTTTAAGGAAAATTGATACTTTCAACTTTTTCTTAAAAAAAACTTTTTGAAATTTTATTTTTAAGGAAAATTGATACTTTCAACTTTTCCCCAAAAATATATATTTTTTATTTTTATTTAAAGAAAATTGAATAATAAAACAAAATAATAATGAAAATAATAAAAAAATAAAATAAAGAAAAGTAAAACAAAAATAAAAATAAAATAAAGATAAAAAGAATATTAACTAAAACTAATCTAATAAATAAAAAAAATAAATAATAAAATAAATAAATAAATAAATAAGAAAAAAACCTGGAGCGGCTCGGTATACGGCTCGGCTCGACTCAAGGAAGAGAAAATGGCTCGGAAAAGTGGCTTGAAAACCCGGCTCGACTCGACTATCGCCTCGAAGGAAGGTACACGCGCGGGTCAGGGCACGGGTTGACGTTCGGGTCGGGTCGAATCTCGATAAAACGCACGGATCCTCTAGGTCACTTAAAGCTAAAACGACATCATTTTGGGAAGGTATATAAGGCTCTTCCCTCTGTTTTTCGACAAAAAGCTCCTTCCCTTTCTCTCCCGCTTCTCTCTAAACTGCTGAAGAACTCTGGTTGAATGTACGTCGAATTCTGGAAAATTTCATCGAAATCTGGATTTTTCATCGAAAGTTCACCGGAAGTTGGCTGAAAGGTGGTCGATTTCTGGGAAAGGTCATCGAAAACTGGGCATCTCGTCGGAAACTTCAAAGTTGGCCGAAATTTCTGTCAAAAAATTCAGCTTTCGTCGAAAAATTCAATCGAAATCTGGAATTTTCCAGAAATTCCCAGAAAAAAATCACCAAAAATCTTCAAAAAAAAAAATCCTACTAACTCCCAGAATACTTCTTAGCCTTCTATACTTTTCTATCTCTCAAATCAGTAGCTTTGCTCACTTTTTTTTTCTGTCCCCTAATCTGTTCCAAGAGGTCCCTTTTATAGAGATTGATCAGGAGTTTCTGATCAATCCAAATTCCTATTTGGACGGGGATTCAATCTTTGAATCCAATCTGGACTCTTCTGATTGAATCCCCATTCCCAGTAGGATTCTTCAGCCTTCAATCTCAACCTTCCAAAATAAAAATCAAATAAAAAAAATAATAGATAATTAGAAAAGATAAATCAAAAAAATATGATAGGATAAATAAAATAATAATAATAATAACAGATATATAATTAGATAAATAAAAATACAAAAATAAATAAAATTAAAAAATTAAAAATAAAAATATATATATTAATAAATAGTAATAATAAATAAATAATAAATACATAGGATATAGAGGAAAATATATACATAAAATATAGAATAAAATAAAAAAATAAAAAATGATAAAAATATAATTGGACTTACCCATTTGGACCAGGCCCAATTGATCCGGGCCTGGACCAAATTGGGTGTCTACAGTTGTCCCTCTTTGCATATTTTCTGTAAAACAGAAATTGCGCAAAGACGTAGACACCCAATCAAGATTCAACTCAACATTTTCATTTTTTGATTTTTTTATATTTTTTGTTTTTTTTGTTTGCTTTTGTTTTTGTTTTTATTTTTTTTTAACCAAAGCTCCTCTAAACAGAGGCTCAACGACTTTGAAAAAATAAATTGCTCCTCTAAACAGAGGCACCACGACTTTTGGGAAAGTAAATTACTCCTCTAAATAGAGGTACCACGACTTTGAAAGTAAATTGCTCCTCTAAACAGAGGCACCACGACTTTGGAAAAGTAAATTGCTCCTCTAAACAGAGGCACCACGACTTTGAAAAGTAAATTGCTCCTCTAAACAGAGGCACCACGACTTTGAAAAGTAAATTGCTCCTTGACAATCATGTCCAAAGGAGTTGAAAGTTGTGTTTGAAGGAATTTCAGGAGATTACGCCCAAAGGTCTTATAAATCAACCCTGATACCAAAAGACATCCTATTTCAAGGATTAGGAACTTACCTAACAAGCTTTTTCTTTTTCAATTTTGCAAAATATCTTAATATCTGTCTTCTCTATGTGGGATGTTGGAACACTCCTGCTTCTTGAATTTATACACTATACTTTCCTGAAAGTAGTGTATGCTATGCAAATGCATATGAATTTCAATGCATGCTATGCAAATGTTGGCCAATTAATTCCTGTTCAATGTATGGTACTCAAGTTTCTCAGCTTTCTCTTGGGCATCAAGCCTTTTGATTCTTCAGAGATCCAATTACACTGCTCTTCTAAGATTGAACCAGTGTAGCTCTTAATTGTTTCTTCCACTCATAATCTTCTTGTAAAAAAAATCTCTTCCCAGATTCAATGTCCTAATCAGGAACTGAACATCTCGATTCTGCCTTTATCACTCTTGATTTATTCAATGTAATGTAAAAAATATTTTTATGTTGTTATTCATTCATTATTTCAAACTCAAAAAGTAAGAATGCATTTACACATTTCTTCCATGGTGGGGTACTAAGAAGAAAGGAAGATGAATGGTTGGGAAACAATCATCAGAAAAAGGCACAAAGAATGGAATAAAATGTTTTTTTATTAGCAAAATGTTGGCAAACTTTGGCTAAGAAAGAATTACAAGGATAAGTATGCGGACAAAGCCCAAAATGAACAGTCAGATAATCATGATAACACATCTCAAAGTTTTTTTCTGAAAACTCAACCCTCTGATGTATTTAACAACTTGGAACTCTTCCGAATTTGCTAGCCTCCATATCAGCGGACTTTTAAATTCAATGTTGTATTCTCCTTATCTAAGCTACCTTTTCAGGTTTTCAACTTAGACAAACCCCCTACGACTCAAACCGCCCTTTTAGGGTTTTCACCTTAAGTCCTCCTTTTTCACCTTTTTGTTTTTTCATTTTTTTCCATTTTTCCATTTTTTTTTTATTTTTTCATCAATTTTTTTCATTTTTTTCATGTTTTCATTTTTTCATTTTTTTAAAGCATAGTATTTTTTCACAGCATCAAAATTTATAGGATGGGGTAAATCATTTTCATCCATCTCAGTCAGTATCAGCGCTCCACCCGAAAAAGCCCGTCTCACCACATACGGTCCTTCCCAATTCAAAGTCCATTTTCCTCTACTATCGTGCTGGATTGGGAGAATTCTTTTCAAAACCAACTCTCTTTCTCGAAAGCAACGGGGTCAAATTTTCTTATCATGAGCCCTCATCATTCTTCTTTGATATAGCTGACCATGGCACAACGTAGTCAATCTCTTTTTTTCTATGAAATTTAACTGCTCATAACGTTCTCGAATCCATGCAGCTTCTTCCAACTCTACTTCTTTTAAGACTCTCAAAGAGGGGATCTCTACTTTCACTGGTAGTACAGCTTCCATCCTATAAACCAAAAAAAATGAGGTTGTCCCAGTAAATGTGCGAACTGAAGTTCGATACGCATGCA